>JAQGDQ010000043.1:0-440000 GCA_030141605.1 Tubiluchus corallicola
GTAAATCTTGAAGTGTTTTGTTACCCATTTTAACAATTTGTTTTTAAAACCCGAGAAATCTTCATGTTTGTTTGCATTTTGTAATTTAATCTACGCATTCTGTTGATAGTGTGTTATTCGTCAGTTTATGAAAGCTTGAAGTACTATTACGTAAAATTTTACCAGCAACAAGTTTTAGTTTGTGTGCCAATTTTATCGTGCTTTTCCTAGTAACTGTTGACAAATGGGAAAATCTTAGAAAAATCTTATTGAAAATTACAAATTTGGCGATCATGATATCCACTATTATTATAGTTGCCACCACCATTCTTTTACCGTATTGTTTTCTGCTGTGTTCGTTGTGACTGTGCATAATTAAGCCATGTGGTTTTTACATGGAGACGTTGTCAGCCTTACTCACTAATTCATACGCTTGTGATTTATGACTTGACTGGTCAGTATTTAATTGATATCGCTTTAATTAATTAATCATTTCTTAAAGTGATCAGTTACTATTGATGAACGTAACTGCGTCTCATAGTTTACCTGTACAGCGGTAGGTTTAAAAGTGAGGCATTGATGCAACGCAGGTTTTATTATTTTGTGTTCCCGAATTTTTGCGTCTCAATTCGAAATGCATGTACTGCATTTACGTACAACATGTACAATTTTAAAAATACAGTGGTACAGTTACTATTTATTAGTCATAATTTTGTTGATGAAAACATGTAAGTTTGTATTACTAAATGTTTGGCTGTATTTTTGTGCCCCTTCCACTGGTTTTTCGTCATTGCATTTCGGTTGTCATTAAGCTCATGGTGGAAATTCAGATTTGCTCATTTGGCGCTGAAAATTAGTTCATGTGTTCTCTGATAGTTTCCTTATAAAATTTTGTTAGGTATAGTACTCATTATTCCCTTCTGGAGTGTTATTTTGTTGAATTTCTATCAGCAAACTAATGTTGCCTTTTTCTTTGTACACAAGAAAAACCACTATCTTTAGAGGAATCCCGGGGGAGGACATTAGAGGTACCCAAAAGAAATCCGTCCCAGTTAAGTAACTTAACGCCACTGCTTAAGGCACGAAATCTCCCACTTTATCGAAGGCTGCACGAGGCATCATTTTCACTTGATACAGTTCAGAGACATTCAGACATTTAGACACTCAGTACATGCAAGCAGGCAAGTAGACGGGAAGGTAACTCCGTTATGTAGACAGACAGACAAGCAAATTGTACGAGATTATTTTTATCGTTTACCTGTATAGTCGTTTTTGTCAGCATCGATTATCAATTGTGCAAGCCTGGAAAACTGCGCTATGTCTTCAGCCATTAAAGTTTTACAAGGTTAGTGAATAATAAATGGTACAATTACTGTAAATGTTAACCGATAGCGTCATTATCCACCTATACCAGCAGCATGGTTTCACATTGCATGATTTCAACCGCTCCTCTTTTAACACCTTCCGTCAAAAATGATTCTGAACATGTCAGATTCTTACAATTTAATTATCAATGTAAGAAGGGGCGTTATCTAGAGAAAGAGGTTACCTTTGTTTTAAGCACGTTGTTTGTTAAACCAACAAGATATAAGTAGGAACTAGGAGATAGACTGAAGTTTGCTGTGCTGGAAATCATTTTTTATTCTTGGTTACTTTTTATTATGAGCACTATTACTAAGGTATAGCATACCTAACTAGCTTGATTATGAGAGAAATTTAGAAAGTATAGCAGTTGTAGATAAAACTATTACTAAAGGGGTGTATGTTAACTTTAATGCAGTTAATACTGAACTTCTCATCAAGTTTAAGTGGTTTCCTATCAGTCCTATAATTTTCTCTAGTTCTGATGCCTGTGTTTATTGACTACATGAAGGAAAACCAGATTGTTCTTCGATAGTTTCATTGTGCAGTCGCTCATATAATGTGTGGAATTTGGGGTCTGAGTACAGTAATCACTAAATTTTTCGATGACTGTACATGTGAAGGCAGAAAGATAACTATACATTACTTACAGATTAGTACTAAGTACTTATTAGTACTTTTTGTACTGAAATTTTGTGCCTTCGCTTTACTGACAATAATACTGAAAACGGGTGTTTCGCATAAAGGAAAATCCGACCCATCTTAAACTATAACCTCAAAGAATATTTTTGTTTCATAATCTGGAGTGGAATGAAAAATCATCCTGTTTTCCTTTAAGTAAATAGGAAACGCTGAAAACGTATGTATGTGAAGGAAATGAGCATACTTAGAGGCTTGAACGTTACTTTAACGTTGACTTGAGAGCGCCTTGGTCCTTAACGCTTGCGTCTTTATAGTCTTGCGAAAATTTAAATTTTCATACTTGTGTAATATACTTTTCCAAGTTTCGAACTCAGCAAATTGAATTTTACTCGTTGTCGTTCCGCTGAGCGAAAACTTATTGGTGGATTACTGTAAAGAAAATTGCAGCTGATTTGCCTTTCCAGGAAATTTCCGCGAAAAAAATCCGCCCGCTTAATCCGATTTCGCAGATACTTGATCTGATTTCGAAGCTCGTTTTCATAAAAAAAACTTGAGTAAAGTTAGATGAGTGAATATAATTGTATCAAAACTAGTGAAGTAGTTCGACTTATATTAACTATTTATAGTGCTATAACTGCTATTGTTTCATGGTTTTTGTTTTATTTTGGGGGCGCTGACTTCATTTCTGCAGGGCATCTGACATCTTTCTCTCTCCACTTCCTATGATTGTTTTGGGATTTTATAAAAGAGAGCAATTTTTTGCTAGTCCCCTTGTATGTGTTTGCAACTATTGTTTAGGACCTGTATAAAATTATGTATAATGTTAGTTTGTTTTATAACAATTTGGCCTTTTTAGGCCCGCGTACGTTTTTTCCTCACTAGACATTCCTAAACCCCTCACCACTTCAGATATTTCATTTTGCATGCTTGTAGAAAGCTTCTTATTTAGCAATCATTCATTTTGAAGCCATCTCTCAGGGTAGATCAGTTCCATTCTGCCGAGGGGTGCGGTTCGTCAGGTACTCACTGAGATGGCTGAAAACAAATATCAGCTGACCGATCATTTGGAATTAGGGTATATGAAAGGGTTAAGAAAGCCGTCCGTCTGTCTGATTCCTAGAGAAAATCGTCTGTTTTTTGGTTGTCTGTGGTTACTGAGTCATGTTTAATAGCAAAGTTTCAGCCAGTGGGCGGATCTGCATATTGGAAAGGAGAGGATGATGCTTAGGGTTTAGCTAGATTATTTAGCTAGGTTTAGTTCAAGTTTAGAGAATAAGAACGTTGATTTAAAATGCTTGAGACCTTTTGAATTTTTACCTGTATATTTGGAAAGACGTAGAATGAATCTTTAGCTGTATCTGCGGAATAATGTAGGTACCCCTTCTAAGATTCGCCCCTTGTAGGCTTGAGCTAAGATGCCGATATCTGCTGATCTTCGCCTCATATGCGCATATGTACATGACAGGCCCGTAATAACTGGAGTTTAATATTAAACCTCTCTCTGATCCATGATGGTAATATATGGCTGACAGACGTACTCACAGTCTCATACACGCTTAGTTATTTTCAAAAAAAGATGTATACGTGAGAAGCGACGCCTGCAGGGAAAACTTTGCAGTTTCCCATAATTTCCAAAAGTTAATGTATGTGGGATTGTTGGTTGTTAACGTTGTTATCCCCACCTGTTGCCGTCGTAGTCATTGTTGTTGTCATTGCTCACAAGGTGTTGTCATTTGTTTTTAAAGTGGCAATATGTTTTTATTGTAAAACTATAAAATTTAGTTATCAGTAAATTATACTAATCATACTGTAAAAATGCGGTAAATGCTTCTAAATCAGACGATTTACGTGACTGGTTTCGTACACTATTTACCAAAATTAGCATTTGAGCAATTAAGAGTTGTAAGAACGCAACTTAGCTCGTTCACTGTATTTTTCAGGTATTTTCTTTTTATATCTGTTTATACTATCGTAAAGTGTTGCTGCTGCACATATACAGAAATACCATAATGAGTTTTGATTTTTAGAGTCAGATTTTTTTACAAAAAAGTAGAAATTATCTGACTTGATATACTGCTTAATTAGAAAATGTGACTTACTTATTTGTCGTCTGTATGAGTCTGTTATAGCCCTTTTAAAACTAGCGTAACTAAAGCGTCTTATCACAGCATATGAGTGTGATTTTTAACGTGTTTATGAAACATTGTTTACAAGACTAGTACTGTTTGTAGTTGCAGACATTAGGAATAATATTTATATATTTACGCCGTTTCGCATATTTAACTAAAATATTTTTGTTTCTTTTTCCGGTGCTGTTTTCTCAACTGGCCGTTACCGTCATTCAGGTATGTGTATTTATATTCATTTGCAATTTTTTGCTTGGCGAGTATATTTTCCCGCGCCATAGAGTAAAGTTTTGATTTGGTGATGTTCGTATTTTGACAAGTTTTCCACTGTTTTAGCACGTATCCCGGGGACCTGTCTGTGTGTGGTTTCTTAAAGTTCATTTTTAGAAACATTCCGGTGCGGCAAACTGAATATATTCGTAGTGATTCTTATACATTTAAGGCTTTAAAATTTGCTTTTGTTAATTATCCGAGATGTTGTTTCTACGGAAGTTCCGCATTTTGTCTGACTTCCCAACCGAAATTTTGTAGAAACAATGCAATTACAGAAAAGTCAAGTTTTATTCCTTTTCTCCATACAGAAGCAACACACCTCAAACGCATAGAAACACGCATATATTTTGTCCTTATAAACTAAAATTAAACTTGCGTGCGTAAATTTGTTCACAGAACTTCAAAAATACCGATCATTGCAACTTATGTAAAATGATTTATGATTTATTCTGGATTTGAGGTAAAGGGCACAAGGGTTTATTATTCTTTTGTTAGTTCATTTTAAACGTAAGCGCAATCAACAGAACTAAGACAAACTAGTAAGTAATGTAGAAGAAGATAAACTACCCAGAGAGCTAAAACACCTCATCGTCATAGTTATGACTTATTTATTTACACGTATATAAGTTAAAACTTAAAACAGAGGTTAAAAAATTAAATTCAAGTGTCATAAATGATTGGTGAAATTAACCGACATAAGACTTCTCTTAAGAAATAGTTGGTTATTGCAACGTTGCTGTGAATTTGTATTTTTGCTCCTTTTTGGAAGCCAAAGTGTTAGTTTCTGAATAGGACGGGAACGCTCCTAGAACAGTCTAAAACATGTCTAAAATACAAGGCTCGTTAAAGATAAAGAAATAATCGAAAGTTTTTGTACGAAAACGGTATTTTAAACAATCTAGAATGAAAAAACATTTCAGTAATTTAAAAATTTAGATAAAAATAACTTTTATCTAATGATAAAATTTGAAGAACATTTGAAGAGCAATTATTTTGCATAATGCAACCAGTCGGCGCTGTTCAGATATCAATTCTGACTGTTTTTTCAAACCCTGGCTTACTTGTTGTTATATCTGTCTACCTGCTTCCTTATCAGCAGCCTCCCTGTCAGTTTTGCCTGTCCAGTTCGACAGCTTTTTCTTCATCCGACGTTATTAAGCTTATGCCAGGTAAACAGAACTATTACCGGGTATAGACAGCTGAGGACAGGTGTAGACAGCTAGCACTCTTCTCACGAGGTGGTTTTCTCTTATGAAAATTTGAAAACTTGTCAGAAGTGTCAGGTATTTATAGCTGTAGGAATTCCTCTAAACCCTCGTTAATGATGTCATAATTTACGTGCAACGACAAGAACTCGCTTCATTCATGTGTTTGACAACACGTGTTCCCTGAAATTATCCTTTAAGTTTGCAATTTTCCACGAATCTCGATGTAACGAAATTATTTGTTTTCTATCGCCTGACACTTGCAAGAAGAACGTTTTCTGTTCAGTGCGAATACTAATTTTGTTTGATGGATGTGTGTCCCTGTTCTGACAGAAGGCCTCGGATCTTTTCTGTTATGCTCTTGAGATTGGTAGCTCGACTCAGCATGGCTGTATGTACTCCGATAAAATGCTCCTATAAAACTGCTCCCAAAATCACTATGAGAACAAATCATTTTATTAGTTCAATAATTATCTAGGAGTGTTTCATTTCTGTTGTGGAACTGGGGAACTAATCTTGTCGTGTAAATACAAAAACCACGACCTCGCATGAGGCTCATCTGGATAAGTTACCCATCATGTTAAGAAAAGACGAATAGTATATTGGACCATAGAAGCTGACAACATAGATATGTAGCAATTACTTGTATTTCTAGTATTTGCACTGTACTAATGACAGTTCACATCATTTGCCATCCCGCATCTAACCAATAATTATCTGGATTTATGTCGTCTTTAGTGCTTACTAATGTACACAAGGGATAAGTGCGTGATCATCTGTACGAGTGATGCGTCTCTGTTTGCTAACCTGTGTAATGCTTCTGTGAGTGCCTATGGTTACTGAGGAGATACAATTATCATTTAAATGTTAGGCAGAAAAAGATATGTTTGTTAGCTATTACATCCATGAATTATATTTGAAAGAATTTTTATGCTTTTCCACTTCTTAGAAGTAATTTGCAGATGCCTGATTAAACGTCATGTAAATGTTTAGTACTCTCTTCTCTAATTTGTGAACCAAAAGCCTAGAACCGTAATTTTTGATCTTTGGTTGAGTCTTAGTCCTTCACGTAAGCCGAATCATTCAGCGTGTGGCTTTATTTTGTAAGTTCCACAATGTTTGCCAGTAACAGTGTAAGTTTGTTGAACGCATCGTTCACCACTTACACGTTCTTACTTTGTCAGCAGATGTGGACATCGACTTGGGCTTCATTAGGGGGTTGAAATCCTACTAAAATATTTGCCCAACTATGTAGAGGCTATTGGTCAGGTTTGAGTACATGACGGTAGTAGCTTAAGCAGAGTTGCCCTTGCCCAAGCAGGCCTCGGAAAAAACAGTTTTTGGATCTTTGGTGCTAACAGTTTTAGAATTTAATGGTCATATTATGATGTGGGAGACGTTTGGCAACTTTTGTTCTTGCAGAAGGTCCTATCGGCGATGGTCCACCTAATCTGCTTTATGTGAGACTTTGTAGCGGTTGCTCTGAATTTGATTTTAACTTTATTTATCAGTTAAAAAGTAAGCAATGGTTCCTTATGGTGTTCTGTCAAGTAAACTTGTGGGTGACCAAGGGAATTAGTGCCCTTTTTCACGTAAAATAACGCATTGTTTGTTTTTCTCTGTGGTGCATTTGAAAAGTATATGTAACGTAATTGTAAGATTGAAAAAGGTGATGGAGAAAAAGCGTGATGGACAAATTATGGGATCAGATAAATGAAATACCTGTAAGGCTTTTAGACTGTACAAGTTGATTCACCTCAGCCAATTCCCTTACGCATTCCTTCTCGACCCTTTCCTCGTGTATTTGGAGTCCAAAGTTTGTACTCCCTTGCAGTTTGGATTTTATCCGTCTGATGAAGGTCAATACATCGAGCTAAATTATATAGTTAAGCTAAAATATCTGCTTGTCAACATTTTTGTATTAGTTGATTAGGCCCAGTGCAGGTATATATCTTCCTGCATCCAAAAGTGCAGCTGCAGTTGAACCAACCTTTCCGGCTGGTGAGAGTTAAACCGGTTGCAGGCGGAGTAACATTAGGTTGTTGATTTTGTCAGCTGCTGGTGCAAAGAAACTTAGGCTTCATCGCCTGTGTTTAAACTGGGAAACATTGCATCCATTGGTGTGAAATGGGCCGCGTAGCTGAGCCTAAATATTTACAAATATACCACATTTCAAAAATAAATGGCTTGGGGCGTTGTTTATGATATGGTATGATACAGTAACCTCGTTTACTTTGTTCAAATGCAACATGTGAAATCACACATTTTAAGTTTGGGTGCATTTGAAATGATTTAAATGATTTCATTTGATTGCATGTTGTCTCAACTTTTTTGATTTTCGTTTTTTTATAAAACACAGTGATATCTTTGGCTTTTATAAGCGTTTTAACTGTGCGCATAATTGTCTCATGACTTTTTTACTTTGCCCAGGTAGTAGTTTTAGCCCTACATTTTTTCTACTGTTAAGTACAAATTAAAATTTTAGACGACCGTACTCGCCTGTTTAACTAGGTTCTATTGTTGCAGTAATGTTCAGCACCTGTTAAAAGAAAACTACTTTGTTTAGTTTTTACAGACAAAAGACGGTTTTTTCTAGCACCAATTCAAACGTTCCACTTCCAACTAGTGACCAACTGTTGGTAATATCAAAAATTTAATCACACAACTTCACATTTGCATATTGTTTAGCCGAAGTGAACAAAGAACATCCTTGTGGGCATCTCGTCTTATCTGGTGCGCCACGTTCATTGAAGATCTCACTCGTCAGTTCTTGTGTATTGTAAAACTTGCAAATTAAACATTTCTACTGCTTTAATAAACAGTTCAGTATCACGTTAGGGTACTTCAGCGACGCGATATATTTGCAATTTTATCGATCAAGCTAAGCGAGCCAAGTTTCGAGTGCCTCATCGGTCGGAAAAATCTGCGGCAGTAGCACTATTATGATTCCTGTAAATATCAGCGACGACAGAACTTTACCTTGCATGGCACCTATAACAGCAAAATCCACAACCTTGACTAGTTTCTGTCGTAAGATTTGTGTTAGACATCTTTACATTGATTGTTCAATTCATGGAGTAAATAATTTCAACCGGACATTAAAAAATCTAAAGCTAAAAAATGTTGCCATGCCTTCTGTCAGCGACGTTTGGATAAACATGCGAACTAGACTTTAGGTGTTACCGTGCTGGGCACTGCTGACTATCAATTCAGTTGTGGAAATCTGTGAAACTTGTGTGACAAACTCTAATAAACAATCGATGCTTCTAAGGCTGTCTTACGAATCTGGCGAGCTTGTTAACTTGCTAAAATAGCGCATTTTTTGAAGTACTTAAAAAGTTAGGTGACAACATTGAGGATATTGAGGTTGGGCATGTTTGTGTTTATGAAGTGCACAAGAACATATGCCAAAAATAGGTGACAGCGCTGCCGGATATGCCCGCGTGACTGTTAATATACGCGTGAGCTATGCATCCACGCGTACACTTCAGACGCAACTATTGCGCAGTGCATTATGCAATTTTATCGTATTTAATGATAAACTTTACGATTTTTGAATGGCGCGTAACTTGAACCGTCTCCCGATTTAAACGCTCGCTATTTTCCATGCAATTCTCGTAATTAAACCCGGCCCGGTTTGATGGAATTCTGACTCTCATGTAAATATGTGTTTAGCATAACAACGTGACTAAGTGTGCATTCGATGTCTATTATTGACAACCCGCAGTCGCACATTTGGATGCCATTTAAGCCAGATAATGGGCAGAAAACGCGTAAAACGGTCCACAAAGTCGAAATTAAGCAAATAACGCAACGCGTATCGTAGCTCAAATCTTAGACAAACTCGGCAGATAGGCGAGACTTTATTGAAATGAGTAAGAACGAGGCGCTCTGCCAATTTCGTTATACATGTAAATGCCTAGCGAAATTATGCGAGGCGTTGGTCAGAGATCGTGGCAGCAAAATTTAATGACTGCACGGCAATTTTCAGTTGTAATGGAATTTTGCTGTTTATGGGTGCTTTTATTAATAGTTTATTCGCGTTAAGACAAAGTACTTATCGGAAAAACAGTCAGTTTGAATGTGGCAACTCTGTGTACTCAGTACGTACTGTAATCGGTCTACAGATCTGACACTAATATTTTGACGCTCGAAAATTTAAACAAAGTCTTTGTCCAAGACAAATGTTTCACATTTTTACTGGGATGGGGCGACGCTTTCAGATTCAGAATTTCCAGTATTGCAAAGTTGCAGATTAGTGGAGCTTATGAAGAAAGCCTGCCAGTGAAACCCTTGCAGCCGTTTGTGTGACAGCCCCCAGCGTGTAGAAACATTGTTTCAATACCCGATTATAGACTGTTTGTTTAGAAGTTAATAATAAATGGTGATAATATTAATAATAACATTTGGGAAACTTAAGCAACTACAATAAAACCTGCCATCTAAATATCAGAATCTTTTTTGTTTTAATTTTGTTAAAAAAATTCAGACATTGCTACCCACGTTGTAGCACTGTTGTTTGTACCTATCATTTTACTATAGTACAAATACACGATATTATTATACGAAATGCTGAAAGACTCACATTTCATTACTTAATAGAGAAATTACTCGGTAGGAAATTACGGCTGCCATAGCTTATATAATCCTCTCTTTTCATATGCACCGGATTTCAGAAATTTATTAATCTCTGGTTTTAATATGCCGCTCAGAGACTTGAGACTACATTATAATATTATGCGCGTTGTGTTGACTTGCCTGGCTTGGTTTATGAAATTTTGCAGACCAAGAATTATGTATTCACTGCATCAGGAAGGTGGATAAAGGTTGGTTCATACCTATATGACATAGCCTTCTATCGAAGCCAGTAGGGTCTTGTTTAAAATCTGTCTAGGCCTCTAGAAAACCGATAACATAAAAAGTGTTGACAAATTAGAACAGGAGGCTTTCACTTGTATAAATGCCTGATTGCCCGTATTGTAGGGTAACAAGTATTTTAAAACTACCGACGAAAAATCTCCTTATTTAAACGTGTGCACTGCACTATAGCCTCCTAATAATGCAAGCAAAGGCGATCCATTATTGGGCGTTGGTGTTTATCCAAAATACCCTAGAACAACTTTGCCAGTGCAAAATGGATTAATTTTAGGAACTGTCTTGTCTGTAGTTCTCAAGGCTGTAACCTGTAGCTACATTAATTTGGGTAGCACCAAATCTGGCAGTTCACTGGATAAGTGACTATAGGTGTTTATCTCGTAACCTGGCCGCTACAGCTGGTTGCAGATAAAATGTAAGGATTCCATGAAAAAGTGTTTTAAGACCACTTGCAGCTCTTATAGATCACTGTTCTTAGTTTAACTGATCTTTTAACAGGCATTCTGGTCAATATGTTGAGTTCAGAAATCAGTCTTGTTGTTCTACCAAGCTTCTCCGCCCTAAAACCTTTCCCAATAAAATCCACCCCCACATAATGTTGTCGACTAAACTCCTGTTCTGAAAGCATAACATGCATATGATTACGTTACACTAATCTCATAGATAAGTTGACAGTAAGATTATGCAATTGCTCAGGTAATCTTTATGAAAAGCCTGCTTGGGTAGGTTCTGTGATAGAATCAATAAAAGTGCTGGTTTTTAATTATGTAAAAATCAGTCCAATGCAAAATCACTTTTACTACTACGCGTATAAAAAGTTAAGAACGTGTACATGTACAAATTTTCAAAATGTGAGAAATAATGTTTTGAGTTCTTCATCTTATAAAGCAAGTTGTAAGCTAGTAATTTTCCAGACAGTATTTTAATTGACACGAATATAACTGGTCAGCCATTATCAGTTATGTATAGATTAGCTAAATTGCTTAATTTTTTGTTAAGTATTAATCACAACTAGAGGTCTCAAATTCAAGTTCACCATAAAATTTATTTAGAGCAAGTGAAATGATTTCTTTAAAAGTTTAATATAAGTTTTCTATGTTGAAAATTTAAATTATTTAAAGGCATTGTCGCACTTAGCAACTTAAATAGTTACGATGTGTTTCAACTGTAACATCAAACAGGTTTATAATCACTAGTAGCTCATTAGCTATTACATAACATTAAAAAATAAGGCTTTACTTTGCAGGGCTTATGAAATAACCTGTGTAACAAATTGTTCATTTAAAAAACTAAAGTGAAGGCTGCTAGATCGAGGGTTTTAAAAGGTCCATTTTGTAGTGAGACATTTCGGGCACACTTGCAGAAATTGACAGCTTTTTTGCAAAAAAGCAGACGATCGGTTGCCATGGCAACGTCCATGAATCACCTACAATATGCCCCATTTTGCTAATTGGTAGTCTGGAGTATGGGATGAGTGGAGAAGAAAGAGTTAACGTGTTTTTGGCATATCTTTGTGGAGAGGGCTTCATATTCTTGGCGAATTAGGCCTTGCTCGAGGCTGGGGGTTGAATGGCTGTTAAAGCGGTTGGGGTAAGGCTGGAATTAAGGTGTATGCAAAATAGTCATTTGGCGATGCCCACTTTTTTAAACTCAATAATGCAATGTTATACGATTTTGAATACAAAAACACTTTGTTGATGAGCAACTTAACTGTTCATTCGCTTATGTATTGTTTAAAACTATTGATTAATTACAATTAGTCATGCACACTAGTACATTGAGTCGAATAAGATATCTCTAAAGTATATGTATACATATAAGTAGCTTTAAACGTTATACAGTTTGCCTTTTTGACCATGCTTGTAACCGTAATAGTTATAGCTATTAAATGAAAATGTATTTGATGATTGATTCCTTGCTGTATTTGCAATGTTTGAAAAACGGTTACATTTGTACATATAATTGCTCTTTGCCGTCATGCAAAGAAGTAAAAGCACCGGATATCCGCCTCGTCTCTTTCGGCGTCTTCATTTCGTGTACTCCTTTTCACATTTTCACACAAGTAGACAGTTTTACACTCGTTGTCGTCGCATGATTTCCTAAAACGTGTAAAATTTGGCCAATTTCGACGCATTTTACATGCACATAAACACCCAGCCCATCGATCCTAACTCGAATTCTATCTGTCAATTCACATGTTCACTGCGAAATAGGCAATAGGCATGCACATTCGGGGAATAATCATCTAGCGCGTCTTTAGAGGTGCTTTCCGGGAACCGCAGAAGGGTTTCATTTCCGTCCCCACGTCAGTCTGCGTGCGTAGAACACCTGCTGCTTTAAAATTTACTCGTTTTATTGTCTGAACTACGTAGGCCTATCAATTTTTTCCTAATTTTTTTTAGAAATGCCTCATTATTAGGAAAAAAATCATTATCATCGTATTGTGTCATATTTTCTTCTATTCTCATTTCTGTCGTCCAAAATTTCCCTTCTGTTAAGTGCCTTTTTCTCTCCATTTTGCTCAAGGTCGATACGTTGAAATCACTGATCATTTAGCAGGAGAAATTTTGGTCAATGTGGAGTACCACACGGCTCTGTTTTGTCCTCCTTATTTGTCATTTAAGTTATCTATAAAGTCTGTATATTTTTGTAGATCATACATGGTTTAGATATAAAAGAACCCTGAACATTTAACGTGGTTTGATGGGCAGCCAATACAGGTTGATAACTACGAGGAAACAAATTGTATGACAGGAAATGTATACGCAGTTTGGGGGCTGCTGAGCCACAATATACTCTTGTTTGTCACTAATTACGTTGCAGCAAAACTCCAATTAGGCAGCACAAATTTAATTACGGTTGTAACAAGATGGAGAAACAAGCATAGAGAAAGTGCGCCTTGCAGAAGTAGCTTGTTAACAGAGCGGTTCTGTCCCATTATTTGCCTCTTGTTAGCAGAAGCCAAACCCGTGTTTGAGCGCTGCAGAACACGAATGTCCACTTCTCTGTCTTGCTTTGCCCGTTTTGTCATGTAAAACAGTGGGTTACCCTTTTTCTCCAACTTCTCGCGTTCTGTTGTCCTATTGTTTTCTTTTTCTCCACTACTCTTGCAGTCTCTCCCATCTTTCGCCCAGAGAAAGTTTGACGGCGGTTTCCTTTGATTTTGTCCAGTGATAACTAATAATGAAGAGGTAATTTCTTAGTCCTGTCTAATGTTATCTGCCAAAATGTTATAGGAAGATTAATATTACAAGCTTGGCTTTCAGCATGAAATAATGCAAATTAAATTAGCTGAGTTAATCAAACTACTTAATTAATAAGCTGTCGTGCGATTATCATTTCGTCATTTTTGACGAAATCAAAGCGTGACAGCTAATGCGAAGAAGCCAACCAAAAAATTCTGGAAAAAAATGTGCGGCATTACGTAATGAGGTTAGCATAGTTCATCCCATGTCTGGCAAATGTTTTTTCCTATGATGTCTAAGTCTTGGCGGTAAAGAACACCAACGTATTACTTTTAAATACCTGGTGGCTCTAATACATGTGACCAATATCTGTAATTTGCAGCTTTATAAACGGAAAGAATGTGTTAAAATTAGGAGCCCATCTGGTATAGCTTAGTTGTGCTCTTCATCTGACGTCACTGTAACGTCACTTTTGTAAGGTCACCTGCGACAGATTTTACCGAAACCGAGGAAATTTAGCTTATTCGGGTCCCACGTGGAATGGTCTCCTTGCCACGTGACACTTGCTCTCTTCTTAGCAAGTCTTTCGGACGCTGATGTTAGTTGACAGTTGGCTTCAACGTAAGACAGGATGATGACAGAATGGCTTCTTGAGCTTTTCAGCTGCTAATCTTGTTAGAGGCGAATTTGTTTTGGTCAATAAATTAGGGTTCAAGTTTCAGCGGTGATGGGAGTATTAGAGAGTAGCTTACTTAAGCATCTGAGAGTGTAGTTGCTGGAACAAGACAAAAAGAGCTTGAATGAAAGCCAGTAACGAAAAGTGGGAGAATGCACAGCGAAAGAGAAACTAGAAAAACAAAGGTTACCTTGAAAAGAGTGTGAAAGGGGAATTGTGGTGTAAGAAATTCTGATATTTTGGTTTCCATTTATTTTTTTTTGTACTAGATTTTGTGTAATTATCTATATCCTTAATTTCGACATTATTGGCCAATTTTAGAATGAACCGCAGTTGCTAAATTTTCCAAACTGAATTTGATCGAAAGGAATGAAATGTGGAAATATTACACTGATACGCGATTTGAATCAAGATTTTTGCGTGCGCTACCGTTCTAGTGCAGTGCCGGAGCTCACAGCCTTATTAAGAATACAATCTTCCGCTAGTGCTTCACGCCCAACTGTACAGGACTACATAAGCTTACACAACAATATCTATTAGGTTTTGTTTTCTTTTGCTTCGCCATATCTTGTCATTTTCTATAGAATCTTTACAATCATTACATGTTGCCTGCAGGTGATTCAGCGGCGAAAACAAAAGTCACGATCTTCGCCTTCTCCGATTCGTTCAGTTTTGGGTATTTTTTGTCTTGATTCAGGAAGCCACATCGTGAAGCCAGTTCCCACTGTTTGTAATCTTTGCATCAGCGGGAGGTCGTGTCATTTCAAAATTCGCGTCATGGCCGTGTACAAATATAGCTAATCGAGATTTGCGCCAGGTGGCGGGTTGGATTTTCTGCGTACAATGAGACTACCTGCATCTATTGAAGCAGGGCCTGAGGCTTGTAGTCAAGACATCAGTGGTGAATGCTCTTTAAAATATGTCTCCTTCCTTTTGTCGTTTCCTTATTTTGCAATTAACTTCCAGAGACGAATCCTGTTATAATTTTATCAGCAGGCTACTTAAAGGAAGACAGGTTGATTTTTCATATCTCAACTATTGATGACGTCGGAAACTAATATAATTTTCAACAGCAAAAATATTTCACGAGCGTGTTGCACGTGTTTGCGAAATCAAAAATTGGAAGTACAATGCTACTGTAAGTCATTCAGTGTGTTGTACTAAAATTACGCATGTTGTAAGCTAAAAATTCAAATTTTATCGCTGTGCTCAGGCGTGAGCTGTCGAGCGTGCGTAGTTCGTCAGAAACTAACACATCTGAAGTGAGATCCTACATTTGTGCAATGCGTTTCCGAAATGCAGGCGCTAGTGCAACTCTAACAATAGCGAATGGTGAAATGCATATAACAGCGAAGAACTAGTGGCGCGAACGCGAAATTGTGTTTGTGTGGCAATAATTCATTCAAGTAATTCATTTTCGAAAAAATAGTATCTTTCCTTCCATATTTTTAAAGAATAGATTGTTTTGACCTACAGTTTAAGAGACTGGGCCCGGTTCTGCTCTAAGTAAAAGACGGTTGGAAATTAGGCCCATTAGCCCATAACCCACAGCCATGACCAACTACCATTATTGCAACCTGTGTTACACACGTCCCCAGTCAGCATCAGGTTGCAAATTGTAAGAAATTGCAAAAACATTTTGAATATTTTAATGGCGAATATGCCAAACTGATAGGCGGTGGGTCTCATTCTCGTCTTTTGCCATAATTTTTGGGAGAACACCCATCTCTTCATGCTTTTCAATACGCAAGACTATTTTGGTTACCACGCTATAGTCTCTTTTGGTTAAAGGGAGTTTCATTGTAGGTATTCTGCAGGGTTTTGTTTTGAGACCATTTATTTTTCCTATATATTTTTTTTCGTATACATCAACCTGAAAAGATAAATGATCATTTGTGGAGAAAACGCGTTTTCTAGTGAAAAATATTCATATCCTGTTATATAATCTGCCTTCACCTTATTTTGTTGTCTTGCTTAGTCTCCTGCGAGGTTTACAGTAAGACAAAAACAAGGTCAGTGTGTGATTAGAGCTCAGTTGAGATGTGAAACGAGAATTACTCCAGGGATCGAGCAAGGAAAAATCTAATTCCACCAATTGTATAGAATAATTGCTACACAAATCTATATGGCAAGCTCTGTTTCTTATTCTACGGATGAATAGTATTGCTGTCTCAGTGTCTCAGCAATGAAATAGCTACATTTATTCGATTTCGGAAGCTTGCATGATATTTGTTTTTTACGCAATATGTAGCACAATTCGCAAATTATTTTAAATCTCATTTTATTGGTGTAATGAAGCGAGAATTTAAAGTTTATATAACAGCACAATATATTTTAACACTCACTCTGGCACTCTGCAAGCCGGTATTCGCTATTCTGTTGTCAATGGCATGATCTCCTTAATATACATGATTGTGGCAGGACTAGAGCCTGGCTCGTCAAGGATAACTAGTTGAGGTCTGACCCTGAACTTATGGGCACCATTAGGTAACATATTTGTGTAGCTTTTCTCAACAAGGTAAATCCCCCCCCAAGGGGTAGTATGGCAGAAAAATTGTCCTGAAGCAGTTTCCACACAAACAACCATTCAGTAGCTAACTAAACTTGGCATTGCTTAACTTCGTAAGAAGGTATATGTACACACCCTGAACAGCTGCAATGGTAAATTTATATGCACCTCCATAAACAATGCATTACTCGTCTATAGTTGTAATTTTGCTAATTACATAATAGGTATTAATAAGGTTGCTAAATCTTGTGCTTTTAGTTTTGATCAAATGTTCTTTGTGTTTTGCAAAATTAAATAGTTTTTTATAAGTCAGAAGTACTGCAAGTTCGAATTTTCTTTGTGCGCCGAATGTTTAATAAATCTAAAATAACTTGCTTTAAAAGTTATTTTACACCAAAAGTGATTTGAAAGAATAATTTCTCAACAATTTTTAAGATCTGTGGAATTTTGTGTTTTCTTAACTGTTATATCTTTAAATTTTGTTCAAATTGAAAAGTTCGTTGTTGCATCTGGCAACATGATATAATGCTTTTTGAATGACCTGCATATAATCGCAATACTGTCTCGGTTAAAAAATTCAACTTTAAATGCAACTTTTTTAAGAGTTTAACCCTAAACGCGCCATTTCGGGCTCACAATTTGCTAATTGATTTTCACGTGCGAAGGAGTTAAAGAAAATTGCATTTCACTTATACCTGTAAGTGTGGGAAGATTCAACGAAATTACATAGACGCAGGCAGCGCAATTGAAGCGATTGGCTTGATAAAATTATTCCTGCTCTATTGGGACCGCGCCAACGTAGCTTAAATAAAACCACATCTCTGATTATTGTTTTAGTGCTATCTCTGCCTGTAGCTTTAAGTTTATCACAGGGTCTCAAATTTGCAATTCCGGTCACCGTCCGCGGGGTTAGAAACGGATTTTCCAGTCCCCGGGACAGCCTTGCTGTGGCAAAATTCAGCAAAATACCGTGACTGTATGTATGCTTCATTTAGTTGAGTAACCAAATGCAGATGCTGTTTCTATGGTTGTAAAGACAGTCATTTAAATCATTTAATTTAAAGTAATTATGACGACGACGACGACGACGATGATGATGGTTCTTTATTTCGTAAATATACACAAATGAGTATATACAAACGACGAAGCCTCTATACTTACAGACCAATAAATTACAGAGAAGTACACGAAATAAATAAGTACTGTACTATAACTAGCAAACATTTGTGATACCATTTTGCGTCAGTTCGTCAACATTACATGCACTATGTAAAACCGTTTAGTAGTTATCTCTATATAAGCATTGCTGTATGTATCCACATTTTATGGACAACTAATAAGAAATTATTTAAACACACTTTATTTTTTACAATTGGAATTATTGTTGATTATTTACAAAGTTAGTTAACATTCTAATTATCTAATAGAAAAAATTTAATTGCACTATATTCAGATTTTAACTATTTAACTTTAACAGTTTCGTTTACAAGGAGAAAGGATTCTTAAACATTTAGTTTCCTTAAAACAAAATTTTCTGACAAAAATGTTCATGCAATAAATTTACAGAGGCTGGAATGATTTTCTGATCTTTTTCCTTATATCCAGTGTTGATCCCTCTACCCAAACCTTTTCTACAAACTGCTGTCTTAAATTATCCATTGGCTGGCGTAAAGGGAGCAAGTAATTTAGGTAGGGCTAATTTTCAAATGTTCACCGATCAGTACATTAATTTTGCTTTTTAGACATGATTACACCCGTTTCTTATAACCATAACCTTATGTAGTAATGTATTATTATTAATATTCAAATTTTTCTTTAAAAGCTTTTAAACTCTGTATTGCTCAATTTGGGTTCTTTAAGGTTAATTTGTTTACATGTATTAGTGAAGTGAGATGGATTTTCCCGATATCTCGAAATTTAAACAAATTAGATTGATTAAAATATAATAGATATGTATGCTAAAAAATTCAGATAGTCCTATAGATGTTTGCTGACAGTTCTGCGAATGTATTCCCCAGTTCTACAGACATGTCAGATCAATATCATACATTTATCAACTGTGTGTGGTTTTCCATCTAAACATTTTATTTTTATAAGACGATATGTAAATAGCTCGTGAGTCTCTGTTAATATTACTTCACCACGTGGAGAGATTTTTGTGTGGTGTCTCTTTAATAACTGTTATTCTTTTTTATTTTCATGTTCGCTGCTTGCGGTTGCTGTTTCTCTTGGTTTTTCTACTTCGGCCCAGGAGAGTGTTCGTTTATTGATTCTCCAGTGTGGTTTAATTTTACTTGTCTTTGAAAAAGTTATCGGCAGAAAACCTAGGTTGACAAAATCCCTATGGCCTTTAATTGTTGAACAGGTGCAAGGTATTATACAACAAGCAATTGAGCAGGCTGCTTGAATATAAGCGCTATGCAAATATATGTAACTAATAATGACCACGTAGCAACTAAGTTAACAGTGTTTCTAATACACCACACGTTATTGTTTGACCTGCTGATTTCATGAACAACCATAAATTCACAATAGAAATGGTCGGGATAAGAACTATCAGACTAGAGCGCGGTAAAGTGTTGATACGCCGCTGCTTGTTAGTGGTATTATACTCGCTTGCTCACCATCATCGCCATTATCATCACCCTCAGTTTTGTCGTGATTGCCATCGCTTTAACCCTTGCTATTATCATCTTGTTTAAAGTACAAAAATGGGCTCCATTCCTTTTGTCATTCGGCGGCATAGCTGAGTTGCATTCCTTCCCCCTCTAACTGTTTCTTTCCTTGTCTCTACCTTCTTTGTCTGCATGTGTCTAACTGTGAATCCTCCTTTCGCCTGTTTCTCTCTCCCTTTTCTGTCTTGCATCACTGTTTCATCTCTATTTTTTCCATTTTCTCTCCTGCGTGTTCTACTTCTCTTTCCTATCTTCCATCCTTATTACGTCAGTCTGTCTGTTTCTCTCTCTCTCCCTCTCTCTCTCCCTCTCTTTCTCTCTACCTCCCTCCCTCCCTCCCTCTCTCTCTCTCTCTCTCTCTCTCTCTCTCTCTCTCTCTCTCTCTCTCTCTCTCTCTCTCTCTCTCTCTCTCTCTCTCTCTCTCTCTCTCTCTCTCTCTCTCTCTCTCTCTCTCTCTCTCTCTCTCTCTCTCTCTCTCTCTCTCTCTCTCTCTCTCTCTCTCTCCTTGTCACAGTTGTCATTGTTCAGGTAGAGATGTCTGATTAGTACGCTAAGCATGGCTTCGCTTGTCACAAATGACTCGCCACTTCACCTTCATTCTCGGTCACTTTGGTCGGATTAACGCTTTTTTGCAACTTATTTCGTTAGTTGCTCGCCAGATAAGAGCAGCAGTTGAGCATCTCTGGGGAGGTTTCGTTCGTGAAGTAGCGCAAAATGTGCAAATGTCTGAAAAACTAACTATGTGCACTCTGTTGTTAACAGGATGTACTGAGCAGAACTATACAACAAATAGCATGTAACGTATATAATTGAATTATTCACATGATTTTATACTTCAAGATTACCTTAAATTAAACACAGAGTGAAATTAACACCGATGAGATTAGTTTTTTTTGTTAAAAGTAGAAAGTAGTAGAACAGTTATAAAGAAATCACATTAATCACAAGAAATCACTGTACTAATTATTTTACTAGTTCACAAAGCAGATTGTGATTACACGTTAATCTCGTTAGAAATTAATAGACGACTTTTACTTTCGACATAGTGTGTGTAGATAGATTTTGAAATATTTTTTATTACAGAGTGATGAATTTATTTTAGCAATAGGTAGTTTGGCTTCTTATGTTTCACCATCTTGAATCGTAATCGTTAGTGCTGTCAGCAGTAATGCAGCGTTTCCACGAATGAATTAATAAAAAAGCAGAAGCCTAGAGACCCATGTGCTCTCTGTCACACGTGCTTGTTGTTTCACTCTCAGTTTTTCTCTCCACTAATTTACGAAGAAGACCTGCTTGTGCTTCCCGGCGCTGGAAATTGGCCTCATACAGCCCACCGAACAACTGCATTCCCGGATTATCCGTCGCGATGCGGCTGTGACGACAAAAGTGGCTTCGTTTGCGCTGAAACAACACAACCGTGGAAAAGAGAAACCAAACGAAATCAGCGCCGGTCCCGAGGCGTCCACTTTCAAAACTAAGAGTCGAATTACTGTCGCATGGAATTTAAAAACAGCCCTGTTTGTTTGAGTATGTGCTAGAAGAGTTATTGACAGTGTGTTAAACTGTGCAGGCCTGTTAAAGATTATATTCACCAGGCTCGTACATTCGTTAAACTCATGCCTCATTATATTTAATAAGTTATACGACTTCAAAGAACAATAAATCATAAATGTCGATAAACAAAGAACCATTATGATGATTTCCCATATTGACTTATAGATAGTTGTGGTCGTGATCATGAAGATGATGGTGATGACGATGACTACTTTCATTCCAATAACCAGTATGCTAAAAGATAATTTTCTTTGCCTCCAATGAAGAGATTTAGCCATTTTTGAGAAAAATATTTAGACATAATTTCAGTTTATAGTAGTAATTAATCACAATGGGAATTCCTTTGTCTCGTTGTCACCTTGTAGTAAGTATTAGTAACCAAACAATTCTTTTGTTTTTTTGCCATTTAAAAAACAGTATTTTACGCGTGTTTATAATTCGCTGGGCTTCTAAGTTTAATTTAGCTTGTAGCCCTGCACTAAGCAAGAAGCATTTTTTATTCGCCGTTCTGAAGAAAAATATTTCACATAATCTGTGCATGCCTCTATTTTTTCTTATTTATAATTCGGCCCGTTGCACTTACGTAATTATTGATTAGTCACGCCCGCGGATTAAGCACAATTCTAGCAGACTATATCTATTAGTGATGTCTCTATCTCCGTTTATCCCTAGCGTACACACAGACTCATTCAGAACCTTGCTTATTTTCCGATTTAACACGATTTTTGGATTTGCGCATTTTAGCACAGACTGAGGATTGTGTCCTGATGGTATCTCTGCCTGGCTTACGTAAAACCAGTCAATCTCTCTTGTATTGGTGAATGCTTGCGTAACGTTTTATATAGTAAACGCAAAGACAGAGCTATGGAATATGTTTGCGAGCACGACTTTTCATTTCTTTATATCGAAAACTTTGCATAGATAACTTGCGCTTGACCTCATAATTAAACGTTTTACCAGAACTTTCAAGAGAAGATGCGTCATTTGTAGATTCTGTACCATAAATAACATTTTTCAATACAGTTTAATTACATTTCCGTGCTAAAGTGCATTGTACATTTTAATTATATTCCCATTTCCATGTCGAGATTTTTTATACAGTTTGTTTTCTATCTTTGAAAGCCTACACTGTACGTTGTGTGCACAACTGCAGATATTGTTAAACCGATGACGGATCTGGACGGACTTAATGCGTACACATCTTAAAATAAATGTATACAATTGAGCGCCATGTATAAAATTAATGCCTCTAAAGACATGATTTATTTTAATGCGTGATTTAAAAATGTTTGTTTTTCCTTTAACTGTTTTGTGTCGCGGGAACTTCGAAAAAAGCAAGTTCGCTGGTTCTGATATGCTGTATAGCAAATTTCTGAGGTTTATATTGTTGTCCATTTTCCCTAAAGTATCAGAATTTTCGGAGCTTATTAATACACTTTTTTGTTGAATGGGAGTCATCACTCAGATAATACTTTTACACCCGAGCAGACAATGACAGACTCATTTGTGTAAATTGGACCTGTAAACCTATCCAGTCACAGCTGATTATTTTCTTGAATTGAGAATTTAACTCTGCCAGCTTTCCCACAAGAACGTGTGGTTATCCCAGCAGTTAACTGCATCTAATACCAACAAATTGTAGTTGAATATGAATCGTGTAAATTTGCATTAGGTATACAATTATTGTCAGCGCGTGCGCATTGCGTGCTCATTGTCCGAGCTCATTTCCAATTTCCTGTTTCGTTTCTGATGGAAAACGACATTTTTGCTAAAAAATAAGGTAGCATTGTTATGGCGGACGTGCGTAGAATTACTGTTATTATGGCGTGTTAATGAGAGGAAGAGTGCAAAGAATTGATTACTTTATTCTTTATCCCCCTCACTCTGGAGGGCATACTAACAGAATCAGGAAAGGATGTGTTGCTGCCACTCAGCTGATTCCTGTATTCTAAGTATCTGTATATCTGTGCGATTTTTTTTATCTTTGTGCGCGAAATGTTAAGCCTTCTGCTACCTAGTTTAAACTTTACAGTTTTTCTAAACCCGCAAGTTGCATTTCATTTTCTGTTAAACACATCCCGTTTATTGTGTCATATTAGTTATCTGATTTAACTAATTAATCATATGGTTGTATAGTACGTGGTTCTATAGTAATATTTCTCTGTAAATAAGAGTGACTAGGTCTCTCTAAATAAAATTGCTTTATTTTTTTAGAGTACAATGTTAGTTTGTAAAGTTAACATTCTTTTAAGTAAGTTGACTTCTGAATTTGGAAAATGAAATACTCTATCTCTTTCTATTATTCTGTGACCAATTTTTGTTTTCAGATATGATTTTTTTAGTTAAAAAAAGTTATTTGGTTTTTAGTTAGGAAACTACAACAAGTGAACACGCACGGAATCTTTTTACTCTGATTCCGGCGTGTAAAACGATGTGATATGATTTATGCAAAATGGTCCTAAGAAGCCCTACGGGCGTGGCGCTACTGAATATAGTCAGTTGAAGTCTTACACAGGCGATGCAATAAAGCCTTATTCGTTATGCATGATTAAACATCAGGGATTTACAGTAATTCGCCGTTAAAATTGACCTGGCACCTAAATTTAATGTTATTATGTTCACCTGTTTAATGTTGTTGAATCGTGTTTCCGATCTCTAAATCATATTCTGAACTGTCAGGTGACCTCTTGCGCCGGCCACGTGTCATTCACGTAATCTGTTTCGCAGGTCACCTATCGAACAGAAAGGCAAACGCGGGTGAACAATAAACAGTGAAACAATATCTTTTTCTTACCAACGTGCGACAGCGTTGTTGAATATTAATTAAAGGGATTCACTGGTTTGCTTATGAAGCCATTTGCATATGCAAAGCACACAAGTGGCCATGAGTGGCAGACGCATTTAATCGTCTGCTGGTAAGACGATGACTGGGTAAACATGCACTCACACTTGTGCATTATTCAGACTCGTTTTATTGTCATTTTTGTTCACAAAGACCGTGAGGAAAAATGGAAGAAATCTTGCGCCTGTTTAATATGGCTGAAACTGAATGGGCGATTAAGGGTTTACAGCACACGGAGTTAGGTAAAGTTTGCGCTAAAATTTTACAAAATGTAAATATATTATTATAAGCAGAATAAACTGCCCAGTTAAATAATTTCCCTGATTTATACAAAATACTTAATCAACCTTTTATATTGTTCGCTGCTGTTGGCAACTAAGGTCGAGACCCGTGAAGCATTTGGAGAGATGTTTAATATCCGCTTGTTAACATTAACGTTAAAGAACCGAAAAAAACTTATAATTAAATGAAGTCCCAAATAAAATTGTTAGATATGATTTGCTCATCACGGGCTGCTGCAATTATTGACAAAAAACCATTGTTCTATTTACTAAGGTTTTATTGCACTTGTTCTCTCATAACCAATTCGGGTTATTCATATACAGATATTACATTCTGTTGGCTTTCTTGTGTAATGCAAAATAGGCTTGTTGATATTTGAAAAAGGTTTAACTAGGAAATAGTATTTTTAAATAACTGAAAAGCGAGTTTTAGTTGAATCTTTTGCACGATTGCACTAATGATGGTTAGTAAAACTGCCGAGGGTGTCGCTGCGGAACTGCAGTAGTCCAAGACGTGCCTTTTGGCAATCATTTGTCCCACTTGCAACACGTGTTTAAAATTTGTTGAGCAAAATATTGATATTTGCATCAGTAGCGGTGGTGGGATGTTGATTGGTGTATCAGCTGTTACACATAAATAATGCTAGTCACATGCACTTATTTTTTGCATAATTGAACAAAAACTTTGACTCCAACGATAGTAAAATACGTCAATTGTAAAAACGAATATTTTGGAACTGAAATTCAGTCTAGTGTAGTTCAGGCCAGGAGAAAACAGTAATTTAGAGACAAAAATTGCTACAAAGGCCAAGTCATCCAAACTGTTTATCATTATACAACATTACATTAGTCATAACTAGGAAACCTCATTGTTTTGAAGGATGCGTTTCTGTAACCGAAATCATCGAAAAAACTTGCCATCTATTCTCGAAAGTTACTTTGAAAACATCATGCAAAATGCGTGGTTCACCTTTAGATAGTAAGTAACCGCATTGACAAAGGATGTATATATATATACACACACATACATACATGTATAACAGATATACACACACGCACGCACGCACACATATATAAGGGTGGAAGAATAATTGAATGGACACTACGTGTGTTTAGATGCTGAAGATAAGCCGAGATGCTAGGCCTGAACTGATGGTTGGCTGCCAGTCCTATTATGGACAGTTTAAATTGTCATAGTTCTGACTGTTGAGGCAGTCTTCACACCTTTGCTGGTCCTTTGTAAGAGTTAAAGGATATCCTTGACAGTAAATTAGATTCCCGTCCTGTTACAGTCAGTCGACATTAGGAATAGGTCGCTGTAGTCTAGTGCAGATTCATGTTTGCTGTGTACCAAACTGTATAAAAAATATAACAACTTTGGTGTGAAGCAGCTCTTAGATGTTTTATTTGAATGCTTTGTTGCAGCGTATCGACCAATATGTAAATGACCGAAACGTCATCAATTCAGACAATGTCACCCGTGCCGGTGTCTGAGATCCCATTTTTCTTATCAATAACTCTGTCAGTTTCATTTTGGCAGATAGGTCCCCTGGAGACTTCCTCGGGAAGAGCTGTGCCAACCAGATTCTGAGGCAGATCTATACTTGCAACATAGATAACAAGTTCATTGGAAGTTTTCATCGAATTAGGATTTCATTAAAATCGCGTATTTATTGAAATTTGATTACTTTTGGCACTAGAAAATATTTCTGAGATTGACACAGAATGTGCGGTCACAGCATGGACTAATATTATTCAACATCTTTCACATTTAGTAGTACCGCATAAGGTATCAGATAAGGTATGTACCGAATGAGGTATCGTTTAGTAGTACCGTATAAGTCACATTTTGAAAATTTTTACATGTGTATTAACTGAGAGTAGCTAGATAGGTAAAGTGGCTACTGTGCTTTCGTCACGTTTACAAGCTTCGGGGCTAGCAGCAGGGCTTTTTACTCTCTGTTACTGCGTTTATTACAAACAAAAATATTTTTAAAGAATGCCACCGGCCTACATTTGTACAGCTTCTACTGCCCTTAAATCAAGAGGTCAAGGTCACATTAACATTGGCTTTGGAAATGGACTATGTCACTGTTATTGAACTCTTAGGAGGCGTGTCTAAAATGGATAAGGCTACAAAGGGCATCAGCAACATATACAAGGCCTATAAAATAGTTTTAGAAACACCATTAGCATTTTCAACAAAATAGAGCAGCTTTTGAGCCTCTGCCTTTGCATGGGTCACATTGTAGGGGTATTCTTCAAGTCTGACATCTGTGTGGTTTAACACTTTAGCCAAACAGAGGCAACTTATTTGTTCAGATCGAGAGTCAATATTTTATATTTACCAGCACATTACTGTGCCATTCACCTCTAGACAACTTTTTACACTAATTTGTGTAAAAGGCATTCTTCAACAGCAGCCAGTCCTTCTAAACAAATATTATTCTTTACTATCCTCGTTTTTCCCCTTTGTATGCTTGCCAGTTCTAAGTGGACTTACTGTTTTGTCTCAAAATCTGTAGTTTGCACCACTACACCTGACAGCTTCCCAATAAAGTTCAGAGCTAACTCCAGTTAAAAGCTACTATAAAGACGTAAAACATATTGTCAAGTCCTTAGATTCTGAAATTTCACACACACTCACATGATATTGCTCATTTATCTGGCCTCTCTTGCAATACTGACCGTAGCTAATCTTCGGGTAGTTGAACCATCTACTACTTAGGAGAATGTTGTAGCGTTGGTAGTTAATATTGGTAGTTATGGAAATAGAGGTAATAGTAGTAATGAAGTTGGTAGCAGTAGCAAAGTTGACAACATTAATAATAACCGTACATCGGTTGCGAGTGAAGATTTGGCGATAATGTTGATAAGTATTTCTTACAATGTTGAATGATTTGAACACGGCGATGATGGTGGACTGGTGGTGATGGTGACCGGTACTGCGCACTGAAGACTCCGTTAATGCGTCTTCAGTTCTTTCTTTGCTGCTAGCTCAGTTATGTTATTAGATTACCTGATTTTCTAGACTGCCATCAATCAACAGAATGCACTGCAAGGAAGTGAAAGGAAGGAAACGAAAGCCTGCAAGGAGTTCCGAAGCAAAGCAAGCTTTCGGTCTTGCATATAGGAACAGAAAACGTGTCTCGTCCTGAATCCTCATTGTTAGTTCAGAATTTTGTCTATTCTTGAAATTGAGGTAATATGTATCATAAATGATTCTGGATCATGACTGTCCAAATATTGGTCAAGTGAACAAGGCCGATAACAGTTTACATTCTTAGGGTAGGCTTGATCACTTACAGTTGACTATGGTGACATTTGGCAGCTAATCAGTGAGATTAAGCTTCTCTCTTCTACCCTGACGATGTTAGTGCAGCAGACACCCAGAATATTGCAATCTGTTGAGTACGTCTTCCGCCACGTCACGTTGGTAAAGGATTACGCTGCTATTGTCGTTTCGCCTGGTAATCTGACAGAAGAAGCCATGGGACACAGAAGAGAAGCCAACAAATATGGAGATTACAGCAGCACCTTTTGACAGCACATGACTAAAACCCGCAACACTTTAATCTAAAGAAGCCCTGGCAATCACAAAGCAACGGATTACATTACACCACCTCTCCTCTTGTTGCATGTTTCTCTTTCTGCTGAGGAGACCTGTAAATGTTTGCGGTAAAAAAGAGTGCAAATCATGTTGAGGACAGCACTGATTTTTTTAGCAAAGCTGTTCAAGTGAAATTCTATGTATAAAGGCGTGTAATTATCAGTTTGGTTATGACAGGAAGAGGTCAAAGATCATTTTCTTGTTTTTAAGAATTTTCCTCCCGTACAGGCTCGCACTATAAATAAAAATTTATATCTATTGGCTTTGTTTCTTCGTTTGTAAATAAAGGAGTGTAATGTAATTTTATCAGAATTGGAATTTTTGAAACACAGTAGATTGTTGTTAATAAACCTAATACCTGGTTATTAAAACCTTATTTTGCGGCTCCTTGCCACTGGTGATGCTTAATAAGGGGGATATTTTAAAAATCCAGTGAAAATTACAGAAAAATCAGTTTTATGAACAATTCTTTCTCGTTGTACATACCCAAAATTGGACACTATGCTTATAAGAGGATATTATGCCTCTTCCTAAAATTGTTCATTATCTCAGCCATAAGCTGGTTCGAGCAGAAGGGCTGATCTTATTAAAGAAATATCATTAATTTTGCCAGGATATGAAAATGACGATTTAATTATAAACTAACGAGATTCGGTAATCAGAGGCCGACTTTGTCTGCAGCGGAAGGTTGAATTAATTCTCACTTGAAGGGGTGGGCTGTTGAATTGGGTGCCGTTTGTCAACGATTCAAAAGATGGTGATGAAAAATGAAGATGTAAAGGCGGAAATGTCATAGAAACGCTAAATTAGCATGATTAGCGTCTGTGTATCTCCGATGCGGAAAAGTACAGATATCGCCCTCCAGGTGGCTCCAACAGGGGGTTGCCCAATAAAAATGTCATCTCCGCCACATATCATTATTTTCATATTTTTCAGCCACAAATTTTGAGTCACAGTTTGACAGCAGATTTATACTGTATCAAACTGAGTTTTCTCGAGATGATTTTATAATTGGAGTTATTGGACGCGCTTCAATTGCGCTGGTTAGTAAACCTGAACTTGGAGCAACCACCTCCGATTCATGTTGCAGGTAGCAACTGATATGTCACGTGACCTCGTTAAAAGCGAGCCTTCCTTTCAGGTTACTATTTTGCTAGAAATTAAAACTGCTGACGATGGCAATTAATATGCGCTAATTAAGAAAACTCTATCTGCTGTTGTCTAATTGCGTTTGTTTAATGCCCCCTATGAAAGTTACACTTCAAAATGGCCGCTAATGCAGGTGGTATCGAAACGTAACACCTGTATTGTATGAATAAGAAGCGGTAACACAAAGTTCCTTAATGGATTTGTATGGTTATACGCGAGGCATCTCGTGCCATTCATACAATGCTTTGCAAGTTCCTTTCTTGGTGATATTTTTATATGGCAAATTAAAGGGGTGTCATATTGTACGTGAAGCGACACCCAAATTGTTGTTTTCTAACGCTGTTCATGCTATTTAACCTGACCCACACTTTGAAGAATGGTTTTTTTCTATTTAATATAGAAGATTAGTTCCTAAGCAATGCAGGAAGACCGCATTGTCAAGATTGGCCATGCACTGCAGCGAACTTTATACACACTGATTGGCAGTCTTTATAAGATAGCAGTTCAGACTGGTGTCTTAACCAAGTTGCTAGTGAGAGCATTTTTTGAGGAGGTTCAGTGTCAACTATATTACTATTGTGGTAATACAATAGTTAAAGTTAAGCTAAAAACGACAATCAAAAGGCATTTCTGCGAAATGTACCATTTAGTTCGAACATGACTCGAATGGTTCCATTTTCACTTTTTCAGCTATGGCTAATTATGTATATATATATAATTATTGATTTTAGAAGAATCAGTAATCGAACCGTTCTATGTTTTCAAAATTCAAAAATTAATGCGAAGGTCTTGTGTGTATTGTCTAATTGTTAATGTGCTCCATGCATGATTGATGGTATAAAATATTGCATTCAAATTAAATCTAATAAATCAAATAAAAAATTATTGAAACTTCAAAATTCAACTTGTTCTCTTAATGAAAACTGGGAATAGTAATCTGCTTATTTTTTATCTGACTAATATAATTAGCTGAAAGGGCAAGACGAGAAGATTGGAATGGAGAATTTTTGGTATTTTGCTAGTATTGAGTGCCGTCACAACAGCAGTAACAGCCTTTTGTAATAATACTAACGCGGTTGATGATGATGATAGCAAAATATGATGTGTGGCTGGCTATCCGCTGCTGCATGGTTAAGAAAAACACCCAAACCCAATAAAAATGCATCACTGATTATATTGACATTTCTTATTACTAGAAGACAAATATTTAAAGGATTAAAACCAGAACTAATCCACAGAATTTAAAAAAACCAACGAAACGGCTTAACAGATGGTACCAAAAATTCAACTTTTTTCTCTTATTTCCTGCTTAGAGTTAATTAGACAAATAGGTAGGGTGAATACATCTAAATTGTGTGAATTCATAAATTTGTTTCTTGCTTGCTGCTCATAACATCTTCGTCTGTATAGTTTTTTTAATAACGATGTCTTTTTGTAGACAGTCATATTATGAACAACTTGTCTTCTATATTTTTATCTATAATAGGCCATTTAGTTTTCCTATCTAGTTTTCTACTCCCAATATTTTTGCTCATAGGTTTTTTTACAGATCTCGTTTACAGTTTTCCCTCTTAATACCAACCGGCAAGTTAAGAGCTCGTATCAAAATGGAAATATCGTCGAAGACTAGGTAATGGAGCATTTGCGCCCCCTATTCTTGCATTTAGAAGCAAAACAAATCCTGTCAATCATTTTCTCACATTCCTTCCTAATAACAATGCTGGCTCAACCATGTTTTATAATTCTCACAATTTATAAAACTTCGCAATTGAATTTTTAAGCCGTGTCAAAATATTTTCATAAGCGCTAGTGATATAATGCTTGCGTGTAGGGGAGCATGTTATTCTTGTGAGCGCAGTATAAAAGCTCGTATTTGCCCTTTGCATCGTATGCTTTGAATGAAGACTAGGCTGAGCGTGCTGTTTTGTTTCAAAGGCTTGGTTTCTCTATTGGCTGGAAGTTTCGTCATTGTTGTGACGCTAGGCGGCGGAACGATATGAGCAAAGAAAAATAGTTCCTGGAAAAATATCTATTAATTTTTATGAACTTTGTACGTGTGAATTTGTGGTTAAATAACCAGGCAATACTGTAGAGGTGGCGATACGTAGAATCGTGAGCTGAGAAAATCAAATAAAATTTGATGCAATAGCGAAATGCTTAGAATCCTCTATTGTACTTTTTTCTAATATTGCTCCCCTAATCATTTTTGCTCAGTTGTTGTCTGTGATCTTTTAATTTTCTCAGTTTTGATTCTTAATTATAATCGTATAGGTGTTTATTTTGAGATTTTACAGTGTTGAATGCTTTTCACCACAATTCTCTGCCGTCATTCTTGTATTGTTATTATCACAGCACCTTCTGACGAACATAAGTCGTTGCGTCAATTTAATTAAATTTACTCTTTAATGAAGCTGCTTAATGAAGCTGAAGGGTGTTGCGCTCTTAATACAAATCTTGTTAGTTTGTTACTAGTCTTCATTAATAAGATGTTGCTAGGTTCTTGGCTTCTTGCTTGGAGAACTTTGCATGTTTTAATAGAACATTTCAAATAAAATTATATAAAACAAAGATGATAACTTGATTTGCAAAATTAGAGGTGTAGGTGATTTTTCTAATTGAGATTAGTTTAGCAATGTAGAGTAAATGGACGGGTGACCATCGAAAAAGCTGCTTCTGAAGGTTAGTTTCGTGCTAGCCCAGGCTATCTTCCTAGTTGGTGGTGGATGTACACACTCTGGATCAGGTATCTCTGCTTTGTTTCTCTCAAAGTAGAGGATTGATATTTAGGTAGATTCCAGTCCTGCCACAACTATCTATATCCGCCTGTGAATGCTGAATCCCCGTGTACAAGGTATCGAACTGTATGTAAAATTGTATGGACTGTGAAAATGAATATAGAACTGCCTCGTGCTTCTGATACTGGAATTGAATCGTCCAACTAAGAGGGGTGCTTGGTCATTTCTTCGAAGCCATTTCTTGTTATCAGTCACACGTTTGGCCAAAGGAGGCAACAAATCTTCCGCTGCACTGTGCGCAACTGAAATCACTCGCACGTCAGCGAACCAAGATGCCCGTATCACTAAAGTGTTTAAAAAATTGTATATTTGTATCTTTTTGTATCGGATTATATTTGCGCTAATTTTGAAAATTTTGTAGTTAAAATAACTTAATCGCTGTCCTAATCGTTGGAATAGTTTCACGAAGAAACTTAATAATTTGACCGTTTCATGGCGTGGTTGATCAACAGCTGTGCAAAGTAGATGATAATGTATTGTGTTTACACTTGTCTCTTCAAATAACAGTTTTTGTTTCCTTTAATTTTCATCTCATCTTCACCTTGTATGTATAACTATAATGTAACTATATGTGACTATTGACTGTTTTTAATCACAAAAGGACATCTTCTCCTCACGTAATTTCGGTTCGCTGACAAATGAGATGGGGACGTTATACAAAAGTTAGTTGACGGCTTGACTCTTTAGTGAAGACAGTCCAGAGTACAAGCGAATGGTTTTTTTTACTAAGTATTGGAATATAATGGCATTATCGTTAAGTATTACAGTTAGCTACGTGCCTCATGCAACTTTACGGAATTAGAAACAGGCATCCATATAATTTTTTTATTATTTAGATCACTGCCAATATCAACAACACAAATGCAAAATTAAGCACTTGTGCTTAACACTTAAAATTTTTATATATGCTTTATAATTTTTATTTATTATATATATATTTATATAAATATATAAATTAAATAAATAATAAAGTATAAATAAATAAATATATATATTTATATATGAAACATTTATATATTTATATAATTTGCATATTATATTTTATTGAATTCAGTTTCGTTGAGACCGTGATCGGACGTTGACAGATTGCGAGCGCTAACTCGCACATAACAGCCACTCAAACACTTGTTCCGTAATTCAGAGTGGTCTCACTCACTGAAGTGCTGTTATGCAACAATGGACATAAATCCCTCGGGTCCCACTTGACTAAGAGTGGGACATGGGGCTTCATTCTCCACTGCTCGCCCCACAACTGCTCCATGCATAATCTTCATAAAAGTACTGAATAGTACTGAATCATCTGAATGTAAAAAATGATTTGGAAGTCAGGATGAATAGTGATCGATCGATTTATTGTTTATTATATTATAGTCCTAAAGCACTGACATGTTGTGAGATATTCCTTCAGTTGGCTTAAGCCTACTCAAATTCTATAATTCCTATATAGTAATCTTTCGAGCAGCTTTTGGGTGTAAATATGGGGAAAAATTTGTCACTTGCGTGATTTGAACCATCGACAACTAAATTTTGGTATAGCACTTACTGTAGTTGGCATGTGATGCCACGTTATCGCGCATTAAAGCTTTCGAAATTTGTTTTGTTTACGTGGTGTACTCGTGTTTTTAAAATGGATTTCTCACTGAGGCATGCATAGAAATCTGATAAATTTGTGACTACGTTTAAGAGAAATGAATTAAAAATCCAAATTTTTCCTGCTGATGCCACTGGGAATCGAACCTAGATCATCTGCATTTCAGGCAGCTAGGCTAATCCGCTAAACATAGCAACTCGGTTTATGAATGAGCATATTTTTCAAAAAAAGAATGCAAAATGGACTTAACTTCGCTTGTCAAGTACATGTTGCACCCTTTTTCTTTTTTGCACAACCTGCGTTATTTTTTAGCAAGTCTTATTACGTAATAGAAACTAGATACTCCAAGCCTTTATAATTGATGCAGAATTTTGTTTTTGCAGCTTTTTATCATCTTATCATCTTTGCTGAGCGTAACACGATCTCGCCTGTTCTTATATAACTCGCATTTAGCCTCTGTAATAACTGACATTAGGTACACAATTGCATTATTCTGTGTGATTATCAAGCCTAACTGCCGTCTTTATCTATCTTTGGCTTCATTGTCAAAGGCCACACAAAGGAAGCTGGGTCGCGACAAGGAGGTATGCTGAGTCGCTGACGTATGCATACGACTCATCTGTATTCATGGCGCGAAGGTTCTTAATCTTTCCTCTTTGCCTTCGCTTTCTTTTCCTTTTCTCAGTCACCTCTTCAGTAAGGACAGCCTGATTAAAGCGAAGCCAGTGCAAGGCCAAGACTTGTTAACAGTGTAAGTTTTTGGTGTGTGTTGCACTATGTAGGTGCAAAATATTCAGGCACCGAGATACTTCATAAATTCAGTCTTTCACATACTCATTCACCTCGGAGGAGACTTAGATGAAGAATATATTCGCACCTAAACGAAGACGCCTCTACTGGTTAATTCAGTGCCTCATTTTAGAGGATAACCAAAGCTAATCAATTAGATTCTGGTCTTGCTGCAAGCATCCACGTGGACTATGCCCTGCTACTGAGTGCTGGATTCCAGCTGGTCTCGCAGTAACCTTCCACATGGACTATGCCTTGTTACTGAGTGTTGGATTTCAGCTGATCTTGCTATAGCCATCCACGTGGACCATACCTTGCCACTGAGTGCTGGATTCCAGCTGGTCTCTCTGCAGCTATCCACATGGACTATGCCATGGCAATGATTGCTGAATTACAGGTGGTCTCTCTGCAGCCTTCCACATAGACTATGCCCTGCCACTGAGTACTGAATTCCAGCTGGTCCTCTCTACAGCTTTCCACCTTGACTATGCGTTGCTACTGAGTGCTGAATTTCAGCTGGTCTCTCTGCAGTCATCCACATAGACTATGCCCTGCCACTGAGTGCTGAATTCCAACTTGCAGAGAACTTAACTGTATAAAAAAAACAATTAGGGCAAAAAGGTTTCTTTGTGGCACAGCAGTATATTTAGTTCGTGGCTATATTTGGGATTATAAACACCTAGAATGTCATTTGTCATTCAGACAAAGATACTATTCATTCGTCATTAATTAAATGTAGGCGCAGATATTAATATTCCTTTCCTCACGTTGATGCAAACTTTGATCACCTTTACGATGCCATCAGTGCTTTGTAATGAAAGGAACAACAAACTTATTTTTGACATTGATGATGTAAACTAATTTCCGTGGCCGTTCATTACAGCTCAGACTCAGACGCTTATGTTTCGGAATTGCCGTCTGGTGTAATCTATGAAATCTCAAATACCCTGTCATTAGGATTGAACATTTTATGCTTGGGTTTCTCCAATACCTTTACGCTGTTCGTTGCTTTCCATGTGCTTTACAGACTGCAGAGTTATAAAATCAACATTATGACATTTTTTTCTCAGAATTACTAGTTAAGTTAAGGACCTCCCATCGTGTTAGTCTCGTGCAAAAGAGCTATAACTTTGAGTGATTGGCGATAACAGCGCCTCGCTGCGTGATTGACTAGTAATTAACTCTGCATGATTGATGCTAGCTTGTTCACTGTATACTGTAGTGTACAGTTGAAATTGTGAGGTGCTTACATAATTGTGAATGAAATGAGAAACGACAGGTCTAACACGCGTAGAATTTTTAAAGACCTCGATTGAGTAAGGCGATATAACGAAAGATGGGAAACAGAGAACAAAATGGCAGTAGGAAAGGTAGATAAGAAAGAGAAAGGGGAAAACATAGCGCATATATTTCATTGGTCCAATGCAGTCTAATGGTTTAACCAAGTGTCACCTGGTCGAAACTCTGTGTGCTTGGAAGCGTTTGGTCTGGTCTGACTGAAACTGACCAGTTCATAGAGCAGCATATCAAACATATTGTACGAAAGGGAAGCGGTTCCCATTAAAGGAAGTTAGACATTTGTTAGATTTCTCTCGGGAGAGAGGGGGTTCTGGCTTTGAACTTTTGTAGCAAAACTTTGGGGAACTAATTCATAATTTTATTTTAAATGAAAAAATCAACTGATCTAGTTGTTTGCATGTTAAATTCTCATTTGAAATTAAACACGTTTATTGCCTCAAAACAACCTTCATTCATTGCACAAAATTACCCAACTAAAATTGACGCCACGACCCTGGCTATTTCGCCTGAGCAATAAAATCGCTTTAAATTGAAAACGATGTGGGTTAAAAGTGCTTCTGTTGGCCAAAGTGTCTGTAATGCGAAAACTTGCGAAGCTGGTGTGGGCATAAAATGCTGATAGCTATCCCATTAATATATTAACCCGCTTATTGTTGATTTTGACGGTTTTGCGCCCCAACAGAACTTGTGATAACTAAGATGGCGGCCGTGCAAATATTACTGAAGCGATAAAAAGAATTTTTACGACTAGCTAGTCTAATTTGAATATGAAATGCAATTTAGCTTTGCTGATGAATTAAGGAGATTACAATCAAGCCAAGACATTATGTTGGTATTTGTTATTATTTAACCACTTCACTGTTATTTTATTAAAAAAACACCTGATCAATCTTTGGTATGTAATAAACAATTTTGTAAAATAATGAACAAGAGTATTTGCGTCTTTTGTACTGTGGGAGGGAAAGCTTTTTAAACATTTGGGTAACTTGGTTATGGCATTTTCTTGCTGAAGCATTTCCAAGCTGTAAGTCGTGTATAGCCCAAAGTATATGGGACGGAATTGAGCTTTTCGCCAAATATTTGAAAATGATAATTTGTATAACTATTTTAATATAGTTATTAAAAATTTAGCTTTTAATACTACTGTGATCGAAATTATAAAAACAAACTAAAATGTGTTCGGTATTTAAAGTTTTTCTAATGTTGTTTTTGAATTTCCGCTTCTGTTACACTTTTATCTGCAGCAGATATTTGTGTCCCTCATAACATAAGATGCGCAGTGCGATTGCGCACGTATGGGATGCCCTGAAATTTGATTTTTTTTTCTGCCCCTCCAGCCAGACCTTCTGATTAAGTGATCTCTGACTGCAAATTGCCAATATTGCCGGGTTAATAACTGGCACGTTATAATCAGAAGGTAATTTCAAGATCAGAATCTCTGAGATTCCTTTCTGCCATCGTTTACAAGAGGCGAAAAGATGGTTTACATTTTGAGCAGATGATGTCAAATTCCTGTCTATAATGTTGCACAAATCATGTGACACCTAGTGGCAAATTACGAAAACTATTGAGCCGATAGGCATATGATTTAAAATACAAAACTCTGTTCCAATAATTTTCGGGATCTATAAAAGAAATTGCTAAAATGCAATGCTTATATTAAATTCTCTGATCTTCCAATAACTTTCATGATCCGCCAACAGGCATCGCTGTTTTCCTGTGGTGTCTTTGCGTTGACCATTACGTGAAGCAAACAAAATGCTGAAGGCACTTATTTAAATTAGATTTATACAAATTTTTCCGACGTCTCCTGGAGAATAACATTGAAATGTCAATTAGAGGTCAATAAAATAAATCACAAATCTGGCGTCTTGTAGATGGTTATTGTAATTTACATGTGCGCGTTGAATTTCTTTTTAAAATAGCTTGTAGGACAAATTTCAACAAAAAATTAAACTAATCCTGTGCAGAGGTTATTATATCTTTCTTACTTGTCTTGCTTTGTTGTCGCATCTCAGTTATACAAGTTTTATATAGAATTTCTGTAAGAACCGCCTCTCAACGTTTTAGGGCATTTATCTCTTTACATTAATATTCTGCAGCATTTTGATAATATGTTGAACCCGACTCTGTTAACGTAAACAGACAAGATTGTAATTAATTAAGAACCACTTTTGAAACTGAAGCTGCAGTTTTTTTCGAAATCTTTGTGAACGGACTCGGTGTGTCGTTGTCGTGCGCATGAAAACGTGCATTTATCCCCAAACCCCGGAAGCCGGTGGTCGAGAAGCCAATTAAGCACAAACACGATGAAACTCGGATTTCCCGCCTGCATTCTTCTACACTCACCTAACAAGTTTCTAACCTATATAGAAACCGTGCATTAGCTTCCTTTCCACGTTTTCCTGTCTTTTCAGACTCAGCCTATTCCATGCAGGAGAGGACAATGCTGACATACGGTCGCAGGTTTATTAATTTTGTCTGCACGATTCCGGTGGGGCACCCAGTCAGCGCTAATGGTCTCTCGCGCTGCTTTTGCGCTGAATAGAATCGCTTTTTATAACGCATGAATAATTAAAGTTAAAGCTTTTGTGACAGGCTTTATATTTTGCTCAGTAGATGGCAGTGTTGTTGTTGCTGCTGTTGTATGCAGGGATATAAAGCATTGTTATGTAAAAGCGAGTTGTTTCATCATAGGCGGGTGGAAGTTCCGGTCTTTATAATACATATTAGTTGTTGCTGAAATGCTGATCTTATGCGTTTTGTATGGCCTTTAGTGGGAGAATCTCATAAAAGTTTAATGAACTCACCGAAGTCATTTCAGTTTTTGATTTGCTGGACAAGTGCCCTGTTGCACCTCACATATAAACTGAAGAAAAGGGGCGAAAGAATCTCGCCCTGCTGAACAATACGAAGCTGACACTCATGAGGTGTTGAAATGTAAAACCAAAACTTGATTAAACAATTGACTGAACAAAAACATTTTTGCAACGGGAGAAATAAACGTGATGTTATGCGATTTCACAAGTTGATTTCACAACTCAAAAACAACAAATTCTGTAATTAATTTCCTAGTCAAACCTGAATGCGCATAGATTAATACTGTACTATGGAATAATTTTTTGGGGTAGTTGAATCAAAAATTTTACATTACACGCAGTTCTAATCTCTAATTCTAATCTACATTACACTTTAATTCTATTGTTGCGTGTTTCTGATACATAGAGGCTGAGAAATATTTAAGCCATAGATACGTTTAGACATCATTTCTCATTCGCGTAAATGTTGGCGTATTTTGATAGGTAACATTCACTGCTCTGACATGGACAGACTGCAGCTGTGTGTATGTCAGACTCAGTGCGGGTGGTAAATGAGAATTCTATATATACACAGTTGCACGCAAAAGTGAAAAATGGTTGGTGGATGTCAGTTTCTTTTTTGTAGGTGTCCTCTTATATCCGATTAATTATCAACCGCCGCGGGTGAATATTCTGTTATCCTGACTTGGCACATCTTGCGCGAACTTATTAATAGAATTATGATCTTTGCTGTTCGATACGTACAATGAGGTTAATATTAATTGGATACATTGTATTAAAAGAGTAATTTATCATTAAAATCGTGTATTACATAGCTTTTTATACCTGTCAAAACTGCCAAAATGTTTCGTGTTACATTTTAAGTCTCATTAATAAATGTTCCGGTTAATAAGTTTTTAACTAGGTACATGAGGCAAAGAGAGGTCATGTGAACCAGGTTTCGATTAGAGTTTCATTTCACTTTCCAGTAATGCTTTCCCTCAAGTTGCGCATTTAGATATAATTACCCTTCACAAAATCAAACAATTCTTTTTACAGTTACCTATAACTGCTTAACAATTGGTGATCTATCATATACAATTTAATGCACTTTTTAACGTATGCATCGTTTATGTAAATAGTTTCTTTTTAACTAACCTTCTCTTTAATCTTTCTAAACATGTAAATTGTGTTTTTACATACGCAACTAATTTTATTTTATGTTTTTCCTATCTGTGTATGTATTTTGTGACTTAAGACTACGTATGTCCACGAACTGAAATAAAAAATTAAATAAATAAACATAAAGCATGCGTTCATTATAAGTGATTATTTATGTATGGGCAAATAAGCAAATTCCTATGCGCGACCCAGCTTTATCTGTTGGTTTGTGTGTAAAAAAAGTTATTGTGTCCTGCAACCATCCAAGTTCATAACCAAGTTCCATGTGACATTAAGCAACCACTGTGGGTTGAACATAAACGTATTCACAATTTCGCATTCTCATAGTGACAAGTATGGAAATCGTTTTGGAGGCTTCATCTAACGAAATAATTTACATTTTCTACTTAATTGACGAGTATTATAAGTAAATACTAATCCACAACTCCATGTGAAATTGCTCTAATTCATTAGTGCTTCGCGAATACTCGCTTGCATTAACATGTCAGCATTTTAATAGCTGAAAATGAGTAAAGAGCCACATCTGGAGATTTGGGCGCATTAAAACAAAATGTCTCCACAAATCTGCTGCGTAATACCTGACGACATTTTCGTCCAATTACACGCATAATAAATTAGTCAAGATGGTTAGAGTGTAATTTGCTCAATTATTAATACTGCTTACTCACTGAAACAGACATAATTTGTATGTGTGTCTTGACTTCTCTTATGGTTTATAAATAGCAGGTGATATCTTGAAAAACCTTTAAAAAGTTATTGCTAAAATCAACCATTTTTGTTTTAACCTTTAGTATACATGCAATATGTTTATATGAAAAGTCGCTTTGCCTATATATATATGTAGGCAAAGCGACTTTATATATATAATATTGTTTGTTATTGACTTTCATACTACACATAAGTGTTAGCTTTTGAGGCCATTTAAGAACAAGTTCTGTTTACAGAATATACGACATTTACAGGATAGACAATTATAGTAATACAGCCGTTCAGTGTGTAACCTGTTTATTCTATTCATTTTATTGTATTTTAAGTGAGTGCTTTTAATCTGTTTAACTATTATTTGTGAGCTTACTGATATTTAATTCTAATATTATTTTGTAGTAGCTTCGCGAATTGTACTGCTGCCGTATACTGAATGCCACTCGTTTTTCCTCTTACAAACTTATATTGGTATTTTTAATAGTCGGTTTAAGTATGGTATGCCGCAATATCTGTAAACAAGAGGCTATCCTTCTAGTAAAACAAGAGGCCATTTCAGTCATATTTGCGCCAGTCGAGAGCGCGGTAAATTGCAAAAATATTGGCAAATCAGTTGTCTTTGTAAAATTGGCTGGGGGAAAATAACACACTTATCTCAATGATTTGGGCTGAGAAGATTGCACTGTAATGAGCGGATGAGTGATTTTGCTTGGTGGAATCGCCACTGCAAGGACAATACTACATGAATGGATTGGTTGAGGTGTTCCCAATGTCACTCATAATCTATTCACATTCTAAACTAACCAGTCTGGCCGTTATGAAGTTAAGGTTCTGCAAACTGTGGTAGTAGCATCATAATTCAATTCAATTCGATTCAGTTCACCTTTTATTTGAGCATTGGAATTGCCATATAATACACTAAAATAGATACATTACTACACATACACAAACACAAAATACTATGTCCACTAATTACATGCAACAACAACAAAAATATTAAGTTACCAACACCAAATAAGGTGGACGTTCCGCAACCAAAAAAAAGTCGAAGTATACCGCACATCAGACTCATTTGCAATGTTTGCCATCAGAGCATAGCCAGGTTGCACAATTCTGGTAAGCAGAGTATTTAAAATCACTTGCATCGTGTATGAATAAAATGTCGAAGAGTTAAATCTACCCATATCTGAGATGTACTTCAATCATGTTTGAGTTTAGCTTATCCTAAATCATTGTTAACCTCAGTCGTAGGCGAACCTAACAAAATGGTATACTTATGTGAGGCCAGTTTTGTCCATTGCTTGTACACCTAACGTAACAAGAGATTCCTTAAATTAGGATTAAATGATGCTTCACCAACCTTCGCACTCGCTTTTTACCTACTGGCTGATTGTAAAGAACTGGTTTGACTAGCAACAACAGAAATGTGCTTTCATTTTGTTTGTGTATATTTCTGAATAAGAATAAGAGTTTTTGCGTTAAGTATATTTAATGATACATGATGTATACAAATTTTTTATAATATCAATATGACATTTGTTGGCTTCATGCAGGCAGGTTGGCTTCATTAAGGGTAAAACATTGTGGTACTACTGGCATCGGGAATTATGTGTTTCCGCTTATCGGATCGAATTTGTCTGCATGGATGTGTGATTTAACGTGAGCGGAGCATGTCGCAAGAATCACTTTCAAGTTGACAAGAACTCCTTGGAGGGACAGCATTAATCATATTTTGACGTAAGGACTGCGGGGAGTAGGATGTTGTTCCCCACACCGCTGTCCGACAGGAACGTACTGATTTTCCTATTAACCCAATGTAGGTTTTTCAATCTAATATTAATTTGGTAGTCGTTTTTCTGCATCTGATTTGTCTGATCTTGCGTATTGTTTTACATGGGATTATGTGATTGATTTTAGTTCACTGCTACACTTGTTTTGACCAGTGGCTATATGAAGGGTTTTATTGAAATTAATTAAAATGAGTTCTTTTAGTTGGTTATCTTGTTCAAGAAATATAATCTGTCATGGTTCTTGATGCTCTTTGCTTTAATGAGCGAAGCAATGAGTGACAGAACAATTTGTTTTTATAGTTTTTTTATATAATTATACCTTTCTATTTTTAAAACACTAGTACGTCAACCTTAGATTTTGCCTATAAATTAAGTAGAAAAGGGCTAGTAAGATACTGGGGGTCTCACAGTAGTTGTTTTCTGTAGTTTCCATTATCTTAAAATTTAGAGGCACCTAATCACGGGCTAGCACTTGTATATTATGCTCAGCTGTACTTTTCAGATTAATTATGCATCTGATTATAGTGATTTCCTTCTTATTAAGCAGATCAATCGCTTTTAATGCACTTCTCCGCACCTGTGATGTTTCGTTTATATACCTGTCTACATTACCCAATCAGCATGTGAGGATTAGGCAGCCAGAAGCCATGTGGGCAGGTGTGGGACAATAGGAATAATAGTTATTGTGAAACTTAGTGCTAATAAACAATTAAACGTAATAAGATTTCTGTCTTAGTATGGTTAGGCCGTCTTAATTTCTTTGGTATCATCGAGATGCCGTTGATCTCTGAATTACTAAGTCCTGTACTACTTTTCATTTCTTGCGCATGCGTAAATTCCACTTCGAGTAGACATAATAAACCAACGACAGGCATTTTGTTACCAATACTACCGGTTTTCATCATAATTATAAATTGCTGACATTGTAAAGCAATTGGGAGCTTTAATTTATTTATGAAATTTACATGTTTAGCACATCCTTAGTTGATTCAAGAAGAACACCCATTCCTGTCATTAACAAATCACGAATACGGTTTTTCTGAACTTGTGTTTACATATAATTTGTAATTACCCTACCCAATTGGCCTTGTTTTCGGCTATCCGTATGAAAAGAACGAATTGAGTATTACAATTAAATTATGACAGTGAACTATTACAGGGGCCTGTTAACGCAGGCCAACGTTCAAAACATAAGAGAACAACAATAAAATATATAAACAAAAACGCGAATAAAAACGTATTTTATTGACTGCGATTTTTCATAGGCTGTGACTTATTAAACCTTTTTTTGTTTTCTATAATTAAATTTCAAAACAGACAGTGATTGGCGGCCTCTAGTTTTGCCAGATTAAAACGGGTCTAGGCGGCACTGGGCTCTCGCGCATTCAGATCTGCAATTCTAATATTATTGAATTGAGCAAATCAAATTTCGCACATCAGGTCCCATCAACTGATGGGAGAAGACGGAATCGGTAGAGGCCAAAAGTCGTCCAATCCGTTTTGACGCTGATATAATGAAATATTTTTCTTCAAGACGGTATACTGAATCGGACATGATTTTGCTGTGATTCTTTATTCTTAGGCTTATACGTGTCCTGTCATTTTGTGGGCTGAAAATAATGAAATCTAGTGAAAAAAAGCATTGATTATCATTTGTTAAAATTGAAACAAATCACGTGATGCTTGATGATAGTGCCTACACGCTCGACGTATAGGCTTAAATAATAAGTAAATAAATAATGACTGGCGTTGACAGCGGTTGCTACTCTTTTGTTCTTTGTATTTGGTATAAATTAGATGTGTTAAAGCCAGCTGCTGCTGCCGCCGCTGCTGTTACTGCTACTTACAGTAGAAAACTCACTACTATAGAGAAGCACAAATGAAAAGTTTGAAACTCTTTTAATCAGATCTGTGTTTAAAAATGGCCGCTAAAACGCATGAACGATTTGCCGTACTACCAAAAAGAGGCATTTAAAGCGCAGTATAAAATTTCTTTTGTTGAAATAGCTCTTCCTATAAACTCAAGTTTATTTATGGGCGTATTAATGTCTGAAGTTTACACACCGAGCAATGGGATAAATTATGCCAAAATCCGAGTGTGTAGGCAAACATTGCTGCCGGCATTTTCATCAGTCTCGTGTGAAATTCAGCTAAACAAAATTAGCTGCTAACTTAATCAGCATCTTATTATGCGCAGCAGGATATTAGTACGTACTCACAATTACTGCGTACGCCACGCGCGCGCACTGAGTCTGCGCTCCCGTGAAATTCTATCGCGGTGGCGAAATTTGTGAATTTGTAATTGTTTTGAGAGAGATGTAATTTCATTTCCGGCGCGAAAATTGCCAATTTGTCCCGTTCGTGTCCGCCAGTTAATACGATGCCTACCAATGATGGTAAAATATGCTGCGTGGTTATGGTTTAATTATGCAATTATAAGAGTACATAATTATTATGTAAACCATAACCCTAAGCTATATTTGGTTGCTTCTAGACAATCCCTATACAATGATGATAACATTAATTATTTTGTTAAGTTTAAATTTTACATACAAATTTAAAAGTAGAGGCCATAGAACCACCCCTTGTCAACCACCATGAGTTATATTAACGGGACAGGTATTGATAATTGGAGAAGTTATTTTGCTAGCCATGAGTAAACTGTATAAGAGAAAACTATGCAGATCATAACTGAAAAGCTCAAATTTTCGCATTATGAATTCATTGCAGAATATCTTCTGACAAAATTTCTCTAGCAGAACCTATTTGTCAACTATGATAGCAAAAGGCTTAGCATTTTGATTTAATCAGATCATTTAATTCAGCCAAACCGACCTTAGTGAATCCTGCTGTACTGTTTGGCCAATAACCAATGACCACTAACCAAAGTCTTTTCCAACTTATTGAATTGCATTGTTTTTGCTTCATATATCGGATTAAAACTATAAAGACCTAACAACTCAGCTGTAATGTATCGATTTAACATACGTAGTTGTTTGCAGACTTGGTATATTCTCACTCGATTTAAATGAATCTGCGAGAGGATAAGTATAGTGTTGCGTAATTCTGTCATGTCAGACGCATTCTCACTAATTCCCAATTAAACACGGATTTGTGCGTTAGTGCTGCTCAAGCAACCTAAATATGCGCTGGTACATCTTATCTAGTCGAATTCTTTCAATTTCGAAAAACTTACAAAGAAACATGTTTTTACTTTATCACATAGATTCGATACTTGCACGCCACACCTATAATTTGCTAAAGAAGTTCTATAATGTATTAACAAACATCTAGTTTTTGTTGTTATTAACATTCTTATTGCTTCAGGTGGTTTTGCTGCTTCTGGTTACTTTTAAAGCTGTGAATAATTATTGTTCGATTTCAGCGCAGTTCACAGTGTTTTGTAATTTTCCTTAAAATGTAAATAAAATCTGGCAGAAATATTAATAAGTTGGACAAATAGTGCACTCGGTGCAGCGAATCCGTCGAATAAATAAAGATTAAAAAAGTAGATCGGTCTCGCTAAAAGGGTGAAATTATATTATTACGCGGTTTCTTTTTTGAGTGTTCTCGCACGTTTTCGTTTTCCTTGCAAAAACACTAGGAAATAGCTACATGGCTAATTATTTCCTTATTAAATAATTTCTTTTTTGCACTGTGTTCGACAAATTATTTAAAAAGCATCGTACATGTTAAAAATGGTGTCAAACTAGCCAAACTGTCTAGCGCCATGTTAGCAGCTGCAAATGTACTATGATTCTACTTTTCATAAAAGACCAGTAGTAAACTTTCCTAATTTGACTCCATTAAGAGACGTACTCTAACGATAACATCGTGCCGAAGTCTCAATAGCATGATTGTAAGGTTTTATCAAAAACTTCGAATTAAGTCAAGTTTTCTTAGACATGCAAAGTATTAAGCGTATTTACTTTGCAGTTTTTTAATCAGTCTGTGGTATATAGTTTAAACGTGCGAATGATGCGCATAAAATAGATAGCCTTTTTAGTTGACGACACAAATATAGTTTTGTTAAAGCTACATATTGTCGTGTTTAGTGTGCATGCTTGAGAAAAGATCCAAAGAAAATTTGACAGAAATCAAAAAGTGTTACAGCCGCCCTTGGGACATGCAGCTAATGGGCATATAGCATTGAATGATGTACTCGCCATTATGAACGGCTATGAATATGCAAACTTAACATGGTAATCATCTCCCTAATGCGTTAACATTTCTTCAACAAATGTATGACGTAGAGGGAGTGCAAGACGTACAAACAGCAAGGGAAACAGAACTCTGTATGGTCCATTTTTCTACATGGCTAGTGTCTTTCTGAGAACAAAACGGAAATGGCTTATGCATGGACTTCGCTGAATGACTTAAACCGGTGAATTTTTTTTGACAAACATGAGCAAGTTTGACCTCTGGGAAAACAATTGTGGTGAACAGTCACGCAGTGTCAATTTCGAGCAGAAGTTTGATTTATATATAATAACGAATCGGTGGTTTTATCGATGGCGTCACTATAAATGATATATAAGAAACTCATTTTTAGTCAGGACTAATATAAAACCATTATTTGCTGAAATAAATGATTAACTCCACAATATGTGACTTCGTCATTAGCTGCTGTTGATGTTACTGTAACACACGTAAACCACTTCAAGCATGACATGTTTCGGTAGAAGGTTGCTTGAAGTCAAATTATCTGGTTTAGTGTCTTCTTCGAAAAGCGATAGAAATTAATATGGTGTTTTAGCTAAGGAAGCCACTTTGAAAACCCTGAATGTTTGAGTACATACTAGTTCAATTTATCATCAGCGTTGTAAAACAGTGATTTCTGAAAACGATTGAATAAGTATTGCTGAAAGCGATTAAATATGTATAGGATAATAGGATATGTGCCTACACTGGACAGATTCGCTGCCCATTTGCAAGATTTGCATCTTTTTATCTTCCTATACAAGGTTAGTCAAGGTAGCCCGGTTATTGCTGTTGTATGCTATATCACTAGCTTGTCTCATTGGTTTTATCTTAGAGAAATTTAAGTTCCTCTTATACCTACGTGTTCATTTTCACGGATATTTCAGCGTTATTTTCTGATGATCTCGCGCTGCTGCTTAATCTATTATTAATCCATTCTAATGACTCAGTTCAGCTTGTCTACCTTATTACCTATTATCCTTCATTATGTCTTGCCAATTGGGAAATCCTCTTAGAGATGGAATGAACATGTCCACTCTTAAAAGATTTTCATACTTTGTTACTACGCAAGAGTAACCTCAAGCGATGTATTGTATTGGATCAAAATCATTCGTTCTGGTTTTTGAAATTAAGATGTTCAGAAATGACTATTTTCGTTTGATTTGTCTTGCCAGTTTGATTGCATTATGTTTTTGTAACGGAACTATGCTTGTAATTTCGGATTTTACTTAAGTCTTGGGTATCAGAAAAGCAGTATTTTATGGAGGTCTGCCAGCTCTTTAAAACCATTGGTAATAACGGCACTGTGACAATGGCAGCAACATGCAGTTGTACCATCTGCGGCTGTAGTAACACCTAAGGCAGCTTAGATGAGCAATAAAGTGTCATCAATGAGTTTGAAATTCTGTCTAAACTTTTCGAGTAAAAGTGAGCAACTACCAATCAACTTTTGGTGCAAATTGGTTTCTTAACAGTTAAAACATGGAGAAATCTGACCGCAGAAATTTCCCCGCTAGCAGGCCTGTTTAAAAACAATAACAAGAATTGCAGCATCTCTAAAAATTAAGAATACTAAAAGAAAAAGAAAAAACACCTTAACAAATTCAAAATCAGTTTGAGCCGATTTGAGTAAACCAACTCTCTGCAAATAATCTGTAATTTTGCGTGTCGCGCAAACTGGCTTCCCAAAACGTCTTTCAGTGCCAGAATGAAATCTGCTTGTAAAAAGGCACATTAGTAGTACTGAGAACAATACCCGGGGTTTTAGGTAGCTGTCAGCTTTTCTGCCGTAGCAACAAAACCAGCGACACTTTTGACGTGGAATTAGGAGCTGATTCGCGCGCGGAATTAGCGCGCCGATGAAAGGGCATTAGGCTTGTGTTGTTTAGGGATTGCCGACTTATCTAATTGCCGCTAAATGACTTGTTTTGATTGTAGTTTTTCTGATTTTGCCGCTCGTGTGTTTTAACTGTGTGTTTTATTGTAGTTGCTAAAGGGTAGTGTGTCCACATGTTCGTATATGGCGTCTCACAAGGTGAACTTTTGTCGCCGCTTATGTTTATATCCAGGCAGTTATTACTGCTGATTGTTTTTTTTTAATTATTTTGAGCCAAATTAACTTAGGTATTAAAGGATGCTTTTTAACTGCAAGGTAACATTCTTCTCTTGAATATGTATGCGTGTTTTAGTAGGAAAAGGAAAAGTACTAAAGGAAAACCTGTACAATATAAATTATAAAAGCTTCTATTCATGTATAGAGTTAAACATTGTTTTAGAGATTATAATTTCTTCAGGCAGAATAATTTATTTCTTAAAACAACAACAACCATTTAAAATTGTCTAATGGTTATAAATCTAGTTTTCCTTAAAATCCCTAGCTTGGTTTGTCCAGTATCACTAAACTGGAACCTTTACGTGTTACCCGCTGCTCCTTAGAAATCACGTGTCACTAGTCCGCTGACTTTTTCTTGGTTTACACAACTCCTGGAGACACTTATTTTACGGCATCGTTATGACAGTGATTCTGTAACAAACCTGACTTCACTGAATACTATCCTGTCGCCTTTAAGATTTTTCTCTGAATTGGTCATCATTAAACCCCTGTTACTTGCAATCCATCCCCCGAAGTCGCATTATTCTCTTGCGTCAGATCGTATCAGGTATACATTGTAGGTAAATGTACGAAACATGCACGCTTCTGGCCTCTTCATCTTGTTGCTTTTATCCTGCTGGAGTCACGTTTCCGACACGTCTTTCGTTTTTCCCTGTCTTTCTTATTCTGCTTTTAGTACCTTCTATAAAGAGGTGAAAAACGAAGCCACTGAGATTTTGTTGTGTATTGGGAGTATTGGGTCACTTTGCCGAAATTGCTCTTTTCCGTACTTCTGGAAATAAAAGAATTTTGTCATGAAATCTTCTACTGTAACAAGCTTTTGTTTTCCAGTAATATAAGCTTCTTCTGTTTATTAAAAAAACACGTTTGTATGTTTGTTTGTCTTGAGAGAGAGAGAGAGAGGCTTCAAGTTTAAAATTCAGTACTATAGAATTTAATTGGTTTTTCGATGAGAGACCAGGCTTTGCAGAACAGTATTTTGTGTCTTTGTGTCACCAGAACTTCGAGTGACACGGCTTTTTTGTTGGCTTAGATATCTAGACTTGCGATTGCTACACATATGCACAAATCTTTAAACCTGTTTATTAAAGCAGTGTGCATTTTATGCTACTTGCTCTAATCGACTGCTTTTATCAAGTGCCTAGAGCTTGAGTAATAATGAAAATTCGAGGTATTAATGAAACTGCCATGAAAGACGCGATGCTACAAAAAATCAGATGAAATGATAAAACAAACAATGTAATGGCATCTCAAAAAGATAGCGCTTTGTCACGAGAGAGCGCTTTGTCACGAGAGCAACATGCGTTATGTCAACTCGCCGTTATTATTGCTTTCCTAATTTAGTCTAATTTGATAATTTTTGTCACAAATGTCACTGAGTGCTTTTTTTCTGAAACAGATGTCCAAGGGTCTCCTCATTTTCTTCTATTATGCAACTCAGTAATTCAACCGCCAGATGTCAGCATCTTCAGTTACACTTGTTGTGACACGCGGACAACGTTCTGTAAGCCATGATTGACATGAGGACAAGTGAATAGCCCAATAAAGGCTTGTCAGTTTTTAAATGCTCGCGTCGAGTGTCATTTGGTTCTTAAGAATTATATTTTCCTATTGGTTTTTATGACTCTTCACAAAACGCTTGGCAGGTCATGTTACTAACTAGCGATGATGATAAAGTTATGAGCTGCCAACAGTACTTAATTAGGGGAGTCCAATTAACACTGTTATCACATACAAAGCCCTGAAATTTTACTGGTATGTTTACTCAATAATTCTTGTGCAAGGAGAATGAGACTTTTTCATTTTTTACAGTTATCTTTATAACTAAATTACATTTGTTACAATTATCTTCTAACCTGCTAAGGATCCGAAAAAGTTTGCAATCACTCCTGTACCTTAACAATGTGGAGAAGTTCTATAAAATTTTTACCTTAAGTTCTTTGTCAGCCTGTCCATCTTACGACTATCGTTTTTGGCAAAGCCAACGGATGTAAAACCGGCTTTAGGGAAAGTAAGAGCCGAAGAATGGCAGATGTGATTATGACTTATTTCAGCCCAGTTAAGTGTAAGACAGTGCATTGTGATTATACGGGTAAAACTTTCGGGTCTGCAAGATTGGCGACTTTGCATCATTAGTATGCATTATGCGTGATGTTTTGTGACGTTTGCAAAAACTAATGCGTTTGTTTGTCCAATTACTCGATGCGCGAAGTCCAAATATTTAAGTTATACAAGAAAAGGTAGCTTAGGATAGGACTTCTTGGAGATTTGATTACAATCTGACTGAAATCCCTAACTTTTAACATAAAACTCCCAATAAAAGTTTTTTGTGTATGTTGAATTTATGGTCCAGTTTTCACCCTTTGCATGGACATAGGACACCCTTTTCAAGAACATAGTATTCAGTTATTCATTTATACAAACACTTCACATTGTACAGGTTACGAATTTAGATCTGTTTCATTTAGCGAAACCTTTAATTCACCAGCGCATGTTTCTTTTTTCTTAATCGTACTTTTCATTTATTCAGTTCTTATTAACCCACTTAAGAACAAAAACCGTGCATTTCACAAAAGATACAATAAGCTAAATAATTGTTCAGGTTTATAATAAAATAGAAAATGAAATAAAAAGGGTTTTACAGAACTGCCGCTTTTGTAAAAATGTTTGTTGACGTGTTGATAGCTTATAACTTAGTGTCTGCGCTTCAATTTTTTTAATATTTTTGTTTTTGTGAAATACTGTTTAGCTCAGTAGTCTGAACTTGTCACCAAATAGTTATTATAGAAATCGCTAAAGTATGCGCATATAGTTTCGTATTAAATTTTGACCCTGTTGCCCAATCTCATAGTTTTTTACATTGGCTTAATCACAAAAACTCATTAAACCATGCTAGAGAGTTACGACTTCATTTAATTAGTTAATTAAAGGGATAATGATAATAATTATGTCATCATTAATTAAGTAATTAGTCGGGTGTCGAGTTGCGATTCGCGCTTTTTACGACTCTACTCGTTTTTCGGAGTTTATCACCACTATCCCTGTTGACTTTAGCCTATTAATTAGGGGCATAAATCGTTAACAAAGTACTAATTTATGCGCTGCAGATTATAGTTGTGCGCATAATGATTATCATTAGTTGCGCCTGGTCGGTGTTAAGTTGTGATTGGTTTGTAGAATTATCGTTTAGTTAACGGTAACATTTGCATAATTACTTATCCGTTTTGAGGGGTTGTTGTAGTATTTTAATACATGATCATTCGTTCTATGTTTTTTTTGTTTAAAAGCCAATCAATGCACAGCAAAGCAAAACGAAAACGTCACGCAGCACATTGTAGCTTAATGCTGCAGGCCAGTGCCTGTCAGCCACATTTTCTCAACGGCAAGGAGTCATATGGCTCATGTTTTATTGTTATATCCCGTTTTAAAATTAACTATTACTTGCTAAGTGCCGCTCTTCCAATCAGCGTTTATTTAACATCAGCGGATATTTAGTAACAGCGACTGTAAAAAAATCCTTCATTGTAATTTAAAAGGTTACTAATTGATTTATTTATTCCCGTCAGTATAGAGATATCTTTATTGTACATGTACACTACATTAATTACACATAGGTACTTCCTACCATTAATGGCATTAACACGACATTGTATTAAAGTACTTAAAAAGTTATTATTTGAATCACCGCCTAACATTTTCTTTAACTGTACTAACTTACGCAACATTACGAACCTTCGAAACTATGCAAGCTCACTGTGTGTGTGTTTTTTTCTTTTTTCTCTTTTCTGTTGCAGTATTCTGAAGTCATCATTGCCCTAACCTCAGTCCTGTAATAATCTATCGAATATTTTCCTTTCCTGTAATCAGGCAGTCAGAAGCTAGTGTTGTAAGTTTAGGGGTGGCTTTGTAATTAATCAAGCGGAACCACACGAATTACGTGTATGGCTTCCAGAGACAAATTGATTCGTCTGTGCTATTATTTCCCGCGTATTAATTGGTTACTTTTTTCAGTTTTAATACAAGTTTTCATCTTGAATTTCTGTTATTCTCTCGACATCTTTTTATCTGTTTCCCGTTGATTTAAATTTTTTTGTGTCCTTGTAGCTTCAATCTTAGTATCTGTATACCATTTCTAATTTCATTTCTAGTTTCTAAGTTAAGATTTTTTTGTTACTTTTGTTCTTTTCTTCTTACCCAGCGTTAGGCTATTCTTGAGATCTCGCCATAAAACTTTTTCGTGTTCGTACATGTTGCTTTTTTTCTTTTCATCTAATAAATTTCATTTTCTTTTCGTTCTGTTCCTTCATTTCCTTTCTTTTACTTTTTTGGTACATTTAATTTTCTTAGTTTTTTCAGACATAGCTTATTTTTGCAATGTGTCGTAGTAACAACTTTATTAATTATCACACTTATGGTAGTTCCTACTTCATGTCCTTCGCTAACTTCATGCACTTTGAATATGATAGCTTGCAGACAGAAACTAATTGTGATTTTCGTTAGAGAATATTATTAGATTATAAGTGATTTCACGTAGCCGTCGTTTGGTGGCAGCAGTATAAGAACTGTTGTAAAGGCAGAATGGAAATCGTATCGGTATTTTTGACCGGCTGGTGCTGACGTACATAACGACAATTGTGTAAAACAAAGTGAAGTTATAAATTTCCGTAACTGCAAATAATTCGCCAGATATTAAAGCCATTGTGCTCTACGCAGGTTGTCATTACGGAACAGGTGCTGGTGTGGAATACGCACCTGCCTGTCGGTCCGCTGAACCGACGAGACCATTCAGTACCGCCGGTTTTATACCTGGTATTCAACCTCACTATGTAATGGCTTCATACGAACAAACATCCGGTTCATAGTGTAGAGGGAGATAGGGTCGGTTATGTGACATTTCGCCCCATAACAGTATTGACCATGTTGCTATATTGCAGTCGTGCAATGTATGTATTATCGACTGGTATAAATAAAAACTGTTCTGTGGAATTATCCTGGACATCGGGTTCTCTTTTGAACAATGTTAGGTAAAACTTCTTATCTTGTCAGGTGTTGTTTTTCGAAATAGCTGGTTAAATTGATTTTATGGGTTTAGTAATGTTTTCCTCGTACTTTTCGCTTTTTAGTTTTAGACCTCTTTCCATTGGCTGTTTAGTTAAACCATTGTTTGACCACCTTTTTGAAATTTTGTGCTTCTACGGTAAGAACGTGTTTTAGTGACACCTATACAATAATTCAACAAGTCAACACCTGGTCATTTGCTTAATTTTATTTGTTAAATTGTGTTAATACTCTTATGAATAATTCACCTGCCTACTGTGGCCACGTTGTCAGCATTTTAAATCCAAAATACCGCATCGTAAATCCTTCAACGCGTCTCAATGTCATAAACATGTTTCATATTAATAACACGCAGTGCAAAATAATCCCCAAAAATCCTCTTCGCGAAGCTTTCCACAGCTTCAATGCAATGAAAAATTATTTAACATCCATGCAGTGCCATTATTTGTCATTGTCTTTTAGAGCCCGTATTCACTATTCAGTGCGTATGATAATTGCACTTCTAGAAGTTTTCAAATTATTAAGTGGATCGCTATTATGCAAAGCCGTGTGGTTATCTATAATTATGGTTTTAACTTTCGAGAGAATGAAAATTACTTCACTCGCAACGTTTCAATTTTGTAAAGATAGGTCTAATAGAAATTTTTGGCCTCTCTCTGCAAAAATAGCTTTTCAGTTTTCTCTGCCGTTGTAGAGAACGCTGTTTACAATAATTTTGCGCAAAAACAATAATTTTTTGTGGTTAAGCGAATAATTTTCAACCTTACGATGTCCTTTTTCTATTCTGTTTTGTTCTGCTTATTGCACAGATGTTTCATTTTTTTCTGTCTTATTTCTGTCTTTGCATTTAGTAAAAAAGTAATAATAATCAGTCACCCGTCTTTCAAGAGTCTCTTCGTGTGGTCCTCTAAGAACTTCTCTTGATTGTTAGTAGTACATGGCCGCCCAATTGCACCTAATTATTAATTGCGTTTGTGGCTCTGTAATTACTCTGCAATGCCGACACAGGGGAAGAGGAACATTAATTGGTTTCTAATGAGATGGCTAAAGAAGAGTTTTTTGTCACATTCTTCTGCAAGACATTGTCCAATGGAAGACGCTTGCTGAGGCGCTGATTGACTGAGCATCCATAGAGACATTCTAGCACTACTTCATTATTTCTCTCAATTGATTTGATTTGTCCACGGATGAATAATCGTACTCATCCTGCATGTTCTATGAGAAAAGAGGTAGCCTGATTTTGAAAAGATGTTATCATTAGGAAGAGTGTATGGGAAATTGTTGATGAAGAACAATATGCTAATTGTAAAAAACATTTAATTAATAAATTTTTATTTAAGCGTTCCTATGTTTGTTCTTATGCTACAGGTATACAGTAAAGATTTGACAGAGCAGTAATCCATATGTACTGACATGAGTAATAAAATTGGAATTTGCTGAAAAATAATATGGTTGCTATTGAATTTGGTTCGCTAGTCCTTATAAACATCATGTACAGAGATTCTTAAAAATCAAAATGCTCAACAAATGATGTATTTGTGATATTCTGACGTAATTTTTCAGTGGTTTCAAACTTGGCGATAATTTAGGGCAGTGTATTGGGACCGCTTTCTTGGAAATCGGAACGTTGGAGTAACTGCCATGATAACTGATCAATTTGATTACCTATGAATCATGCAATGTTAGAAAATAATCATTACCTTATTCAAGAATACCCTATCCGAAGGTGTTCTAGAGGTAACTATCTGTAAACGGTCCTGTCTCAAATACCTTTTGAAACCGTCAACTGATGAAGCACTGATGGTAGATGATAGAAGTCGATCCCATAACTGAATTACACCTTGCTCAAAAAAGTGAGATCTGATGTTGGTTCTAGATTGTACTGAATAACATTGCGCATGCTAAAATAGAGACGTGTTACTGTTTTTCGTGGAATAGTCATTACTACACACAGAATGCTTGGTTTTGGTTCAGCTTTGCAGAGTCATTTATATTTGTCTTATAGGTTTGATATCGTCATCACTGTTGTCACCGTCTTGATTAGCATCACTATCATATAACGACTTATTTCATTTTTATACATAACTTGCTTTAATCCTGAATTGTGTCTTGGGTTTTTAGACCGAAAAGATTCTCACAATATAGCTGTTGTCTAGCGTTTCAGTGTATCAGCAGAAGTTTCTTACAACAATGTCTGGAGTTAACCGATTTCAATTCTAATATACGGAATAAATTTGCACTCATTGTGTTTTTTTCAAGTAAATTAGATAAAAAGTATGATTGTAACCTAATTATCAGTGAACTTGGATTCAAACTAGGTGCTTATTCATACTAGCTAAATACGTTTCTGCAGGTACTCAAACTTTCATTGCCCTCTGGTACCATTCTAAGTTCACTCTTCACTCTAAGTCTCTGTTTTTTGTCATCGATATTGGCTCATAAGTTAACTTCAGAATATACAGTTAATTCTTTGATTTAAGCATTATGGTAATTTAGTTAAGTAATTATTAGTTAATAAATGTTTTTATTTACTTTCAGCATGCCCGGCACCCGCACAGTCCATTATTTATGTACAACAATCATGATGCCTTTGCACAACCACCTCCAGCTCATATGGGTATTCCTCCGGTTGCTTTTGACCCCAAAACAGGTATAAAGAGTTAAAAGATTTTAACAAATTTGCAGAATATATATATATATATATATATATATATATATATATATATAATATATATATTAAATTCTACACAAAATGTAATTTATATATATATATATATATATTACATTTTGTGTAGAATTTAATTGATTATTTCATATAAGTGTATAAGTACTAGGCTAACTGTTATCTTATGACGTAAACAATTTCGTCATTTCTTTGATCAGTTTTTGCTGTATTATTTTTAGTAAATGCCTGCTGGTCTCCAGCTCATGCTGTGAAACATGTGAACTTTTATATTTCCACATTTAAATTTATTATTTAGGAAGGAATTCTGCATTTGATACTTGACTTATTGTTGTGTAACTGAAACATAAGCTAATTTGGATCTGTTCATTTGTAACAAATTATTAGATGAAATATCTAATAGTGTATTAATAATTGCACTGTGGTATAATATGTCCATGGTATAATAATGAGTTCGATGTATTATGGTAAATTATTGAATAAAATACATCAGGAATAATAAACGTAAGTAATTATGCTGCAACATTAATGGATGACACATTAGTATTGACATTACACAGAACAGACATTCGCTATGTTCTGTCACCCTTTTTAGAATTGCACCCTTTCATGTTAAAGTATGGATATTTGCCATGCGTAGTCAATGTATGAGAGAGTTTTTTATCACTATGTTAAAGGACAGCAACCTACCATATTAAAGCATAGACATTTATCATGCATTTACAGGGCTGGCTAGGCAAATGTACATACCCCCACTCGCACAAGGGCAGTACCCCGGTTTATATCCTGATATGCCCTTCCCGCCTATGCAATGGTAAGTTTAATGTTTTAACAGATGTTTTAGCTATCTTGTTGCCTCTTTGCACAATCTTACACTTGTATATTTTAAATTGGCATTATTACTATAACAGTAGACATAGTTATATAATTGCACTTACATTTTAGAATTTAGTGGATGTTGCTGTATCAAATTTATTTATAGTCTAAACTCTAGAGTGTGATTTTATTTAATTTTGTTTCTGTAGATTGTTAAACCTGTGGTTTGATTGATATGCCATGAATGATATTAGCATTTTTTGTGACAGTGATTATAACAAACATTGTTCATTAAGTTTGCTGTGAAAAGCTGACGGTCTGGGCCTTTTTGTGTGCACTTTTTTTGGACAAATGAAGATATAAAATTGATGTGTTATGTCTGCCTGTTTCATAGGTGTATCATTGACAAATTTCTGTGTGGAAAAAGCGAATAAGCCTGCCAATGTAATTTTAAATGAAAATAGGATGATTTTTCGTATCACATCCCATTTTGAAGTACGGTAGAAAGTATACATTTTAACACCTATAATAATGCTAAAGCATTTCTGATAATTAAATAATTGGTTAGATACTTAATTAATGACTTATGAGAGCAACTAGTGGTGATATCACAACTAAATGTAATTTTCAACCGCCCAGACATTCATGAACATGTTGCACGTGTTTGGGAAGGTGAAATTGAAGTACAGTACTGCTGTACAACATTCAGCGTGATTTACAAAAGCTTAGAAAATTTTAAGTTTTAAATTCAAATTTCAAGTTTACTGCTGTGCTCATGGATGAGCTCTCGATCGACATACTACGTCATAACCAAACACTTTTGAACTGTGAGGTACAGCATCTGTTTTTTGTGTGGGTGCTAGTGCCATCTTACCAACGTAAGAGCAAAGAACTACCCGTGCGAATGCAAAATTACGTTTCTGTGGTAATAATTCTTTCACGTAAGTCATTCTTGAAAAAAATAGTGTGTTCCTTCTTGATATTTTATAGATTAGGTTGTTTTGAGTTATAGTTTTGGATTGAGTCTGGTTTTCCTTTAACATTCTTGTCAATTTTTTTTGCTCAGATCAGATATTTATATTTAATAAACTACATTGTTTGTACTAGGATGGATACGGCACTTGCATTTCAGAGCCCTGGTGTTTTGCTAATATACAACTTGTAAGCATGGCTTCCGTTCAGCAATTACAATATAGTTTTACAATTATTGCACCAAGTGACTGATGTGCATTGTACTGTCATCACTTGTTTAACTATATTGTATTGTATGCGGATTATTTTGTTTGCATGGCTGAATGAAAACTTTTTTGAATGCAGAACAATTGTTTGCATTGTTTCTGTGTACGTTATTTTCTCAAACTACTTCTTAAATGAGGAGAGAATTTCTTATAAAATTCCATGTTTGGGTTACCTTTACACGCACACAAACTTCCCATAACAGCAAATAGTGTAATTGTTGGGGAACCTTCCGGTACCTGTCTTTACTGTCAGGCAAAAAAATGTACCATGTCAAACTGCTGTTAAAGGATTTCTAGATTCATATATGTGAACGTGTGCTTAATTTTACTTGTATACTGAGAGTATAAAGTTGCACTACTCTTATGGAAATAACCTGACAGAAGACACTTGAGGTCATGTGTTCAAAATTATAGTTCAAAATTTGCATGCACTCATTATTTTTCAATTGCATGAATTTCTTATTGCATGAACAATAACAGAAATTTCTTGTTGTTATTCGGTTTGTCATTGAGTTTTCAGAATAACTAAGAGTGCTGCTTCTATTGCTGTACACCAGTTTTATTATTATAAATGTGCTTTGTAGTTAAAATCTTGTTACTTTTATGTACGATTTATTATCTATTGTTCTTGTATGCTTACGAGATATACATAATTCAAAACTTGACAATGTAAAAATATAAAATGTGGCAGCAGTTAAGCAAATAATCGTCATTAATTAAATATAGTAATGAGTTTTTTGTTTTTTATTATTAATTACTAATTAAAATGAAATTAAAACTAACTATAAATTAATTTCTTATAATTTGTTTCAGAAACCATTTATGTTTTAATAATTTTACTAAACTATGGAAAACATGCATTCTATGTTGTGAAGCAACTTTTGATTTGTAGAAGTTGTTACATATAGTTGTCATGTCATGTGAAACTTTTGAAATCATTTTGTACAATATATTAGCTTTATAACAATAAAATTAATTTGTGGGTTCAGAACATGACTATCTAAACTAGAAGGTTCTTGTATTCTTTAAACAAAGACATCGTTTTTAATATATACTGGAGTGTTTGCTGCAAATATTTTGTTGCCTAATTTCTCAAATGTCTTTTGCACTTCAGAAAGATCGCTTAGCTTGTTATTATTTTTGCAGGCATACGTCATCTATGTATCCTGTGTCATCGTCATTTAGAAGTAGTTATCCAGGTAGTCTACATGTTAATACTGCAAATTTGCCTAGGTAAGTAAACCTCATGTCATAACTGTAAATTTACTAAGAAAAATTAGTTATTTATGTAGTTTTTAGGTTGGCATTAAGTTATCTAAGTATGTTGAAACTTTGCAATATAATGCTGCAAACTAGTGGTACAAAACCAGGGTTTTTCTGTAAATCTTTTAATCAGATTACTTGTCGATTCGAGAATCGATTTTTCAGGCTTACAAATTTAGTTAACTGAACGTAGTTCTTTGTACTCGTTAAAGCCATGTTCATGTGAAAATTTTTCTAATAACTGTGAATTTAGTGCAATACCAAATTATTAACATGTATTTTGGGGCTAAAATCAGAATCTTCACTGTGTAACTCACGTACTAATTGTCTGGCTAGTAAGACACTTAGATATGAACTAAATTGGTATAATCTGTTTGCGCTGAGACACTATGCTGTCACAGCCTGTCTACTCGAGTTTACAAATTTCGCGAAGCAGATTATTTATTCGGGGACAGCGTAACTGTTTCCAAGAGCTGCGCACTTTAGTTCAATTAATTGAACATGTAAACTTTTCAAAAGTTCCTTAAAAAGAATTTTTTATACAAAACAGTTAAGCTATTTAGTTATTTTATAATTGATTCTCGGAATTGGGAGCTTTCATCAATTTAATCGATGTTTCATCCTACTAGTTCTGCAAATTTATCAAGAAGAGCAAGATTGTTTGATGTTCTAATTTGTTATCTGACAAGAATAGTTTGCAGCTTAATCACTTGTTATAATTACAGGTATAGTCCTCCAGGTATACTGCCTTCATCACCAGGTATGCCACCATCTCATCATCATGGGATTCCACATCCAGCCATTGTTACTCCAGGACCAAAGCAGGAGATCCATCCGCAGGATACACATAGGTAAAGTAAAAATTAAGTTTCCGGTGCAGAGCCAAGTTTAGTCTGCAGACTTTCCTTTGTTTCAATTATATTTGGTTTCCAAATGTAATAATCATGGGCTAATTCTTTCCCCATCTCAGAAAAAAACAATTGTGTGTTTGAGTAATAGCTTATGTTTACATTTCGTTTTTTAAAACTTCTGGGGTAATCTTGTGTGAGGACTCTGGGGGAAATTCTGCCGTCATATTTTAGGTAAATATAAATAAACTCTTAGTTTATTATACCAGTCTTTCTTGTCACAAATGAAACAGGTATGAAACAAATTAAGAACTAAATAGGATATAAAAAATTACTGTATTGTGAGCTTTTATTAAGACAAGATGGTAATAAGGATGAAGTGCACAAAAAAATTTTTTGCTACTTTTTTGTCTTCATATGATTTTTGTGGTATTAATTATTTTTATCATTTTAGGAACTCATTAATATTGAATCCTGACCACCATCCTTGCGGGCAACCAAATACTTCACAGCATCACCACCAGGGGATGCCACCAAATTCGCAGTCGACACCATCTGGTGCTAAGGCAGACAAAAAGAAAACTCATATTAAAAAGCCTCTAAATGCTTTCATGTTATACATGAAAGAAATGCGAGCACAGGTTGTGGCCGAGTGTACACTGAAAGAAAGTGCGGCTATTAACCAAATCTTAGGCAGACGGGTACGTCAGCATCAGTTTAAGTACTCTTATTGTTAAGTTTTCTTGGTCGTGGTCATGATAGCTGCCATACACGACAGCAATACATGATGTTTGTTTTCTTCATTTTATGAGGTTTTCGTTGGCTCTGCAAAAGCTTGCAAGATTAAGCCACACATGATCAAAGGTCGACAAATAACTATAGTAGTGGAGTGCCAATTTTTGTGTGGACACTAGGTATGTGTGCCACTACTTTTACAAGCCTATGAGTATCAAAAATGCATGGGTCTGCTGGTTGGCAGAGTCACCGACATTAGTTTGTTGCTATTTGTTGTGGACCCATTTTGCTTGCAGATCCAGCTGAGTTATGACCGCAACCGTCTATGGACTATTGCTTGGCGGGCCGGCTTCAAAGCAGGAATGCCACGCGTTCTGAGGCTTATTCTAATTTTTTTATACCCAAAACATGCACAGCTAGTTACTCATTATCCTCATTCACGCTCAAAACCACATATTGATATTATGTGGTGGGCCCTGAAGGAGTTGAGGACACCGTTAATGATTATGCCCACCTGACCTGGCGATGTTGCAGAACCATTCTTTGCAGATTCTGCAGACCCCAAAAAAGCGGGTCTTCTCACCTCTCGCAGGCACTTTCATGTAATTAAAGTTGATAAAGCAACTGAACTTTGCCATTTTGAGTAATTTCATAACTCTCTGGTTATGGACGTGACTTAGTGTTTATTAGTTTGTGCAGTCCTGTGTAATGGCATTTTTATGCATACACCAGTTATACTTGCCTGCTGTTTTGTTTAGTTTTACGCTAAGCCCTGATGGGTTATACCTGGGTGTTTAAGTTTAAGTTTAAGTTTATTTATTTTTGTATAACATAAAACCTATGTTAATATGTTCTTGAATGCTGCACAGAAAAAATACATCAAACTAACAGTAAAATTACGATTTAAAATTTAAAACAGCTAAATAATACAAGATTTCACAAAACTTTATTGAAACTAAAATAAAAATGTAGAAAAAAATTACTCTATTATAAAATGGTTTATCAAACTGTTAGGAATTCGCACTACACTACATTCCATTTTGAAATATAAGAATCGCAGTAAAACCAAATGTTTCGGTCACACTAATAAGAATAGATTAGACTCCAAAATGTATTTAATTGTATGCTCGCACGCATAAATGCATTTTTAAAAAATGTCTGTTGTATATACGATAATAAAACACTGTTTATTTTGCTGTCACAATTGTGTCACTGTAAAGGTGCAGATAACTTAGAATTAACAACTTTATTTTTGGTATTTTCTTACATATTTTCTTTTATAATCATTGCTTTAATAGTGCTTATTGGACATTCTTTTAGCCAAAAAACGGATAACTATAATGCTACTCAGTTGCTAATGTTATCTGCACTATGTGTCATGTAAATGTCATCTTGTTCTGTTCTAGTGGCATGCACTGGATAACGCTGAAAAGGCGAAATACTTCGCCATGGCACGACAAGAGCGTGAGCGCCATCTGCAGAGGACGGCGGCAGCACAGGCGTGTGCTGAATCAGCGGTTCCTCCGCAACCAGTTCGTACCCTATTACCCTCAGTATTTTCTGTCGCTAACTCACGATCAGAGTCATGCTATTCCAGTGAACATTTACTGGTTTTTTTCATCTTTGAGTTTTTCATGTCGTTCGATACACAACAAAACAAAATCCAGTATTCAGTGACAGGGTCTACTTAGTAATTGTCGTTGGACCGGAACCTAGCTCGTTATTAAGGCTAATTCTGTAAAATAAGACACTGAACTGATGGAAGTTCACATATGTGAATTCATCTTCTTCATTGAGAAAAATCTCAAGAATGAGTACGGCAAATCAAACTGCATAAACTGACATAAATTGAGTCAGCCTGGCAATTATCCATCAATTCAGCATTAACCATGCACCTAACAAATGTTGCCTAATTCTCATTGCCAAGCACACACCTAGCTATTTTGTTACATTAAAGAGTTCATTAATCTTCTTAATTAAAAAAGTCATCATACTAACTTGTGGGGAAAAGCAAAATTAAAAAAGTCATAGTACTAACGTGTGGGGAAAAGCAAAATTAAAAAGTCATAGTACTAACTTGTGGGGGAAAGCAAAATTTAAAAAGTCATAGTACTAACTTGTGGGGAAAAGCAAAATTAAAAAGTCGTAGTACTAACTTGTGGGGGAAAGCAAAATTAAAAAAGTCATAGTACTAACTTGTGGGGAAAAGCAAAATTAAAAAGTCGTAGTACTAACTTGTGGGGGAAAGCAAAATTAAAAAAGTCATAGTACTAACTTGTGGGGAAAAGCAAAATTAAAAAAGTCATAGTACTAACTTGTGGGGAAAAGCAAAATTAAGTTTATTTTTAAATTTTGCATTTTACTGTCATTGACTATTATTAAGAGAATGTAACGTGCATTTTTCCAAAAGTTCATTATGTAACAGCATTTGTTTTTTTTGTTAAGTTTTCTCTCGAAAAAGCATTCCAAAGTTCACTATTCTCATTGCAGTTGGTACACGAAAGTCCTTTTAATTTTCTAGTGACTTCCATTCCTGACTTAGCTTAAATAGTTTTGTATGGAAACAACTTTTTAGTTGTTTGTGTCCTAAAGCATGCAAAAAAAGATTTATATCAGTTTAATTAACCATTACAGTTTAACAGTAGCTCAGATTTCAATGCTTTGATGAAAAGCCTATATTTTTGTCATTGGTCCAGCATCTTCTACGTATTACTGGATTAGCATGGCTTTGAGCTGTACCGTGTATCAATTGGCTTTAACAATAGTTTTGTCTTATATTTATTTAGATATTAGGTCGCAGATTTTTCTTAATATTACCTTTGTGCCAAATTTTTTCTTGCTAGATGATGGGGTAATAGGGTACATCTGATCACTTCTTTGCGAGCGCTTTGTTTGCGAAATAAACTTAGTTAAAGCCACTTGGCCCTCGGTCAGTGCTATTGACCATTGGTCAGTACTAGTTTTAACTGCTTTTAGACTAGCGGTGCCATTATCGGGTGTTGGGTTTTAACTTATTAATGTTGAAGCATGATCGCTGGCCGTGTGGCTTTAATCTTAGGACTAATATGTGTGTCAAAGTTTTGCTACATTTGTTTTGTTTAAAAATTGCCAGCGACTACAGTGCTGGTCTGTTTGTTGTTGTTGTTTGGCAGATATATAAAGTTTCTGCTTTTGTGGAAACTGTCTAGCAGAAGAGTACTTACCACAAATGATCTCCTGCTGTTCTAACTGTATACAAGCACTTAAATTAAAAGGTGCTGTAGCCATTCAGTGGCATTGTGTTGTCAACAATATTTTTTTCCACAAAATAAAATGTCTCATGCTTAATTTTAACTTCTCAATGTCTGTATGTTGCTTACTGTTATTTTGATCCATCTCACACTTGCATATCTGTGATATTGGCAGTATATGAGACTTAGTGTATATTCCATTGCTTTTTACTTTTCGTTTTGATTTCAAAATCCAGCAACCTTGCAAATACATTTTTTAAATGCAACGTTACTGTCGACGTTCTATAGGAACAACCTTTTCAGCTCTTCCGGAATTTGTTAGGTAAAGTCTACTGATACTAGCCAGAATCATTATCTATCTCATTCTGGCAGTATGTCGAAGCTGGTTAGCTGATTTAACAACGCCCGACTTTCATCATTCAGCGAAGGTTAAGCTGTTTAGGATTGGCTTCATCCTAATAATGTTTATATAATTTGGCTTCATTTTTAAAGCTCATCGTAATGCACAATTGCTTCGATAGAATTTGAAATTCCTATAGAACAAACTTCACTCATTTTCTAGTTTGATTGTAGTTTACTATCAAGAAATTCAGCAATCATTTTGATGTTGTTGACCTTTGCATTTCATATCATTGATATTGTATACTTTTTTTAAATGTTGCTCTTCTTTTTGAACAAAAAGTCGTCAACTATTTAATTGTGATTACGTTTTTTCGAACTCTTGACTACTGTGTGCCATTGGTTAGTGCTAAGTTGTTTACACTCTTGCTATTTATGCAGTTATAAATCAATATAACTGCTCTCTTTATAACTGTTGTATAAATGTGAGTTATATTACTTTCATAATAAAATGTGAGCAAACGTTTTAAAGGTTTCCACTATTAGATCTGACAGTGTCAACTGGCAGAAATATATAGACGTATTTGCATTTTAGTGGCATGCCTTGGACCGGTCAGAGCAAGCCAAGTATTATGAGCTAGCGAGGAAAGAGCGGCAGTTGCATATGCAGCTTTATCCAGGGTGGAGTGCACGGGACAACTACGCACAGACTCAGAAAAAGAAGAAACGAAAACGTGACAAAGTTCAGGGGGAAGGATCAGGTAAATTTTGAAGATTGTCTCAAATGTTGCCAGTAGGTGATGTCACAAATTTGCATATACGATTTGCTGTGTTCTTTAGGAGAACAAGTTCAAATTACCCAAGAAAGTTGCAGTCAGATAATAATAAACACAACATGAAACATTGTGTGATATTTTCCTTAAATTGTTAATGAAACATTGTTAAATCAATGATTTAAAAAATGGAAATTGCATATGTTTGTTCGAAAAAGAGAACGTGAAAAATGCAGATCCTAATCTGGGTTTGAACCTGAATCATGCACGAATGTTACAGTTTTGATCTGAAAAAATTTCCTTTCAAATGTTAGAAACATTTATGTGATGCATTTCAGTTTTTGGTCTGTAATGAAACTAAAAATTCTAAATCTACAGTATCCTTGACGTTTATATTTAATAAACAAGTTTAATGAAAAAACAAAATGAACTGTGCATAAAATATTACCAAGAATGCAATTACTGAGCCACCTTTTGCTTTGAAGTTTTGGCTGTTTATTACAAAGGAGATTTTACCTTACAGCGAGAAGATACCAGAAATTTCTGTCAACTTGCATTTTTGAATTTTTATGCAAGTATGAAAAGCAAACCCCTTCTTAGTATTAGATAGTTACAATTTTTTTATTTTTGTCTTACTAATATATCAGGGAGATTTGTTAAAGGGGTAATTGGTCAGAGATTTAGTTCAACTGATGACGAGTTGTATAGGCCAGCTATCACAGCACTTGCACACTTAGTATGCCCAGTTGATAAAATACATTGGAATGCCGCAAACGGGGAGAGCACTGAGACGTGGGAACGTTTTAGTGTTTTACATTCTCAACAGAATTTCCTCTTTGCTCAGTGTCTCATAGAGCTTTTTTCTTAAAAATGAGATTATCTGGTCACACCACCACTGTCTGCATAAGTTGTGTCCTGCTATTGAGTGCTGGGTACGAGTTTGGAGTGGAGACTTCAAGATCATTTGGTGACTTTACTTGAGACCTAGAGTCAAGACTTGTCATCAGCCCTGATTTCTATTAATAATATGGGACACTTACATGACTTACATCAAGGCAAATGGTGATTACTGTGAATATATAGTTAGAATTCATTATGCACTACATTTTCGTTTTTCTTATTCAAATCTAAATTAATTGAAATTGTCTGCATTTTCTTGTTTTTGGTTTTTCTCCAAAGGGGTTTACATTTTGTTTCGTAGCATAGTTTGCCAGACTATTTTTTTATATTATCTGTGTAGGTAGCTAATAATTTCTTCTTTCAGATGGGGAAAATTTGAAAAAGTGCCGCGCTCGCTACGGCCTAGACCAACAACAACAATGGTGCAAGCCGTGCCAGTGAGTAAAGTTGTTCACTTGTTTAGTGACTAACTCCGTTTTTTTCTTACCAGGTTGAGCAGCTGAGCATTACAGCAGATGCCATCAACAAGTGGCGCACTTTAGCAAAAACATGGCAGAACATTTACAAATCATTTAATAAATTAAATACGCTTAGTTTAATGGACATTATCACTTATTGTTTTGGCTGTTTCGTGAGTTTTGCATCAAGTGTTTGGCATCAAAACTAATTTGGAAATCTTTGGTCGGGGCAATGCTTTGGAAAAGTTTGCATTTTGTCTTGTTAACTGATGGTAGTACTGCAAATTATAGCTGAACAGTTGAAAATGTTATCCATGTTTTTGCAAGCGTGGCACCACTGTTTTTCTGCTGCGTACCCATCCCACTACTAACAATTTAACATGTCCATTCAGATAATAATAGTCGCCCGTTTGTTCTAGAGGCCAACAATCCGAAAAAGTGCCGTGCACGGTACGGGCTAGACCAACAAAACCACTGGTGCAAGCCGTGTCGGTCAGTATAACACAATCGTCGTGGTAACGCGTTTGTTGTCGCCTTGGTTACCGGTGTTGTTGTATTGTAGATGGACGCCATGGTTACAGTTTAATAACTGTCTTTAATAGACAATCTGCTATTAAGCATGACTTGGCTGGTGACCATAAGCTATATATATGATTAGAGTGACATAGTGATGATTTTGCTCTGAAAATTGTTTATTAGTGTATCTAAAAGTTGATTCTCATTATTTGGTAACTTTTTGTTTAGTTTTGTTTTTTTCCTGAAATCCCTGATCTAATACACCTGCTTACTTGTCTATTCTTCCTCCTTTCTAATTAAAAAGGGTCTTTCTAGCAAAGCTAATACTTTCAAATTATAAGACAGTAATGTAAATAAATTTAAAACTAATATCACAAACAATTTTTATAACTTTATAAACTTTCTGTGATGTTTCCTTTAATTAAAAGATGAACTATTTTGTAAAGGTACAACAATGGTGCCTTTTGTTGTGAATTTTGGTTTAGCTGTCATTTAAACTAGCTGAGAAAAAATTTATTGTTCTCTGGCGCTTTGTCAGCAATTTTTCCTGTTAAACCTAGTCCTGCACATTTTCATTTGCGTCGTGAACTTCTCCAAATACTTCCTTTGACATTAATCACTTTCCATATTTTTATTTATTTATTTTTTGTTTTTTCACTTTTCTTTTTTGTTTTCTCTTCTTAAACTCACAGCATCACTTTCTTTGGTAGTAAACTAATTTTTTCGTGTCATTGTGTTGTCTTTTACTATATAGATGCAAATACTGAAATCTAACTTTTCTTTTTTTCAATGCTGTTTCAGTAGCGTAAGTAGTCTGTTTATTTAAGTGTCGTCTCGTTTTTGCTGTTTTAAGCATTTAAAAATCAATTTAGTTTGCATCAGCCCTACAGGAGGCGCTGCATATGCACAGTGTGTTGATATAGGCTTATGGTTACCCCGCCATATCATGTGAAAATTGCATGGCAGTTTTACGTTACCATACAGTTGTTCCCCTGGTCCATATTTTCTTTTATTGCAACCGGAACATATATTAAGCCTTTGGTTCTTTCTTTGAATTTGTTACCAAATTCGCACATTCGAACTTGCACCAGATGTTTTGCATGAATTGTTGGATGAATTTGGATGGCAAAATGTGACTTATATTCAATTTGTATTGGCTGTGCAATGTTGTTCATTTTGCTTATGATTGGCAGATTTAGAAGATTTTTTGTTTACAACAATGCATGGGTATGTTTACAGATATCTACTACATTATATCGGTGTCGTAAAATTGTAAATGCTTGGTTTATGCAAAATGTTTTATATTTTAATCTGTTATTTAGTGTAGTGGCTAAATGTTGTAAATATTATTTACAGAGTACATTCTTGTGTTACTTTAGAGTAACATTATCGACCCAGAAAAAAATTAAAACTTATTCAAAAAGTATGGAAATTAAGAAATTATTTAACAGTTACCAAGTTATATAAACAGCCAATATATATTGTATATATGCTAACATATTGACCATTGATTAATGTAATTTTTAAAGAATTTTGTCATTGCGATCTGTATTATAAATTAATAATTTAACATTCCTCTTCTTACCTTAAGTAACTCATTAATAAAGTCGGGAGACAATTTTTGTTGTCCACATTTTTAACTAAATTAATATGTCGAGAAGAGTTTGAGAAGTGCAATGATTGCTTCTGCTTTGAGTACTTTGAAACTGCACCAGTTTTACAGGACATTAATTTTCAAAGAAGCTTAAATGGTGACAGAAGTGATTTTTACTGAAATTTTGTGAATCTTGTAACTTCTTGTGATTCAGAATTTTTACTCTGCTTTAATTCGTAACTCACCAAGTTCTACATTTTTCAGACGGAAGAAAAAATGTATCCGTTACACGGGCGGTGATGACAGCTCCGAAGAGGGATCATCAGTCAAGGGAGAGGAGTTGGGGGAGTGTAGTATAAAATCGGACATGTTAACAAGTCCAGACTCACAAACAGCCGACACAGACTGTTGTATTAATGTTATCAGTTCACACCATAGTGAAACTACAGACTTGGGTATGACGACGACAACGACGCTTGCTACCAGCACAATAGCAAACTCATCGTGTAGCTCACAAGCATCTGTGACAGACTCATTAGACACTAATGTAGCGACGCCACACTGCATTGAGCCACATTCATCGAGTCAGACATCGCAAGAAGCGATGATAACGTCGTCCACACCCACTCCGGCGCCACCTACCAGTGTAGCTGCAACGTGATAAACGTTCTTGCCAATAGATGGCAGTTAATGACTTTGTAAATATAAGACATCTGTGCTCGTATGAAAAAGTGCAAATTATTAGAGATTCTGTTTGGCCGTTTCGTAAAGTGTGAAATTTAACACTGCTTATGCGGTGTTTTTCATTGTGCAGAATGATCGAGATGTGTCTTCTTCAGTATCGTTGTTGTTCAGTGTATGTACCAATGGCGTTATTTCTTACGCACATCTGTAAAAAGATATTGCCTCTTATTTAATGGTTTTTTTCAAAGAGGTGCAGTTTTTTTGCTTTCTAGCCATTTCTGCTTCTTGATCATCATGGTAACCTACAATAAAAACGATTTCTCCTTTTGCTTGAAATCATTTTCAGAATGCTTCTGCTTTATATTTTTTCATTAGGAAATTTTTCTTTCTTTTCTATAACCGAGTACAGTATTATAGAAATATGTCTCTTAGTATATCATAAGTTTTTGTAATCCTTTGTTGGCTTTGCTGGACTCTATAAACTTCCACAAAAAAGATACTTTTTGTAACAGGAATAAGTATTGGAAACGTGGATTTTTATTGCAATGTTTTGTATAACGACAATTTCTTCATATTTGTCAAGACTGATTTCTAGTTTTTCAAAAGCACTCAAAATTCAACTAAAAATACACGTTTAATTGGAGTCAATTGATAGCTGACTTTCTTTATCTTTTGTGGTTTGTTTCTTAAAATCAATGACTTAGCTGAACAATTACTTTTGTCAAGTTGAGTGTAGTACATTAATCATGTTACTGGCATAAGTTCTTCATAATCATGATGAACACTTTATACTTGCAATCAGTAGATTATGAACCTGTTCATAATTTTGCTGATTTTATACTTCTTGCAATCATTGATCATGAAACTGTTCACAATCATGCAGCTTTATACCTTTTTTGCTGTCAGTGGGTCAGGTCAGTCGGCTGCTTTTACTGTACTGCTTAACTAATTCAAAACTAGTTTTTATTTATATGTAAAGAAGCCTTCTTTTATATGTATTGATGTACTGCTTGAAATTACGTCATGTACAAAACTGAAGGTAAATTGCTGTGTGCAACTTTGAAATAGTTTTATCTTTCTAGTGTTAACAGCACTCAATAATACAACTCGAGCTTATCTTTTTCTAGTATGTACGGATATTTTTTCATACGTAGTTTTGTAGCAAATTAATAGTTCAGAATAAGTGCGCCGTGGTTTCTTTCTTTTAGATGGTCAATTTCACTTTGTCATGCATGAGTGTATAAACTGTTGTTTCCCTCTAACGAAGCGAGCCTTTTTCCCATGGTCAGTGTGCAATTATTCATAAGTGCAATGCATATGACTGTATTATGCAGTTAAGCTGTCAATGTTTAGCACAAATGTGGAGTGCAAACTTGTTCAAATGCTTGAGGTCAGTGTTTTTGTTTTGTTTTTCTTTTTTTTTTTTTTGTTTTGTTGAAGTAGGCTCTATCATACATTTGCACTTGTTCTTTCTATGATTCACATGTGCTGTAGCTTTACAGAATGCGCAAGATAATAATATTGTTCTCACCTTCAAAAACGAAGAGTCCATTGTTTTTTCACTTACAGCCCAAAAAAGAGATGTAATTTTGGAAATTGATGTAAATTAAGTATTATTTTTACAAAGCTCAAATTTTGAAAAAGTTTGCAGGAACTAACCAAAATTGACATTTATTATTTACGGAATTGAAAATCTAATGACGATTTTTAGTGAATATCTGCCATTGATTTTTTTTTAATTAAAGTAATTAAGTTAGTTTGTGTTTGCGTATAATTTTGTCAGGGGTGTTGAATAAAATAAATTTATAATTCCTAAATTAATATTTTACATTTCATGTTAGTCCGCCGAAAGACCGATGGCATTTTGCTGCTGTTTAAAAACGATCACATTGTCAAAACTTGTATTGTAGACAAGTTGATTTAGTATTTTTAGGTTACTGGCTTGTGAAGTAACTGTATAAAGAGATATCTCTTACCATGTTGTCGTTTTCATCGTTATTGTTCTTCGTTTAATAAATTTTACCACTTTTTAATATTGTGATGCCATAACGGAGTTACTTTACATTCTGAAAACTTCAAAAAACAGATTCATGACGGCAACTCAATAAGCGAGCAACAACGTTTCACAGTCTAGACCAGTTTCCTGAGAATTTCGAATAGTTAAGAACTGAAGTGTTTGAGCTCTTGTTAAAAAAACACTGGATGACTCTTTGATAGTTTCGTGAAGGTCTTTTAGTTGGATGCAATCTTGTATTGGGCACAATAATCTGACATTTTGTACACAATCTAAAGTTTTATGCATATTGATAGTAAGAGAAGTTACTATCTGTTTAAAAAATGTAATCATCATTGCCTGCAACACAGTTATTAAGTTGTGATTTGTTCTTTCTGTTTGTGTTAGATTTTTGTTCTTGCCTCTGTTAGCCAAAATGCTCGCCCGTTTGTACAATAACGCAAATGTATAACATTTTGTTTATCAAATGTATAAAATTGTAAAATTTGGAAGTTGTTGTATTTTAGTGAGATAGTTAGTTATATACAGATATTATATTCGTCGAATGTACAAAGTGTATGTAGATGGGTGCACCTTATGCACCTCGCCTGCATATTTTGTCGCAGGTCGAACAAAGTGCCCATCTAAAAACAACATACAGGACCAGTTGACATTAGCAATTGAGTTTTTTGTCGTTCGTTCAGCCAAATTGTGATATTTCGTACTTGTATATGGAAGCTGCCTGTAGTATTTTATATTGTTCCAAATTGCTATTATAGTTCTGTCGTTCTTAATCTTATAATTGCTTAGCAGAAAATTTTAATGCGGTTGACTATTTCTTCTTTTTTAAACTTTACCTCAGTGCACAAACGGAATTTTATCACTAATTAGAAAATTTTGAGTTCCTGTTTCTGTTGGATTTGCAATAATTTTTTGAATTAAGTTTGCTTTATTACAACAGTAAATGCTTGTTAATAACCGTTACCTCATCTGAATGTTCTTAAAAAACCAAGTTTTTGCAAATTGTGTTTTGTGCGAGACAACAATACTCATCAAAACTCGGATCATCAGATATAATGAAAATTATCAGAGTCCAAACTATTTTTTACCATCGCTAACAGATACCTGTCACGTGTTGCCATCTAATGGCAAATATTTTGCTTTTGCTGCTTATTAATTTTTTGCTATAATTGTGTAATCTTTGTTGTTACGAATTTTTAATGAATATAGTGTATGATTTGTTTGTAAGATAACATAATTTTGATGATATTTGTTTGTTACTAAGGAGAATAATCAAAATACCCCCTCGTTTATTGTTTATCGCGTGATAATAAACATGTCAGTACATAAAGAAAATTGTGCAGCTTTTTGTTTTTTCCCGTGCTTCTACCAAGAAATAATGAAAAAAAAGTTTCAACGCTTGACAATGCCAAAGTTCATTTATTTTTCAAATAATCTCTTTGTAAATTTTAAACAGCTTTTTAAAACTAATAACAAATTTTAAGATTTGAAAAAATTTTATATAATGGCAAATTGCAATATAAGAATTTTTGATGATATTTATATTTACAGAAATTTTTAGAGAAAGGTGGTCACAATTTTTTTAGAATATGACAACATAGACATTCTAAGCTACGATAATGTTAATTTGTAACAATGATGTAGAAGTGTTACCTGTCTTGTTATGAAAGTACTGTAAAAGAGTTTGCAAGACAATCACAATAATGGCCCATAAAATTTTGAATTTTCCAAAAATCACAAAAGTTTGCAGTACACAAAAAGACAAGATAAGTGTCCATACCACTAGTCCCCATTCTCCCTAGCTTCCATGAATTCCGTTCAACAACAGAAATACAAATTAGAAAAGAGTGTCACAATTTTTTAAAGTTAAGAGACTAAATATGTTTTAGTGATCAAATCGAATAGCTAACAGTGCTTGTACCTTGTTGTAAACACAACTTATGAAGTGCATATTGAATGTGAGTATGAATGTAACGAAGCATACAGTTTGCATTAATACATGAATAAAAGCAGAAACTGGCAACGTTCAATTTGTCTATTGGTGAGAAAGCAACAAAGTAAAAATACAATGCAAGTATTGTGATAAATTTATGCATTAAGGATGATACTGGAAAGATATGAACACACTACATGAATAAACAACAGAAACAATTTTAATTAATTTCCTGTTATACAATAGATACTATGGTAAAATATACATGCTGCAATAGATGCACAATGTTTAGTAGCCCCAATTTCTCGTAAAGCTGAATTGAATAATCAGAACAATGGAAAAACAATGCAGCAAAGTGGTGATACAAAAAATTAAAGTGTAGCAAATAATTTTTTAATTTACTCTGATATAACGAGGCAACATTATAAACATATCTTTTTCTGCTAACCAGTTTTTATATTGTAGCGTCTCAAGTAACTGCCCATTCTAACTTTCTATGATAAAAAGGGTTGTACAGCAACGCTAAATTGCATTCTCAATTACATAATCAGAAGAAACAAATTACATGACAGAAATAAGTGACAATCTAAATGACGTAACAAGTAGGTTGGGTAAAAAACTAAGAAACTCAATAAGCAAGTAACCAAATGCTTCACATTTCAGACACGTTTAGTATTTTCTCAAAGCAAGCATATCATCCAAAACAATAAATTACACGACATAAATAAATGCTTACAAAGCATACATGTAATGTGGCAATGATTAATGACTAGATGGTAACAACTGACTGCAAATACTATGTTTACATGATGCGAGTAGTATGTTCAATTTGTTTATGCATCAGAAACTTGCAACTGCTGATTGCAATTGCTGCACTTACATAATGCGAATAGTATGGCTTATTTTTCTCAGCATTTTTCTGTATTGGAAGTTGACACACAAATATACTGAGCATACTACATGAATTAAGCACAAAAACTCTTCCTATAGTAAGCAAGTAATTAGAAAATTGTGATGTTTCCTACTATTTCCAAGTAGGAAATATCTCTATAAATCTGCAGACAACGGAAATTGTTTTTGTATGCTGAAAACTGAATCAAATGGCTCCTGGACTAACAAAGTGACAAACGAAAGGGAGGACCTCACACGAGAGATTTTTGAGAAGAGTTCGAACAACTTAAACTTTTGCAAATCATGTAAGTGTACTAGCAGCACTACTTAAACTTTACAAATTTCAAACAAAAAAGATAACATTAGTAACGTGAGGCGATTTCTTAGTCATGCTAACAAAAACATCTACATGCATACTGCAAAACTAACTTTCTTTTACATTTTCTTTTTTTTTCGGAACAAGTTACTCATAGATCATCATTTTACCTACACCTAATATCCCTGAACCACATCTTTGCTCACTAAACCCGTCATACAGCCAATATACAAGCATCCATTCAAACATGGGCCCATTAAAAAATACCATAGAGTAACACCATCATCATCACGGTGTGAGTTATATCAGAATGAATGCATCGCTAATGTAAGATACCTTAATTCAAACAGAATGCAAGTTACGTCACATCTGTGGCCTGATTCACTATTTTCAAGAAACTAAAATTTTTTTTATAATAAACACTGTTTTAATTACGAAATGTAAAATTGTTTGGCCTTGGTACGTAAATTTCTTACAACATTCCATTGATTTCATAGACAATACTACACTTTTTTGGCTTTTTTGTGAGTCTCTCCTCTAAACCCCACATTCTCTCCTCTCCATTTCACACAAAAGGCAACAGTCCCATTTCACACAAATATGTTAAGCTTGTTTTAAATGTTCCATTTTAGTAAATTTGCAGATTAATACTCATTTTTTTTTAGTAAATTTTACATCTTCATAACACCTCATTTGTGGAAATCCTCCAAGTTGTGTAAACATCTTAGTCAGTGCATACTACCATATATCCCATTTTCAGAGAATATCTCCGTGATTCTTACTTGACATTATACTAATCTAAACTGTTTCTGCCAAGTAGTTAATGCAACTGAATTTTTATTTTAACGATCAGTTTCATGTTGAAACAATTGCAGTTTCACGTTAAAGCAAATTTTTTCTTATAGCAATCAGTTTGTATAACAATTTTGTATATCTTAGCAACCAGTTTCTTGTAAAACAATGGCCCTACCTTGACACTACCTCAAGATATTAAAGGATGCACTTTACACTTAAACAATGACACTCAGCAAATTTCAGATTAACTCAAAGAGTAAAGTACGTAAAACATTTGAAGTAAGATTTTGTTCAGTGTATACAGTACAGTTGGTTTTCTGTTGCCAGTAAAAAGTGAGATTAAACTGAATTATCACATTATTTTGTCACTTTTCACTCATAATATACATCAGACTTTAAAAAATGACAACATAATTATGACTACTAAACATGAAGCAATACAATAATAATATTGATTCCAAAAAAAAATTCAGAATCTCCACAGGAATTTTTCAAGAAGAAAAAAATTAGACCAGATTACATATTGTCAAAAAATTACGTTTATTTAATTTAGATAACTTTCAGTTTTGAGATTTATAGTCATATTTAAAACGCACTCTGCATGCGTTAAATGTAGTAATAATAACCACCTTAGCGCCGGTGCTCGCCATACTGCAGTTTACTGTAGATATATTTCAGAAAGTCTTGTTCGAATCGCTGTAGCTCCTCATCTGACATGACACCAAGATTTTCAGCTTCACTACGTAACATTTGTTCATAAAGTTCATCAATGTCAGCATCATCAATCTAAAAAAACAGTCAAAGACACACTAGATTAATTCGTCAGTTCAAACAAGAGCATATCAAGCTGAATGTATTAAACACTGGTAAAACAATGTATTCATGATTATATAGAATTAAAAAATTGAGATTATTGTGTCACGCTTGATAAAAGACAAACATCTGATGCTTTATTGTATTGTTAAAAATCAACTCTCCGTGCTTCAGCCTGATAACTTAGCCCACTCAGTAGACTGTAAAATTGCACTGTAAAATAAAAATAGCCGGGTCCGATTTACGGCCCACCCTGCAATACCTTGCACCATCGAACGTCAAGTATTGCAGTGGATGATACATTCATAATGTCACATCACATCAGCTTCTAAATGCCAACAATTTGATCAGAAAACTTGTTTTGCTACTACTTCTCACATTTTAATCCTGTACCTTCCAAAATGCAAAACAGATACTTATCAATCAAGTTTTTTCCTTATTTGTGGAATCCTTTACCAATTGCTTTATGAAAAACATTCACAGATGCTTCCCATTAATAGCAAGTTAGTTTTAAGATTATATATTTCAGGAAATCTACTAGGAAATTGATCAGAAAACTTGTTTTCTAATTCCTCGCCTCTTTCTAATTCATTTGTGAGTAATCATGTGGCCTTAAGACAATTTGTACAAATGTAATACTGATAATTTAGCAGAAGTAGATTTAATAATGAACCTTGTGGCTGTAACATAAGCTAACAGGAGCTGAATCTGAGGAAGCACGTTCAACATTCCTGATTGCAGCTATTCACACATTATCTTTGCAAATCATTAAAATAACCAAGACAAAGTTAGAGAACAAAGAATTTTTTGAAAGTGCAGCATCTGAAAGGGTAAATGCAATCAGTTTCAAAAATAAGAAAATAAGTACAACAAACATGACATTTATGCATCAACACAAAAAAGGCTATTATGAAAACACCGCTGCTGAAGTGAGAGATCGGGTGAGTGAGAGTATAAGGGAATTATTTTTACTTAAAAGCATGAGTTGTGTACATTAAGTTTTGGTTTTCTAGAGAAATTCTTTCAATTGTATGCAACATAATAAGTAGTGTACTTCTCATATTTAAGAAGTTAATGCGTACAGGGTAAAAACTAGCAAATAATTTACATGTTACAAAATTTTGATCTTTTTTTGCAGAATCCTCTCATTCACATGTGATTAATGCAAAGCCACACTGAATGCAAAAGGAAAGAGCACGGTAAATGCTATCCTATTTGTTTCCATTATTGACATTACTGATGACTATAAATGATGTGATATGCGTAGTGAATATCATTACTAAGCAACTACATCAAAACATCAATACTCAAAATGTTGTAACTGTAGAAATGTATTCATCAGCATTACTCGATATTGCTTGTTAGGCTAGCATATATTTGCAACATCAGCGAAGTCAAAAATGACAAAATGATGAAACAAGAGAACCAAGAATTGGCAAATACCTTGTCCACTTTTAACAGATATGTAGTGATAAAACCCTGCTGACCGTTGAACTCAAACTCAAGGTTAAGAATGTAGCAACAACCATTTCCTATGCTGGCATTATAGTTATGAAATATTGCTTGCGCGACGATGATGCAATCAGTAAGCAGATGTTAGGGGGGATGACAAAGGGAAGGTAAAAAAGATAATGGAGAATGCAAGAATGCTTAATTACCTAGGAATTGCATTGCATTTCAGTGAAATCGAAGCTTCTAACTTTTTAACCCATGACTGTGGTTCACCGAGTCAATCAGAGTTTTTTGTTTCTATAATTTAGCCTTTCTTTTATTTCTATGTTTTTTAGCTATTATATTGATTTTTGTTAGTCTACCGTTTAGTCAGTTGTCAAGTTTGTCAGTGAGTCAGGCACACCTCAGAATGATTAGCAGACATCACCAGCACTATTTCTGTTATACATGTACTATTAGAAACTTAATTTCTAGGAACCAGCTCAGTCTCATACAAAAATTAAGTTTCAACCTCACAGTAAATTCTGGATGGCAGAATTCGCGTATTTATTAACATTAGAAAGGCCGCATCGTTCTACGTAAAAAGGTAACATTTTGTGCTTTTGATTTTTGCGCTATGCACTTACGATTTTTTGTTGTGCACTTTTGGTTTTCTGCTTTGCACTTCTAATTTTTTGGTGTGCACTTTTGATTTTTTTTTGTTGTGCACTCGTAATTAATTTTTGTGCACTTTTAGTTTTTTGCTGAGAACAATTGATTTTTACTTTACACTTTTAAGCTTGAAAAGGTGTAATAATAAGATTACAAAAAAATGACATCTTTCTGACTTTCAAAGTCAAAAGTCAAAGTGGTACTTCACAATGACTTTTCCGCTGCTAGCACTACTCGTATACCAAGTTAGATTAATTTGGTCTCAAAATAATGGAGAAATTTAATCCCATTTTTAATTCCAACATCACATAATACAGGTTAATGACAGAAGAAACTGTTGATTGTCTGGGAACAGAACCAACAAGCTTTTAACTAATTGCCAATTTTCAGATTTTTGGCTTTTGGGCCAATAATTACAGTCACAACGTTAACACTCATTACTTAAATAATGCGCAGGATTCAGTAATGTGATATATTTCTGATGTTTCAACTACTATCACCAAAATAACAAATGAAACTGACATATAAAAAATAAAGACTTTATTGCCACCATTTTCATATACATATAAAAATCTGTAAAAATATTCTCTCTTGATGATGAATTAACGCAGCAAATGTACTCATGTCAAATATAAACAATAACCCATGTTCCAGTCTGAGACAAAATTTGATTTTAACATTATTTTTCAGTCTAGAAATATGCAATTCATAAAAAGAAGCACTATACATTAACGTTTAGTATAAACGAGGATAAATTTGTGGTAAAGGGTTACACAAGAATGAAGGCTCACTTTGTTAGCAATACGATTCTATGTAAAGCACGTTTGCTTATTTTAGTGTAACCACAGACATTTTTCCACAAGCATATAAAACTGATATCTTTCTCTCCAGAAATACAAGACCATCATCATCATAGAAGTATCTCTCGGTTTAATTATCAGGTGTCACCCACATTCGTCACAATCGACTAGTAGCAGCGTCAGGTTTGCTTGATTTTTTATCAAATGCTGTTAATCCGAAGTGTAGCATTCATGTATCAAATGTACTGAAGCACTTTTGATGAACTTTTGAAGACCCAAAAACTAGCACAAAACATCATCACCAGCCTGTCAAGAGAACGTGCAAAACAATATGATTCCTTTGTCACTTAAGAAATGACAATGATTAAGATATGCTACATCACCTTTTTAGAAGCAAGCAAAAAGGTGAAACCATAAAACTGTATTGTCAAAAAATTAAAATAGTTTTTACATAACAGCAATTACTTAAATTATAAGCAAAATTTATATAAATAACTTCCTAATGAAAGAACTTGTTATGCCTTCAAAAAAGAACTAGATATAAGTATAAACTATTAATTGTTAAATTACAAGAAAGCATGCGCAACTACACTAACAAAAACCCTAAAATTTCAGTTTTTTTCACTATTAAAAATGTAGAACAGCATGTGAAAAGGGATTTCTGCAAAAAATCGTTAATAATGTGTTCAAGGTCACTGATGAAAGATTTAAAATGTACAAATACAGTTAGTAGGAAGAAGCTATACTTACAAGCAGTTAACAGATGCAGCCAGAACAGCTAACACATCTATGAAATAATGTTCCCATTTCTAGCGTAGTGATAGTCAAGTGTGTGACATTTGGTTTCAAAATAAGGAAGTACTTCAGATAACACAACACCAGAAAGTTGCAACCAACAGCTCACAGTTCCATTTGCCAATTTTACCATGCATGTTAGGATATTAGTATGTTACCATTACCAAATCAGGAGAGTTAGACAGGGTGAAATGTACAGCAAAAACAGATGCGACTGTAATAATGCAGTTAGTAATTAAGAATTGAAATGCACCAAGCAAAAGCTAATCAATTATTATAGTAAATTGCTCAAGCTACTTCAAAACACAATGTTATACTAAGAGAATACTACCTGAAATGCACGAATACTCCTTGATATGATTAGATCAATGTTAACTAGTGTAACTATCATATGTCCAAAAACTAATTAAGATGTGCAGTTGAAAATGTAACAATTTTTTTAAAAGAGAATTCTATGCTAATTTGTACTGAAAAGTGAGGGCCACATTTGTACACACATACATTGTCTTTCAACAAGTCAAATAGTTAAAACATTTCTGGTAAATGAAGCTAAAGGCAGTTCTCTGACCAATTTGCCGACCAGATATGGCATTGTTTAGCTTTGGTCATCAAGCATATGTGAACGAACCATTCAGCCATTTCCCACAACAAGTATAACTTTGCGATATGCACTTAAAAGTACAAAGCTGTAGAGTACTCTACTGTTGGTACATGTAAAAATACAATGATGTAGAAAACTCTATTGTTTGTACACACATACATTGTACAATGCGTAGAGCACTCTACTAACTGTTTGTACACATAAAAGTACAATGCTGTAGAGCACTCTCTCGTTTGTACATGTAAAAGCACAATGCATAGACAACTTTACTGTTTGTGCACGTAAAAGTACAATGCTACAGAGCACTCTACTGTTTGTGCACATAAAACTACGATACTGTAGAGCAATCTATTGTTTAGTTAATCTTCAAAAGCAGAATCAACATCATGATGCATTCATTTGCCTCCCATTCTACAAATCACACATGTGCACCTGCAACCAATAACTAAAAAAAGTATATACCGGTCTGTCATTCACTTCATTCTCCAGATATTCCTTGTCAAACTTTTTGTCTGGCACTAGCTGGAAGTCGATGACTTGTGCTTCTTCATGTTCTGGATTCTCGACCTTAACGTCCTTGACTAGTGGAACATAGCCATCGGCAACGACTCGGATTTGATATTTACCTGGCGTCAACAGGCGCCAGTAGTCACCTCCGTGGGCTGAAATAAAGCACAAGATTGGCCAAGATCGGTAAGAGGCACAAAAAATGTGAAGATTCTAAGAAACCAATGTTTTACTAGCAAAATAAGAACATTTGTACTCAACGAACTAGGAAGATCAAGGGAAATGACACCCGATGATTTCAAGCTTCATAAATTTAGTTAAGAATTTACCTAACAGACACCCAAGTCGAATCAACTACATTCACGCAGCATGATACAAATGATCAAAGTTCATGTAGTTAGTAGTTATTTAGATACTGACGTAATTACAAAGCAACAAACAGCCTCATTAATGCCATACTTTCTGAGTTCCGATCATCAAAAAATATTCATTTGCACTTTGAAAAAAAACATCTGTCTGTTGCACATCAGTGTCTTTAAAATTCTATAGTTTAACTAAGGACCTAGGGAGGCCAAAACAATAATCACTGGTAGGAAAGTTAGTCTTGCTCCTGTTGTATACGTTGCATGGGACCTTGTTATTTTCAAAAAAATTAATCAGTTCCAAAAATATAAATACACATTTGTAAGATGACCGTTTACAAGAACTGAATGCCAACAAAATTCCGTTTTTGTTAACAATGGGAGCATTTTCCAAAAGCATCCTCTCCTCATAAATAATTTGCAACGTAATTAAGGATGGATGAGCGTGCGCGGCTTAAAAACAAGGACCTCGTCTGTCAGGCTGAAAGACTTTTGTGGTGCATATAAACAGCTGTGACGCACAAAGTCAGAACTTTGTACTACCAAAACTAAGCTCCCTATCTGGAAACATGGATAATATAAACATTAATATCACTGGTATGTTCAGTTTACATATGTAACTTGGGTACCAAATGTTGCTTTGTGACAAAAACGAAATGTTCTTCTTACAGATTTTTGTAATGATTTGTCTTATTTTTACACATTTTTCCTATCTATTCCTGTCAAGTAAAAGCAAAGGCTAGAAAATTTTGCATTTGTACACAGAAAAAATAGAATACACACCAAATTTACTTTTTAACATAAATACCACAGTAGAACAAAAATGCACTATTGTGACTAATACCTGATGTGATATCATGGTAAATAGGATGACCACTGGTCACATTGTAAACTTGTATCAGTGCACTGGCTATTCCTTCACCAGTTTTCGCATCCGTAACAACTCCTTTAATACCAATGTGTGTCTAAAATAAAAACCAACTAAGATAAATATAAGATGTTAATATTTACAGTGCTTAGAAAAAGAAGTTAAATACCACATTTAAAAATTTTAGATTTTAAAAAAGTATAACTTTAATAAACTAATGTAGTTCAAGATGACTTCTTAAATGATGCCAGAAAGTGATACAACAGTTTCTAACTCCAGTTTCATAGTTATAAGTTAATTATAATTATTAAAGGCAAGTTATGAGTAGCTTCTGTCTGTTAAAGTTTACAGTTTTTACATCGTATAACGAACAATCAATCGAACTGTTTAAAGTAAAAATTATCTTCTGCAGACCTGCCACATGAAGTTCAAGAGACTTTCTTTGTTATCGTTCCAGAATTTTTCCAGTTTGGTAGCTGCAGGGAACTTTTCACATCCAACCTCTAATGTTATCTCAAAAGCATTCGAGCTCAAATAGTTGAAATCCTGCATACCTATAATAAACAGAATGTGGCATTCTAATAAAAGATTTCAAAGTAACAGCATAATTGTTAATTCATTTACTTATTTGAAACACAAAATGTTAATGCATTTATAAAGACTAGCAACTTGTTTATAAAATAAAAGCTTTTAACATTGAAAGCTGGGCATTTGAGTTTATATTTTACAAAGTTTACAATTCTCCACACACAAGAAATTGGTTTGTGAAACAGTTAGGGTTAGACTTATAGTTAAATTTAGGATTACAGTTAAAGTTACAGTTAGGGTGAGGGTTAGGGTTAGAGTCAGGTGGTATTTAAATTGTGTCGGGAATTGTAAACTGATTCCACATTTTATTTTGTGAGATAAAGTGTCACTACCGAATGTGATAACAAGTAGAGAATTACTTTTGAATAGATACATTCATACTTGTGAAATATAAAAAGTGAGTGCAAAAATAAGCATTAAGAATAAAAAGAGATAATAGATTGATGCTGAGTTTAAAAATACTTGCCTCCGGCTACACTGTACCAAGCTGCTCCATTTGTAATGCCTCCTTGTTTCGCAAAGTTTTCGTCATCTTTCATGTCACATGATTTATGATGGAGATTAGCCATGTCTGGATGTTTCTGCGCATAGGACAGCGCCAACTCTCTGTAAAACACAACAGGTAAACACAATTTTCAAGATTCTTAACACAGAAGCAACTTTTAATACTCTCCTGTTCAAATTCACAATTAAATGAATGCCTCAGTTACAGTTTGAATTCAATTTTAATTTCATAATTTCATCAAATAGAGTTTCAAAACAAGTTTTACTGTTACGAATACCGAGTTTCATTATTTCTCTAAAAAACAGAGAAAATTATATTAAATCATATAAAATACAGTCTTTCTGTCAAGAAGTTTGGCGCTTTTTACAAATGTCTTAAAATTTTTTGAAAAATTCCGTGTTTTGATAGACTTTCTTTAAGTAAACTTTATCAAACTTTGTACTTGCAGTGAACGACACAAGAATGTTGTTTCCCCCAACATTCAAGTTTAATTCGATTCGCATTCAAAATGTTTGAATTCAGTTCAGGTCTGATTTGAAAGTGTTAAACTTGATTCACTTTCTAATAATAGACAGGCAACCTTAGTGACTACAAAGTCATGCCTTCTGAAACAAAATTCAGCTGTTGACTTTATCAGCAGGTATATACAGAATTATTACTCTTAAACAAGTCACAAATTACTAGAGGCAAAAATTATGTGAATAATCAACAGTGTGAGAACCACAGGTCAAAAATGTTTAATATGTTCACAAAAAAAACAATCTTTCATCACATGTAGAAAATGGTTACTTCTTTTTATTATCCACACTAAGTGAAAAGATTTTAAAATTAAGTGTAAAGTTTCATTAGGCTAAATATAAAACATTACTCACATTTTTCACTAAGCACATTGAAATTTGATTCTGCATTATTTTGGGAGAGCAAAGTCCAGTATTTTCTGAGCAATAGTGGACCCTGCTTTAAATAGAAACACGGTGATGGTTAAGTACCTTCCAACAAATCAGAGCAGTCAATGTACCAACGAGTGATCTAACTGTTCATTCACTTTTGTTGCATAGATGAACACCAATTGACTAAGCAAATATTATTTGCCTGGTAATATGCTGATAAGATGCTTAGTAACATCAAGCACTGTACACTATTATTTGAATCACCAGAAAATCAATTTTGGCAACAGGTAGTTTATAATCAATCCTCAATAGCATATTTCTAAGAAAAGTACTGCTGACCTGAATGTATCGTCATCCGGGCTGGGTGTGTATTCAGACTGTCGTCCCGTACGGCTCTCGTCGAAGGGATAGTTGGCCACCAAATCACCGCCATGAAGATTGGCAGACAGCACAAATGGGTATTCTTGCAGCCAGAGTATGACAGCCTTTGTTTCAGGTTCCAACTGAAATTTGCCGATTAACTAATGTGTAATAATTAAATATGTACAACCGAATCAATCAGCTAAGACACAGACAATGTGTTTAAAAAGCTAGATCTCCAAATATCAATTTATCTTACATGAAGCAGATATGGTACATCTTAAATATTGAAAATATTTTTATGAAGAGTTAAGGTAGTTCATTCCAGCTCTTAGCTTACCCTGCCCTTAGTAGTCACATTGGCTTTCAAATGAATACCTAACCCTAATTATTTATCAGGAACTTGTTGATGGTTATTAGTACCATCAATGAAAGAGAAAGAGATTCATTAACTAATGTAGCCTATTATTTATGTGACTTAACTATAACACAGTTTGCTTGCTTTATGTATTAAAAATGCAAGTGCATACACAGAAAATTCAGAAAAAAATCATTAATTACTTCATTATTATTATCACAATGAGCACTTAATTAATATTATTTAAAATGCAAGATAATACAACTTAATAAAAATACTTGTAGGACTTCTATACCCCAATACTAGTTGACAAGTGTTAAACAAAAATTGCTTGTAAATTTTAACCCTTGACAATTGTGTGGACCTGGTAGTATTTAAACATTGGCAGATTTTCATTATAAGACCAACTGCACTAACAGAAAAGTTTCCTGATGGCAGATTCCTGTCAAGTAAGCAGTGGAGTGGTTAACAAAAAATTATAAAATCAAAAATAAAAGCAGTAGACATATCTAAACATGTGCACAATGACCAAGACCTCAATGGGGATTTTCTTCAAAATTTCTACAAAAGCTCAAACAATCAATAAATGGACAATACCAGAAATTGCTTAAATGATAGTTCCTACCAAGTAGTGTTGTTCGATGTTGTTTTTTTACAGATCAGATACGATACCGATATTTAACCTTGGGTACTGATCTGATCCGATCTGATTTCAAGGTGTATGTTCAGTCAAAAAATTTGTGTAGCAATTGCAAAATTGTATAGCAATTCATAAAAGTACAGTAATAACTTATCACTGATAATTCAATCTATGTTTCAAAATATTTTGGCAAATCTTAAATATAAAAAATAAAAAGTTAATTGTCATTAGTGGGCGATATGACAACTAGTTTCAGATTAGTTCCTTTGCAGAAAAAGGAACTAGTTCACATTTTAACTTCCCAATTTGAAATGTTACTATAGTACAGTGGTTCCCAAACTTTCTCGGACCGTTACCCAAATCGGGAAACCCGGTTGTGTCCATTACCCCCCACCTGGACCCCATGACACAGTGTTGCCTACCGGAGGCCGTCTCTTCAAGAAGAAAACTACGTAAAATGCATTCCGAGCGAAGTTTTAAAAATTTTCAGAGGGGTGCCTGTTACCCCCCCAAAAAAACCATATTACCCCCGGGGGGGTAATTTACCCCTACTTTGGGAACAACTGCTATAGTACATGAGTAGCAAAAATAGAAAATTACTAAAGAAACACAATAAAGTAATTTAAAAACAACCAAAGCACATCACACATGAAACGGCTTATTATGATCACTGTTGCTTAACTATTGAAGTGTTTATAATTCCAATAACTAAACTTTTTTTGCAGTTTCCAAGACATCAGTACATGCACTAGTAGGTGATTCAACAGCCAAATCAGCATGATAGTAGCTTGCTTTTGTAGCGTGGATGATGTGTGTATTTTGTCATTCATATAAAAGATAGATTCTGCATGAACTTAATACTCCGAATATAGATGGGCAATGCATATATAGCACTACAGTGCCCATTTCCTGAGAAGCACTATAACTATTGAAAGCTTAAGCAGATAAGAATCGGTCGATATATTGGCAAATCGATACATCAGAATTTTGCTATATATCCAGGGATGAGAATGACAAATTGTAAAAAACTCTGAAACAGGCCAGGGGTTTTGGGGCTGCATAGGCATTGAGGGGCAAAGTCCCCATGGGGGTTCAAGGGGGCGAAGCAACAAATAGCAATTTTGTGACCATAGAGAGCCTCTAAGTGGACTTAAAATATCAGTTACCTTGTTTCATGCATAATTTAAAATACCCAACTATGAAGGATACATGATACCTAATTGTCTCAAAAATGCCTAATTACTGGCGTACACTGATGTACGTGATATAATCAAAGTGACGGCCTGCCACCTAGCGGTCAGCTTGTGAAATAATGTACTGGGTCCGTAAAAATTTTCTCAACGAATTCACGCGATTTACAAAAATGGCACTACTGGTCTTCCAAAAACTCGGAATTCCGCGTATCCGCAGAAAATTCTCATCCCTGTATATCGGGGGAATTGGGTATATAATAACTGGCATCGGAAAATACTACTACCAAGTAATTATTATAGTGAACAAGTTTGTTCTTCTCAGCCATAAAACTTTGCTCAGAAGGCTACACAGGACAGACACTTGTGGAAGTGGGACAACATTATGGGTTTTCATTCAAGACGGTAACCTGTGGTTTAACCTACCGGATGTTCCAGTGTGCGCAGTTGATTAGCCACATGATTATTCTGCTTGTCTAATTGCTCGTTGCTGTAGATGATGCGGTTTAAGTCTGGAAAGTTCCTGTTCAAATCCTGCCCATTTCCGTTTTCTCGGCCAGTAGTCCAGTCACGACTGTTCTCCTAGAAATTCAGTAAGAGAGTAAAACATTCATTTTTTGTAGTAAGTGACTCATTAGAAATTTAGAAAATGCAGTTTTTATGAAGGCTACCAGTTTGTCTAGCTGCAGATCAAATTCATTCACGAAATGGGAGGAAAAATCACACAAAGGAAATTGTCAGAACCAATAGCAATAGCGGGACACTTCCTTTACCAATGTAACTGTTACAGTTACATTTACGAAAATGTACCTCGTTACAGTGACAAATTACACATACAGTGTACCAAAACAGTATTAACGTAGTGTAAGATGCAGTGTGGAAATGAATAAACTGTTGAACTAACTACTAGTCACACTTTTCCTTTTCCTTTGCCACTTTAGAGAAGAAAGTTACTAGTTGCAATTATAGCTCCTTTAAAAAGTAACTGTTACATGAAGTTATCATGTCTGTGGTATGGATATGAGACAGCCAAACTTCAGTTAGAATAAAATTACGTTGCCAACTTGCTCAGCAGAAACAACCTTGGTATAGCAATAATTGACTGCACAGTACTCCCTACAGAAGATTATAATGGATACAGTACAATATTCATATGACATGCAGTTAATAAACTTTTTGTTTTGATTCTAGGCAAATGTAACGGAAAATGGAACTACTGATTCCATAATTTCTGAAAAATTGTAACCTGTTACAGTTGCAGACCCACAATTTTGGTACCAATTACATTTATAATGTATTACTCCCATTACTACCTTGTATTACTTCCAATATTTTCATTTTGCTTATTTTGATTTTGTATAATTAATTATAACTAACCCTAACCTAATTATAAATTAATTTTGAGCTTTTTTGTTTACCGCATATTGAACATCTTGAAAAGCGTGGTTGACTCGATAACCTTAGTTTTTCGCCACCCTTTCCTTTTCTGTTAGTTATTTACATCATTTTTGTGATTTGACATTGTTATGTTCCACTGATTCAATGTGAATAAATTGCACATTTTCTCTTTCCTAAAGCATTTTCTTTCATAAAGTATTTAGGGTGAAAATTTTTAAATGTTGCTTGCAATTCTATTGTTCAAACTGCAACAGAGTATGCAAACCTTCAAGAAACAATTTGTTAACGCAATCTGTTTTGCAGTGCCAATCAACATGTTATTGTACTAAATCTTTAATCTTGCCATTGCTCTTATACCCTAAAATATACAAATAGGCATTGATACGTTATCTAATATTAAACCTTTCCTTCGGGTATGCAATCAGTATTATTTGTGTAAGCGATCACAAGTATATAAATAATACTGTGTGTAGAGTCATTTTCTAAACAATTAGTTAAATATTTTTTTATAAGACAATGACTACTCAACAAAAATCTCTTTCAAATAGTGCATAATCATCAGGCTATGCTTAAGAGTGTTTTTGTTCACTACAGGCGGTGCATCGGAAACTTACAGAAGTGCAAGTTTACACAAGTGTTGTTAGAGTACGAAGTACAAAAATAAGTACACTTTGTCCTGCTGCTAATGCATATCCATCCGGGTTCATTGTCGGCATGATATGCACACGTGTCCAGTTGAGTAAATGTTGTATCTCTTCATTTCCAGCTTTGTATTCATCACATAAAAATTCAGCGAGTTTTAGAAGTAACTCTCGACCCACCACCTCATTACCGTGCATGTTTCCAATGTATTTGAACTCTGGCTCACCTGCGGAACATGACAATTGATTAATTAAACTGACTAATTGACATACCTACTATTATACGGTTCCCTATAAAATGTATATGGGGACTAATAATTAAAATTTAAAATGGACAAAAAATTTCCATTTTTGTGAATTGTGTGCTGCATATTACAGTGGGCAATGTTGAATATACTTCACTAATTGGCAAATAAGTCTAGACGGCATTACTGTTTCATGCACGCAATGATGATTCCTTTCACACAGTATCAACAGTAATGGGCACTATTACACTTTCGCACCTCCTAGTTTTTTCTGGCCTATTGTTTGTTTTCACGCCTGCAGGAAAGGAAGCAGACCGACAGGCATAATATACACCATATTCCCATAATATTATTGGTTTTTAGGCCTTACAATTCCAGATTAAAGTCATACATTACTTACCGTCACCAACACGCAAGAAGCTCCACGTGAATAACTGTGTTTACACCACTAATGCGCAGTGACGTATGTGGCCCTTAACCTGTATTTTTAGTTTATTTGCATAATTTATGATTATTATGGTTGCAGCCACGGGAGTTTGTATCGTATTACAGTGTTCCGTTGCTACTACAAAAATAATGTGAAATATTTATCGCGGTATCTTCGCTGTTTCGATGGCATCAGAATAGTGGTAGTGATGATGATAACGATAAAAATAACACTACAATAATGGTGGTGATAATGAGTATATAATGAGTACATATCATTAATTTTATTTATTACTGTAGTATTATTAGATTATAAAAGTAAAGGTTTTTTCTTTATTTCGTAAATGCGGTTAAGATAAAAGTGTGTCACATGCCTTTTAAGCTAGGCCCTGATAATGCATAAACTAGCACGGAATTCATCACATGACTACACACACAAACATGATGGCGATACGAACTGTATAGTGTACAACTGTGAATACAACGTAATTATTGGTAATTATCACTAAATATATGAGTAAATTACCACGAGATTAGCGGAAACATTCACTGATGACGTGAGAATAATAGAATAACGACCTACGAGCCTAGAAACGAGTAATAACCTAGAAAAAACTAGGAGGTGTGAAAGTGTAATAGCACCACAGTAATGTAATCACACACTGGTAACTGGCTGAACATTGTGCGACATTAAAATAAGATGAAATACTACTATAGTTATTATCACCACTTCAATGGTGTCTTCACAAACTTTTAGTTATTTACAGTGCAGTAAGAAAAGTAGAAGGATCAATATCAAAATATGCTAAATCTTCATTGAGTTATTAATATTATTGTTTAATTCAATTTGATTACTAGGATTAAAATAATAAATTTTATTAGTTTGACAAGACTACCAACCAATTTCATGTTGGCCTGGATTATCAGAAATTTCTATCACAGTTAATTCCGTTCCTTCTGCACTGGGTTCATCAAGCGCATAAATTCGAGTAATGTCAGGACACTGTTCATGAACTCGCTCTAAAACCGCTTTCAGCTCTTCATTGTTGTGGTGTTTAAATTCAAAATCCGTGTCATTGCAGAATATCACTGTACACTGTAATATTGATAATACAATAAATAAAGTCCTCATATTTAAAAATAAATAGAAACTTTCACAAAATATGGCAAAAATGCCACTTTTGTCGTTTTTCTTTCTTTCTACAGCAGCAACATCTACTGGCGAAAATTTTCCGAATGACGTCAATGTGACGTCAAAAGTTTTGATAAAAATTGATTTCATCTACAAAAGAGGGCGACACCTTGTCCGCACGTGATCTTTTGCGGCGTGTTGACCTACTTTTAGTAGCTGGGGCAGAATTCTGTAAGCGACCTTCAGGCTTCTCTTATTCAGCCATTTGTGTGCTGTCAACGTATTTTTTGTCCTGTTACTATCTCACCATGTCTTTTGCAACGCAGCTGGCGAGAAGAGGAATATCATCAACTAGTGCTGTCATGGCACAAGTTGTGGTCATTGGAGGTGGTTTGATGGGGTCTGGAATTGCACAGGTAAAAGTAAAAGCTAAAATTCCCTTCGCGGTATGAAATTTATGTTATGCGCTGTTTTCAATTAAGTGTTTTTTTTTTAAATTTGTGGTAAAGAGTAAATTTATTTTACCATCACCAATGTACTAGTACATGTCATTACTACAATTACCACACGCAACAGTAGTAGTACTAGTTCTAGTAGTAGTAGTAGGCTCAATATATGAACTAATTTGTGAAATGAGCTGTAAAGGGGAAGAAGGACTATATAATGGCTCCCTAATCTTTTGTAGTTTATTTCTATTGTTAGAAATACGGTGTACATAACCTACATTGATACAAAACCTCAGTAATTCAAGAATAAGAATAGCAGTGGCATTAATTTGCTATTACAATAACTAACACAACAAATTATTGTCTTTCTGTCGCTTTTGATTTGCAGAAGTACATGTATTCTGATCAGTTGCATTGAATGTGCCTATTTGTCTTTTTTCTTTTTTGCAATTTATGTTTGTATCAATGTAATATTAACAAAAAGCACAGACAAAACTTGCTTTCTCAATAATCAGCATCCACAAACTTAAAAAACAAAAATTTCGTACTATTAAAAGAGTTACAGTTTTCAAGTGCAATAAATAAGTTTCATGTGCGTACTTAAAAATATGCATTTTTAGACAATATCTGATCCGATCTGGATTTAAATTTGAGAGTGTGAACAAAACTAGTAATCTGAGATGTTCTGCAAGATGCCCTTTCCAATGTCGTATGTTTGCATCCTGTATTTTTGTAATGTGTGTGATTTAATTGGTCTTTTTTTATTTTTTTTTGATGTCCGGCCTGAAGGGTTGTTGGGAATTTGAAACTGGAGTCATACCTAACTGGATCTGTAATCTCTTTTTTATATTAGCTGCATCTTTTCCTTAGTTTTCAATGAACTTAAATTTTCTACAGTCTTTCCTGGTCATATTATCTGTAAAATTGTATATCTATAGCACTGCTGCCTAGTGGTGGGGACTGACTGTTAGACTAATATTTATTTATGACGATTTACAAGCCATACGATTACAAGTTACATAACATTACATAAACAATGAAGTACATTACAATGAAGAAAAAACTACACAGACAAAACCCCACACATGGGGCATAATTGTCAACACAATACACAATAAAACACAGTAATAATAATAAGAGTAGTAGTAGTAAATAATATTCATTATAATCGATTTGGGCTTTTATTACAAATCATCGATTACTTCTTCCAATTCCATTTGCATTTATTTTTGGGAAAATCTATAAAATCGCAGGACAAACATAGCATAGCATCATCATCATCACAAGCCCATTATGTCTATTTTAGACATTGGGCAGGCAGCTCTTAAGACATGTAAACACAGCAGTAGTCCAGCATATACTAGATACTGCTACGCTGGCTTGTCAGCACAGCAAACATAGCCATCATTCTAGATAAATCAACCAATATGGTTTTACTTTGACGCTGTTTAGAGCTGAAGGTTTGTCTAAAGCACAAGCACTTGGTTTTTGCAAACAACAACAAGTACATACAACCATGCAAATGGCAACTACTGTTTTGTTGGATAGTTTTGTATACTCTTTACTGATAAAATAAACTCATTTAGAACTTACTCTTTACTTTTTACTTTTCACTTTTTCTTATGCAATTGTAATTAAAACAACAATAGTTAAGATAAGAAATCTGCTTCTTCTAATCAATTTTTGTATCTGATTAATCCTTGTGAAAATGAAACCGATGTTTCCACCACTACTGCAGCTCCAAGGCATCATTTTTAATAGACAACCTGAAATTTGCTAGAGCTGGGGTTGCCCTAGTTATAAATAGTCATAAATAGCTTTTGACTTTATCACTGACAAGTAATGCACTGCATGTTTTTATGTTCTTGCACTTGTGTAATGCACACAACAAGTGTATATCATGTTTGAGTTCTGAGATGTTCTGGCTTTTTTCTAAAGAGTTTTACTCAGCATAAAAATAAGTGAAGCTCTTTGACTGTCTGGCAATTCATCTGGCTATAGTGTCATGACAGAAATATCTTACAGAACTGATTGAAAAAAGTGGGGTGCCTACACGTATCATGCTTAAAATTGTCCTGAAACTATATTGTAAAAAACTTAAGTACTATTTGACTGTTTGACCTTCCATGGAATCAAGGGAGCATATCGTGGAGGTGCCATAATGTGCACAGTGCCGGTGCCGCAGGTGCACAGTGCCGCAGGGGCATTGTGCCTATTTCTCCTCCTCCATAAAAAATGGCGCACATATTAAAAAAAGTGCTTTTCAGAAAGAACAGTATTGTTTCGGCCAGTATAATCATAAAACAATAGCACTCTGACACAAAAAAATCACTACTTGATCATGTTACTTGCAGTGATTTTAAGTAGCAAAAACTTGTAGAGAATATGTACCAAAATTTCTCATTTCTTGAATCCAGGCAGCAGTATTTGTTTTATGTTTTGCTACTGTAATATTAATGACATCATAATATATTCTTTTCACTAACCTTAGTTTGCATTTTTCAGAACCTGTCTTCTGCTAAACACTGTTAACTTTTCAGTCTTTGCTTTGTCGTCTGTGATATTGTACATATTCCAGCCTTTTTAATTCTTGTGAATCAAGACCTAGAGTATGAGTAACTAAAAATTAAGCGTGACTATGGGAAGAAAAAGGAATTTGAAAGTCTATCCCAAACACTTTTCATACAGAAAATTACATTACTTAACATTAGACTTATCTGCTTAAGGAAATGAGTAAACTGGAAATGAAAATTCTCAATAATTTGGTAAAACATCGGTCTGTTAAGTCGTTGACAATATAAAGTAATTTAAATTGCTTATAAAGTTAATAAACAGTGTGCTACAAATGTTTCCATTTTTCAAACTTTATGCAGTGTTATCTAAACTTGTTTCAAACGATTTAACTGTTAAAATGGTTGTGCCTTTTGCCATTAAAACATTGATTAATCAATATTACTCAACACATATATTTTAATTAAATGCTTACCAAATCAATTAATATTGTAATTTTTTCTTAATGACATCCCTTTTATGACACAAGTAGATTAGTTTCAGCAACCAGAGGATTTCACTGGCAGACTAGGCATATAACTAAGGTGTTGAAAAGAGTCTCATGCCTCCTGGGCAAGATTATTTTTATTATTTTAACCAAACAAATGAAAACTGCAGTAGCTACTGAGTATTCAAATTGGCATCCACTTTTATTAATTACAGTACTTATGATTTTTAACAATTTGGTACAGGAACTTATTAATAATAGAATAAGTTTGAGAAAGTTTGCAAACAAGTTACCTCTTTTCTGGGTTTTGAACTGTAATCTTTCATTTTAAACTTCACTGGTCAATAAATAACAAGTAAAATTAGTTGACAATGTTTCTGATGAGGTCAGAAACAGAAGATTTTGCAACAGTGGTTGTAGTTATAAAATTGAGCCTTAAAATGAAGAGATGACAGTTTATTAAGGCTGCTTATTTTCTTTTGTTGAATTCGGCTTGCTTGAATGCAAGAGAAGTACTGTTCACAATGAAACCTTAGCATTTGACTGTTCAGCCCATCACCCACGGGTCAAAGTTCAACCAATCTCGGCATAACTCATATCATTCAGTTTGTCTCATTGAGATCTTTCATTTGATATACAACTAGCTACTTTTGGTAGACCCTGGAAGGCGTTTGTCTCCCCGACCCCTATTTTCCCCTAACAGGGTCACAGGTTAATGATTCACACTGTAACCTATACCATTCGATTCGCTTTATCAAGACCATTCATTTGAGATGCTACATGACACTATTCGTGGACCCTCGATGCATTTCTGTTCCTGACCCCCACTTTTCGGTTTTTGTCCCCTACTGGGGTCAGAGATCAACCAGTCTCGGCTTAATTTATACAATTCGGTTTTTCTCATTGAGGCCTTTCAGTTTAATTGCTACAAGCTTGTTCTGGTTGACACTGAAAAGCATTTGTATCCTCAACCCCTATTTTGCCCCCTAGCGGGGTCACAGATTAACTATTCTCATTGTAACCCATGTCATTCAATCCGTCTCACCGAGACCTTTCATTTGATGTGCTACAAGGTGCCAATTTTCAACCCTTGGTGCACTCAGTGTCCGACCTCCATTTTTCAATTTTTGCCTCCTAGGAGCAGATGGATCATAAAGAAAAATAAATGAAGACCTGCCAGTTCTGTGACCTTTGACCCGACAACTCCGGTCACATGTATACGTAGATAACTTTTCCCAGAGAGTATAGCCTGTAAGTTTTGTATCCCTAGCCTTCAGTGTGTAAAAGGTCAGCAATTGGAGGAACCCAAATTTTGCATTTTGGCCCCTCCCTTGTCAGCTTTTTAAAACCCCAGGTGCACACCTGCACAGTGCCCAAATACTTATGAAAAAAATTGGAAAAATCCTAGGAGGCGAGGCAACCTAAAGGAAAAAGTGACCGATGCCCACTGCCCTTCCCCCTTGACCAGTGGTCACCACACTGTTGTACGTCTACCACCTAGGGCTACCACGAGTTTGGTGACCCTAGCTTGCAAGAATTAGGAGTTATTAAGTGTTACAGTGACACAGAATAAATTAATAAATAATAATAGTAACTCAATGAAAAACAGTAAGATTTTGCTATAGCAAAATCTTAATAATACCAGAAGATCTAATTAAGTTTAAATAATATACTTCAAAACAAAACATGCTTAGTAGCTAATTATTATCATGAAAACCACAAGTTTGAGCGAATGTTTCACTCCGATTGTTAAATGCACTTCGTGATCCCAGCATCCTAAAAGAACTATTCAATTTAGTGCAATAAAAAATGTACAAGGGTGAATTCCATATGACAAAGCAAGTTTTTGAGATATAACTCAAACTATAAAAAGTGTTTATTTAAACATTAAGCATTTCTTATTAAGTTGCCATCATCATGCGGATCAAGTGTGATCAACATGTTTTCTGCATATTTTCTTTCTATTGTAATGCCTTGCCCACGAGTGGCACTTAATCTTATTCCAAGGGGCAATGTGTGAAAAAGCTCTTGTTGTTAGTTTCATTTGCGAATATATTTATTATTTTTTTGGCACCTTGTAGTAGTTTTATGATTCCTGATACATGTATTATTATATTTTAGTTGTAATTTGTTTGATTTAAATTGTGCAATGATTTTACTGTGTGATTTTTAATGTAAACTTTTGTAATTTTTAATGGTCAATAAATCAAAGATAATATAATATAATAGCGTAGTTGGCTTAGAAGAATTTGTGACAAAATATTACATCAGAGCATGTGTAGATATTATGTCAACAGAAACTAATTTCGTTTTTCAATAGGTGGCAGCAATGAGAGGCAATGACACAAAACTCGTAGATGTTAGCGATAAGATTTTGGACAATTCTAGGAAAATGATTGCCAGCAGCCTCACACGTATCCAAAACAAGTTTTCTCAGGATCCAAAATATGGTTACTTAGAGGTGATGATAACTAGCCTCCATTATTTTCAGAAAGCATTTATTTATACATGTCTGAAGTATTATATCATCATTATATGTCATGTTTTTACAGACAATTTGTAAAGAAGAAAAAATAAAAAAGCAATTAGCACATTGCAGTAAGTTAGACTAAGTAAATTTTTTAACAAACAGTAAAATGTCTGTTGCCAATTTTTAATGATGATAAAAAATGACATGCTATGCCCTGCCCCTAGAGTACCACCACATTACCTGGTGAAACACTATTTAGTTAATATTTAGTTAATCATCATTCGTTTGTTTTACCATGTTTTTATGACACTGTACTTCTATTCCTAAGTTCTACTCATATTAGGCCTATTGATTTATATGCAAATGTTCCAATGTTACATTTTATTGTGGTTTTAAAACTCACTACTATTTGCAGGTGAAGGGGTAGTTCATTAATTGATCTTTTGTACCTATTACTTTCCAATGCAAGATGAACCCGGTTAACTCTAACAGTGGTTTTGCGATTATGACTAACTACCTGAAATGTGTGGCCAAGTACTAGTTCTGTAGTAGTTCACACCATCTGCAGAACTACAACAAGCTAATTTTTATGCATATAGCTTATCCATATTTATCCGTATTTTTCTAATTTCTTTCAATGAAAATTTATGTCCTTCTCACCATCCTCCTGGTAGATTTTCATCTGTCAGCCGGCGAACACTTGATAACGTCTCTCCAGGTGTCTCTGTCTTCATACATCTTCTCCTCCTCCACATCAGTTGTGTTCGCCATGAGTTACTTGAGCAAAAAGTACTTCAGTGACTTGCTAGGTCTATCCTGAAGGATTTGGTCCACAGCTCCTTATTTGAATATTCGGAGCACCCTGGCTCGTGAGCCAGGGGTCCCCCATCCGCCACGCGGGGGATGTGCCCGGTAGGGGTTTACTCCCCCCGAGGAAAATTTATGTAAAAAAGAAAACTTATGTAAGATTGATATTTTTTTAGGGAAGTGAAACATTCATGAGAGATGCCATGGGACGAATTCAGATGACCACTGACATGCGGTCAGCTGTAGCAGATGCCGCCATAGTCATTGAATCAATAATTGAAAATTTGGATGCCAAACAAAAACTTTTCAAAGAAATTGATAACCTGGCACCACCGTATGTAGCACAACTTTTCAGTCATTATAAAGTTTTTTTTTTGTAAAGTAAAATGTCATTTTTCCACTTTAAATATGTGGAAGATTGTTATAAACAGATGTTGATCTTGGAAGCTCAACGTCAAAATTCTGAGTATCACACATGAGAGTTGCTTAATTGTCTTAAATTTTGTGAACCTTACCTGCGACCAAGTATATTTGAGTATAGTTTCAGAGAGTCCTCAGTGTCAGTGGTCTGAGAGTCCACAATGTCATTAGTCTCAGAGAGGCTTCAATGTCAACAGCCTCTGAGAGTCCTCTATGTCAGTCTCAGAGAGTCACTAATCTCAGTAGTCTCCGAGAGTCCTCTATGTCAGTAGTCTCAGAGAGAGCTCTATGTCAGTAGTCTCAGAGAGTCCTCTATGTCAGTAGTCTCAGAGAGAGTTCTATGTCAGTAGTCTCAGAGAGTCCTCTATGTCAGTAGTCTCCGAGAGTCCTCTATGTCAGTAGTCTCAGAGAGTCACTAATCTCAGTAGTCTCCGAGAATCCTCTATGTCAGTAGTCTCAGAGAGTCCTCTATGTCAGTAGTCTCAGAGAGTCACTAATCTCAGTAGTCTCCGAGAGTCCTCTATGTCAGTAGTCTCCGAGAGTCCTCTATGTCAGTAGTCTCCGAGAGTCCTCTATGTCAGTAGTCTCCGAGAGTCCTGTATGTCAGTAGTCTCAGAGATAGCTCTATGTCAGTAGTCTCAGAGAGAGCTCTATGTCAGTAGTCTCAGAGAGTCCTCTATGTCAGTAGTCTCAGAGAGTCCTCTATGTCAGTAGTCTCAGAGAGAGCTCTATGTCAGTAGTCTCAGAGAGTCCTCTATGTCAGTAGTCTCCGAGAGTCCTCTATGTCAGTAGTCTCAGAAAGAGCTCTATGTCAGTAGTCTCAGAGAGTCCTCTATGTCAGTAGTCTCAGAGAGAGCTCTATGTCAGGAGTCTCAGAGAGTCCTCTATGTCAGTAGTCTCCGAGAGTCCTCTATGTCAGTAGTCTCAGAGAGTCACTAATCTCAGTAGTCTCAGAGAGTCACTAATCTCAGTAGTCTCAGAGAGAGCTCTATGTCAGTAGTCTCAGAGTCCTCTATGTCAGTAGTCTCAGAGAGAGCTCTATGTCAGTAGTCTCAGAGAGTCCTCTATGTCAGTAGTCTCCGAGAGTCCTCTATGTCAGTAGTCTCAGAGAGTCACTAATCTCAGTAGTCTCAGAGAGTCCTCTATGTCAGTAGTCTCAGAGAGAGCTCTATGTCAGTAGTCTCAGAGAGTCCTCTATGTCAGTAGTCTCCGAGAGTCCCCTATGTCAGTAGTCTCAGAGAGTCACTAATCTCAGTAGTCTCCGAGAGTCCTCTATGTCACTAGTCTCAGAGAGTCCTCTATGTCAGTAGTCTCAGAGAGTCACTAATCTCAGTAGTCTCCGAGAGTCCTCTATGTCAGTAGTCTCCGAGAGTCCTCTATGTCAGTAGTCTCCGAGCGTCTGTCTCCTGAATGAATATGAAACATGGAAGTTAATTGTCTTTGATTGATCTTTTTTGCTGTATTGTTACTGGTTTCTTTGGTCAATTGTGGTTTGAATAAGTTGAGTAATTGCAAAAAAGGTGAAAATTTCTATTTGTCTTGTAATTTTAATTTCAGGCAAGCTGTATTTGCCAGCAATACCTCTTCTCTTTCAATTGCTGAAATTGCCTCAGCAACTAACAGGAAAGATCGTTTTGCAGGATTGCACTTTTTTAACCCTGTACCTATCATGAAATTGGTGGAGGTAAGTTATTTGTGCTGCTTTGTGGGCTTGCTTTCACAAGTTATATTAAGCAGATGACTTTTTTTAATTTCAGAAGTTATATTATGCATTAAATGTTGTTTTTCTTGTTTGGTGAAAGTGGTTACTGTGCTTACAAAAATTGTTTGTGAAATGAAGTCTTGTTAGGCCTATGCTTCATAATGGCCATGGCAACTGTTTGTCTAACTTTGTCTCACTAGTGTTTACATATAGATATTATAGATTATCAGTGGGTACAAGGGCAATGTAATTCAACACTTATATTTTGACTAAGTTTATTTTTTACATAAAGGAGGGTTAAAAGATAAGGGGGCATTGGCATTATATAGGTTGCACCTCAGGGCAGCATTAGGCCCGTATTTAGATACCCATGGAAAAGAAGTAGAAATAATTTTATTAATTCAAAGCTAGTATTGTTGTCAGTGGTCACATATAAGTGGACAGTTGTCACTAGTCGGTTTCATTTGTAGCTGTATCCATTTTTAATTACAGTTACATGCATTACTGACATGTGCAATGTTTATAAGATGCAATTCGCAATTTCATTTATGTTACACTGCAGTATTTTGTAGTAATGCATACTCTGGCTACTGCAGCGCCACAAGTTTTTATTTGTACTACGTGCTTTTCGACGCAGGTGGTTCGAGCTTCTGGAACATCCGATGCAACTATCAAATATTTTACTGATTTTGTAGACAAGCTTGGTATGCAGAGCATCGTTGCTAAGGTAAGTATTGCACCCTGCATGTTTTTTAGGGGGCTGATGCATTATCAACTTTGTAGTCCCACAAAAATTGTGCATCAAGGTCACTACAAGATATTCTCAGCCGACTTCTTGGCTCTTTAGCCAAATTATTGGCATGTAAATTGAAAGCATGAAATAATAGTTTCCACCCTTCACAAAAATAAAAATACAGACAAATGAAAACAAATATTGCAGATAGTTTTGAATGGCAGTTGGGCCAATTTTATTTGTGCATCAGCACCCATTTCTTTACCAAGGGCACCAAGGGCTGAGTTACTGCTTGTTGTTGTTTATTTGGTTATTAATTCAAGTGCATTTACTGTTTTTCGGATATTTCTTTACTTTCTCTCACAGATCATTAAGAGAGTGTTCTTGCATTATATCGTTTCAATTTGTTTTCAGCTTATTTTGTGGTTATCTTCACATTTCTTATTTTGACATTTTATTTAGTTTAGTATAAACAGTAGCAGCTAAATTAAACATTTTCTGGTGCTAGAGGTTTGAAATCCCTGTAAGAGTAGATTGATTTAGACGAACTTAATTGCATGATGTAATGAAATTTTAAAATTAATTAAAAATAACTTTCCATTTATTTTGTGTCATCATATCTTTCACCTGCATGCTTTGTTTTTTCTGTAAACTGTGAGTTTTTGCTATTAATGAGTGACATGTTTTATAGTATTATGAGCTGGCTTTTAGGTCATGTAATTACATTTTTAATAGATAGATATTTCGTGATGATAAGCTGTATGTGCAATTCTGATAAGTATATATTAATTTTCATTGAATTTTGTAATTTATTACTTAATGTTTATTATTTTTTATTGAAGAGCTAGTACTGTTTACAAAAGATTATAAGTAATAGTATCAGTGATAGTAAGTAATAAGCAAAAAGTAATAGTTCCTTGGATACAGTGGCGGGAAAAGCATGGCTGTCCCGCTCAAGGAAGTCCCATCGCCCACATTAAGCAAATTAAAACCAAAAATTGGAACAAACACGCATAACCTAGACAATAATGCCAAGAAATAGTTCCTTAGTCTTAGAAAATAACTTATTTGTTTACTTGGTTCTGTAAACAATTCCTTGATTTTGACTTGTGTGTTTTAGTTTCTTTAACATTCATTTTAATACTAGCAACATTTTTTCTCTAGTGACTGAAAAGGATTTGTCTTCAATTCGACATAAATTGAATACGTAAAACAGAACGAACATATTATTCTCTTTATGATCAATCTTTATGTATCTTACTGTCTTTTTTATTTAAATTTTTTTTTGTTACATGGTCACAACCATTTTATGCTCTTTTTTCTTTGGCATGCTTTTGAAATAAAATTTGTGTTTTACAGGATACACCAGGCTTCGTAGTTAATCATTTAATCTATCCCTACATCTGCGAAGCCATGCGAATGTACGAACGAGGTAAGCTAGCGCTAACTTATGAAATGCACCTATTAAGGTATTTAGTAACAGTTCCTGATGCGCCTGTCAGTTCTTGATTGTGTTTAACGACTCAAAAGGTTATTGATTTTATGATATGTTTATGAATTCCTGGTTGTCCTCTGACGTGCTTACTAGTTGTTAACCTGTCTGATGTGACTACCAATTTTTCATGTATTTAAACTGTATATGAGGTGCTACTGATTTTCAATTCTGTCTGATGTGCCTACCATATCTTGATTTGCGTGAGAATACTGGGCTATCTAATTGTGCCTGATAAATATTTTGTACTGCACATAGTTTATACCATTCTGTTTGATATTTTGATGGTTAAGCGTCATATGCTTTGCCACACGGTTACAATGAAACAGTCATTTTGTGCCGGTCCATCTGGTTCTTCTAACTATAATACCTAGAAATTTGGTGATATGGAAGTGTCTTACAGGAAATGAAAAATCTTGAGAGTGACTAGTCTATGATTATAAACATAAACACATTTTTACACATAGAATTTTGACAAATCATTTTATCTAATATTATTTTTACTATGAATCTGTGACACGGCATTGAACAACATTAACAGATGTATGGCATGGTGTTTAATCAATTTTATTTGAGCGTCACCTAATAAAGTGTAGTAGTAAAGTGTCAAATGTGAGATTTCTGCAAATACCCTACAATATGAGAAATCTTTGCACCAAGCATTGTTTATTTTACCTGTCAATGTCTACATAAAATAAACAAAGAATTCTGCTATATGTCTAATTATTATTTTAAGATTAATCAGTGAAAAATAATTTTTCTCTTTCTGAAGCTAAGAGTCTTGCATTTGATGTTTCTTAGCTGACCGGTACTGACATTGAATTGCAAGTTAAAGTACACTACACCTAGTGTCAAAGGGGTTAATTACTGATTTTCTGTCTGTTGGTTTACTATTCTATTAAGGTAAAATTTTTGGAATTGACTTTGTAATAACATCGCAGTGTTTTCACCTCTGAATGTATTGACAACTCACTATAAAACGGGCTATATAGTATGTGTTTGCTGTGGTTTTTAGCAATCACTACTATACTAAAATTGTCGTTTTAGCTTAAGAAAAATTTTCATGTGCTGAGTTGTGTATCAATCAAACATAGTGAGCCCACTTCAGAAAAAATTACGAGTTAGGAGATTAAAAAATATTTCCTACAAATTCAACTTATTTAATTGGCACATGTAGGTCGTTGATTTTAGTGTCAGCATTTTACGTGAATTTTTGTGTCTAATTCGAACTTGCTGATCAAGGTATACTGATGCTGATTCTTCTGTACTTATCGTTACAACAATTTTTGAGTTGGCAAGCTGATTAGCAAACGTAGAAACTGACAACGTAATACGTTTTACAGAGTTAAGCTGTCCCTTTTGTGACATGGAAATGATAAAAGTGATTAGTCTCATTTCAAATGGTGAAGTGTTTAACAACTTTGTAACAATTGATATTTGGTAGAATTCCCATATTGATAAGTTTACTTCCTGCATTTATATAGTTTTTCACCTGATACATTGTGATGCCTTAAAACAAAAAGAAGAACGGCAAGCAAAACATTGATTTGACTAATGAATTAGTGACAACGTTTGACCCTTGAAGAAAGAAATATTAGATATAAATACTTAAAGGTTCACAAAGCTGGAAAAGAAGCCATCTAAATGCAATTGAAACGTCTCTTTCTGAAAGGATCTTGTCACATGTATCCTTGTACAATTGCTGATGCTTTGCTTTTATACAGAATAGTGAAAAATTGATAATGAATGTACAAATTTAAGTAGTTTTGCTGTTAAAAATGAAAAGTTTATTAGTATAAGAAGTGCATGTATATCTGCGGTTTTGCACTTGCATGAATTCAGTACTCGTTTTCAGGTGAGGCAAGTATTCAGGACATTGATGATGCTATGCGCTTAGGAGCCGGTTATCCCAAAGGACCTTTCCGTCTTGCTGACCTGATTGGATTAGATTTGATCAAAAATATCGTAGATCGTGAGTATAATTATTGCTACCAAGCTATCAAAGCTTTAGATCAAGACGTGACAGCAAATAGCATTTAGAAGGCCGAGGGAGCGCTACTGCTTTTTTGCATGTTTTGTAGCAAAATTCAGATTTTCATTACATTAGGTAAGAGGGAAAGCATGTGCATGTAACAGCCAATGCTCAGCAATACTTGAGTTTGTTTAGATGGATCCATGCATGATTATCACAAAAATTGCTTCTGGATGATTGCTTTTGTCACTATAAATGTAGTACAGTAATCGCCGCTTAATAGACTCACTTTGGGACCGACGTGTTTAACCGAATTAACCGATGGGTGTAGTTTTACTTCTATAGAAGTATGATTCATCAGCTTACTATGCACCGCAATGGCTTTTAACCAATTTTTGAAATGAAGTAATGCCTAAATTCATTTGTGCAGTCAAAAATTAGGAAAAAATTTTAAAATATTAATTTATATAAGTGAATTAACAATAAATTAAAAAATATACTTTTCTAAATCACCCAAGTCTGTTTATTTGCAAAAATTACAAAAATTCCTTCAAAGTTGGCTACTTCATTTTCTCGCGAAGAAGTTGGCTCACAAAGTTCTCGTAATTATAAAATGTTGAAAATCTATTGCTGTGTGATGCACGTATTTTCGTAAAACATTTAGTGCTTGGCGTGCTTGAGCATTTTCTTTGCCAAATCTTTTGCTTTGTGTCGCATTAAAGGAGCGTTCACCCGAGCATTTTTTTCTCTTGAGTTTGTAAACCACACTAGATGCTAGATTCTCATTTTGGCTTGCTGACTGCTCAGTTTCAGATCGTTTTTTCAATATTCTGCTGAGTGTACTTTGGGAAATTTTCAACTGTGCTGCTGCACACCTCTACCCCATCTTTGGAAGTTTATCGTACTGCTCTAAAATTTTCAGTTTCTCCTTAACTGTTAGATCTTTACGCTTATGCTCCATTTTTCCAACTCTATGCCCTTATTTGCTGTGTGATGTTTACTCTTGAAAGTCACAATGAATACTGGCTGATTACTGTACCTGCATCTTTGACTATTAACTCATTAAGCCCGAAAGTGTGATTTGCAACTAGAGCATCAAAAGGAAACTGCTAGGCAAGTGATTAAATTAGCTTCCAGAAATTCCTGCAAAATGAGGTTAATTGCAGTGGGCGAGCGGATAACAGATTCAAAGCAAAACCGCACGCTAGCGTATTAGCGCATGATAAACATACCTGTTAACAAACAAAACGGTACTTGACATGATTGTTTCTACATATATATTGTACAAAAAGGAAGTAAAGATGACGTAAAAGTAGGAAAGGCTGTATGGGCACATACAAATGTCTTATTTTAAGTACGTGAAGGAAATATAGTGAGTCAATTAAGCAAAGTTACTTGAGTCAATTACCGATAGTTTTTATGTATATTTGAATAGAAGCGGCCCGTTCTAGGCGTTTTTGAGTCAATTAAGCGATTGAGTCTATTAACCGTGAGTCTATTAAGCGGCGACTACTGTAGTATAAATGTTTAAACATGAAAGCGTGAGTTCTTGATGTTTATTCTTGATAAAAAGAAGATACTAGTCCTGCCATAACTACCAGCATTAGACATTGGCATTGACAGTCACACATTGGCTTGCTGAGTGTAGAATGTATAAAAGAAAAACAATTTAATTTTCCAAATTTCTTTAGCTCTTTCTACAAAATATATGTTGTCGTTGTTCCAAAAAGAGATGGTGGTTTTGTTGGCCACTGTTTATTTAAGATTGGCATATTTGTCTTTTTTTTACAAATTGACTTAGCCTTTTTAATTTAATATAAAATATACTACTAAACTGCCACTAGATAACACTTCCACAAATTGTCCTGTCTCTTTCTTCTTTTGCTAGAAGCTAAGATTTTACACTTGTTAAACGTCTGTAGGTTTCTGTTGCACGGTATTTTATGATTTTTCCTTGAAGCATTGTGGTGCATTACCTGAGCAAGCATTTCAGATCCCTTGCATGTATTATATTAGGTCTCCTGATGTCTTAGGCTACCTTAATGCTAGTTGTTTTCTGGTGTCCTTTTGTCAAGTTAAAAATTGATGTTTTACAATTTACTGTATTGAACTAATTGTTATTTAACTGTATTCCAGCTATTTTTGGACTGACATGTCGACAAAGCTTTATTACTTTATGATCCAGCCGAATTTTCATGTTCAACGTGGCATAAAAGTCGGGCAACTGGGCAAACTAAACTTCATTAGTACTATCGTCCTGTGTTATTGCCCTATGTTAAATGGCCTGTAAATTCGTGATATGTTACTGTTTAGGTTGGCATCAGCAGTTTCCAGATGATTCGAAATACAAACCGATTCCACTGCTGGACAAAATGGTAGCGGCTGGAAAGCTTGGTCGTAAGAGCGGTGAAGGTTTCTACAGCTACATGTAAACCATGGAGGCAAATTTCTATGACTATTCTTGATATGATTATGTAGTTGTTAAATGGAAATCCGGTGCATTGTTAGAATGCTTATTTTGATGACTGCAGCTGCTTTTTTGTATAAGTTACAGATAAATGAGGATGAATAAAGTGGTTCTTAGGAAATATGATTTTTTGGAGCTTTTTCTTGGTTTAATGGTGTGTTCAAGGAGCATGTTCAAGTAGCAGCAATGAGAACAGACTATACACTTCAGCAGAATTTTGTGTAAATCAATAGCTACGATAACCATACATAATTGCATAGTTTAGAATCGAGCAGTAATTGCAAATTTGGAATGGCAGTTAATGTACATAGTTCGTGACTTTTCAAAAACCACGAATTTATGATGCACCGAACAACTTTCCAATTTATCATGCAAATTGTTGCTGCTGCTGTTATGGACAGAAGTCCCGTCAGTTACAACGGAAAATATAAGAAAATTACTAGTAAAAGACACTGGTGTTGTTCCTGTACAGCATTGTGAAACCAAACACATTTTGCTAATAAGTGACCACTGACAACAACAAACGGAACAACGATTCCAATGATAATCATGCATAAGAATAAGCACAGTGACGTTAAGCAAAACTTTCTGATCAGCCAGTAAGTATTTTGTACTTCGCATAGCACAAAATAGGCTTTTATTCCTAGTTTTCTGGGAGTGGAAAGGGAGGCAGTCTCTGTGTTGAGCTTGCTGTTGTTTGCTTTGTAGTGGTAGTTGTGTGTTTTTCACTGTATATATCATGTATATCACGATTCTAATGACACCTGAGCAGCTAAAAAACAAGGATATAAAACAATACTGACATAAGTAGACAACACAGCAATACACGTAACATCTTGGTTCAGTGAAACAAGCATGCACATTGCATTGTCGTCATTGCAAACAGTCTTTAAATTCAGTGACCTTATGCTAGTCCTGTTTAGTCTTATGCACATTGTTTTCTATTGTTTTTAACATTTCATCAAAGTAGGCACAATGATACGGGTACTTTTTATTCAGCAAAATTACACACTTGGTGTTAAAACTCCATACCTGGGGTTTGTGTAATCTTATAATTAGGAGTCCTGTAGTCAGATCAACATATGCACGTTAAATTTAGGTTATAAGGACTGACGAAACAAGTGAGGGTACACATCACTATCTATGGACGTTTTGTGAAAAGCTTGCTAAACACCCGGTAGCTTCCAAGGTAATACGATTCTATAGTTTTTTTTATAAATGCTCTAGTAGTTCCAATTTGTGTTCAGAAGATTGGATGTCTCCTAACTGAATGTATTAAAACTAAGCATAAACTAAACGACTTTCATTATGATGGCAGTTGAGTCTTATATTGTTCTAGTTCTAATTCAAAAATTGTTTTTCTGCGTGTAAATTACTGTATGATGTACATCACATCTTGTCCAAGTTTTCATTTGCAAGGTCATCAGCGATGCTCAATGACCTATTGTTGCTTAGCCTTCTGTCCCCCTAGACATTAGGTTGGTTAATATTTAATAACTATGCATACAGCATATAACCAAAATTACTATAACACTTTTTCAATCACAAGTATTGAACAGCATAAATTTGTGTAATGGCTGAATTGTTTTTCCAGGATACACCAGGATTTATAGTTAACAGGTTATTAGTTCCATACTTAATGGAAGCAATACGGATGTATGAACGAGGTATCCCTTAGATTGCTACATAATAGATGGATCTTATTAGCTTCTTAATCTAATAAATTAAATAATAAGTTATAGGAGAGGATAAACTATTTAGTAATGTATTGGTAACTACAATTTGAAAATACTTATGAATGAAATATAATTTTTCTAGTAGGAATTATGGAAAATGTTGCTGTGATTCAAATCCAGGGGTTTTATGCATTCTGGGTGACAATGCAAAACGGCAGATGACTAGATGTAAGCTCAGACTTGCAGAAATGGCTTAGAAAAATGAAAAAGCATAATCAACATAGGTTTTCAGAAAGGGCATTGCTAACTTCCTAACTTCAAAACCAAGTTTGATAAGAGTTTTTAATGTCTTTTTAATTTACAAAAGGCGCTCAACCCGGTCGCTCATAGTAAATGATATATCTTAATGATCTATTGACTCGAGCCAGGCAGAAAAATCTTACCATCTATGAACAATGTGATGACTTTGGTCCTCACTAAATTTGCTCATACAAAATGGGCAGATATGACTTAAAATATGAAAGAGCTCCTTAAGACTTGCCACTTTAGCATGAGAAAATATTGAATGCCCTTCTCAAAATAATAATTTTCATTTCTTTGCAGCAGCTTTCACCCTAGTGGGTTTCACAATAGGTTTTTCCTATGCAGTCATTTTTTACTCTTTCTCCAAATTATTGTATCTTACATCAGTTACGTTTAGCTACTTATTTTTAATCTACTTGTTTCACACTGGTGTGTATTGTTATCAACATTTTATCTGTAATTTTTCAGCTGATGAAACCTGCTATGGTAAAGGCTTCTGTAAAATAATTATTTTGAGACTACAAGGGCATTCATTATTTTCTTATGGGTATTATATAACATAGTCCACACTCTTCCTCTTTATACATCTCAGTTTGTCACACTCAAGTACACTCAAGCAGTTCTGTAGTGTAGGCATTAACTATCTCAGTTGAGAAACTCAACAATCGTTTTTTGCTTCCAGGCGATTCCACAATAAGGGATATAGACGATGCTATGAAGCATGGTGCTGGCTATCCTATGGGTCCATTTGAACTAGCCGACTTTGTTGGACTGGATATTAATAAAAGTATTATTGATGGTAAGTGTTTTATTTTTGTTAAGATCGTCATAATTACTACTAACCGTTTAGAACGTTTAAAATTGTCATAATTACCATTAGATGGTTAAATGATAGTACAATCCCACAGTTAATTAAATTTTGATACCAAACTTGAAAAACAGCAAAATGTGAAAAGATTGGAATACAGCCTAGAACTGAACCACAAACCTTCTGCTGACGAAGTAAATGCCATGACTGCTAAATTGCCATGTTCCCAGTACCCCATGTTGCCAATGCACCTGCTTTATACGTAAAGGTCCATGGTTCAAATCCCAACTGTGTTCCATTTTTTTTTCCCATTTTCAGTTTTCAGTTTTAGTTAATTGTATGTTTGTTGCATCATTAATAATAATCTTAAGATCATAAATAATTAGAAGTTTAGAACAAAGTAAATTTTAATTTCCAATAACTGAAAAAAATGGATAAAATGTTATGGCTTTGTGTAATCTTTAGCTAATACTTGTTGCATGTTCAGCAGCATTAATGACAGTTGTGAAAATGTTACGAAAAGTCTTCTATGCAAGATAATCAAAATAATGTCATTGGCAGTCTGGTAGTTCATAACAATAAGCCTTTTCACAGTTCCGGCAACTGATGATGATCCCAAGAAAAAGGCTAATTGTTAAGTGAACCAGACAACACATTTGTGTACACTTGACAATGCCTTGCAGCCCATGCTATTGTAATAGTAACATGGCCAGCTAGAACCTTCCCAAGCAAGATCCTGCTAGTAAATCACTCTACACGCAGACTAATGCACAATTAAGTAAAGTTAGTGAACTGACCGGCAGATAGTTTTGCTTTACCTGACGGTTGTTGTTAAGGCACATTGCTGGGAACCACTTAACCCTTGACCTACAGTAACTGTGCATGCACACAACCTAGCTGTGAAAAGGTTTATTAATAGAAAAGGAAGTGCATCTGTGAATGCATCTGAATGAACAAATGCATGATATACAACAAGGTGCAGCATCAGTTCAGAAAGAATTTCTTTGGCTGTCCCCATGTATATTAGTTTTTAAGTTACATAAGTATTGCGAATCTTAGCATGAAACAAATGAAACTGGTTCCACTGAGACTACTTTCAAGATGTCAGGTAAATGACTTTAAAGCAAGTTAAAATGCAGTCCATTATTCATTAACGGAATTAACAGTACATTATATTTGCTTTTAAGAAGGAAAGCCACTCTACTACAGCAAGTCGCACAAAGTTGTAAGAAGCATGCCATGCAATCTGTTCTGTTGTATTATTTCATAGACTATTTTCATATTATTTTGTTACTCCATGTATAGTAAACTATTTTTATGTTTCATGTTGTTTGAACTGGGGATAAAACTACTAAGGCAATAGTTTCAATGTTTTGATATTGTTTGCCGATAAAATATTTATTTATCTGCCACATCTTTAGTGAAACTAATTAAAATTTACATGGTGGCTTACTTACAATACATAAGATCTTCTGTTACGTAAAACGTAAAACTTTGTGAGAAGAGGTTCATAGTTTATTTAAATCTGTACTATGGAAATTTACCAATTCACATACAATACCATTGTGCCATGTAAATGTTTCCAGTACATGTGCACAGCACTGTTTCGAACATAAGTGTTAAAAAATAACGTACACATCCATATAAAACCTAAATGCATTCCCAAAGGTCCATTTATCATTTAAACCTGTGCTTCTTCTACAGACGTTTTTTAAAGTTCAATTTTTTGACGTAATTTTTCTATAGCTTTCTCAAGCCACTCAGCAGTTCCACCGGGATAATGTTTGACTTTTGTATATCCGGCCTCATGTGCTATCATCACTCCAATAAGACTCCGTATACCTACCCGAGATTGAAACACAATATTGTCTGCATTGTCTAAAGGCTTTTCAATGCCGTAATTCTGTTTGAATGTTGCTAGTGGCAATCTGAGGGCCTCTCCTAATTCATCCAGTGGGATATTAATTGCCTTGGGTATCTTGCCATCCAACTGCAGTTCTTCTGGCTCGCGCACATCAATCAAGACAATTGAACTCATTGTCTTGTATAATTCATCATGTGTTATTTCAACCTCCTTCATATTTGGAATCCGAACTTCAAAATCGTTCAAAATATCACAAAGGTGTTCTTTGTCTTTATGCGATTTCTCTTCAGTATTTTCTGGCAACGTATTCTCGTGAAGTTTGCGAAATCGTTCAGTTTCTTCTCGACATCTCTCTACTAGTTTGTTGTTTGTGAGAACTTGGGTGATCGAAACAAACACCACTAATGGTGTGATAAACAAAAACTGCCTGTGGAGCAACATTTTGAGGTTGCACAAAACTTTATGTGAAGAGTGGATCAAGACTTGCTAAACACAAAAATAAATTGTGTAATAAGTAGTTTTGTTATGTTACACTTATGAAATGGAAAACTGTAGTGACATAATTAGGGTTGTGTGCCTGTCTTAGTGTGAACTTTACATTAGTTGAAGTTTAATCAGCTGTACAAATTCACACTCATAATAATCGCTCGGCTTACCCTTAACTTGGTTGTATCATTGGTAGTGTAGTGCAGGTTTTACGCTTATATTAAATATTGTAAATACGAGTCAAACTCGCTACCAGTTAGTGATATCTATGCGAAAAAATTATTTTATCTCATTCAAACACATTCAAGTTCTGATAATTTGCTCTGCTGGCGTGTATTTATGTTATTGGTGCTGAAATGCTATGCTGCTGAGTAAGGTAACAAATTGGTTGATTGAGCGATTCAGTTTGACTGACAGTCTTGTACAATACAAGTTCTGTATGCAGAATATTTGTTCGTCTGTCTGTCGTAGGCATTCTTTTCTTTACTTGACTCTCCATCTGTTCCTTCGTGTCATAATCTACTCCTCTATGTAAATAAAAAATGTTTTTCCTGATTATATACGTCGTTATCATTATATGTGTTAACAAGAAATATTTTATGTTTGTGTTTAAGGGTGGTACAAGAAGCATCCTGAAAATGTGCTATTTGCACCTAGCAAAACTCTGGATCGTCTCGTTGCTGAAGGAAAACTGGGAAGAAAAACAGGAGAAGGTTTCTACAAATGGAAGAAATAAACATCTAATTCCATCTGATTTAATTTAGTACAGCAAAATTTAAACAATGTTACCTGAAAATTGCGCATAGATCAATGTTGACGAAATTTGTGCCTAGTTTTAGAGTTTTATATGGTGCTTGTGATCAAAAACGTTCTGGTTGAATAGTTTATTAATGTCTAATATAAAATAATAGGTAAAAACTATTATAGACTTTTATAGATATTTCTGTAAGTTATTCATTATTTTGATAACTCCTGTATTTCATAATTTTGTCTATATCAATTGACATAAGCTGTCAGTATTAATTATCACTCTGAATGGTTAATGTTTATGGTATGGGCAACTTGTAATGATTCAAAGTGAAAAGCATTTTGTATAAATTATTTTTGTATATGGAATTCACATAATAAAATTGTGCTACTCAAACTACAAACGTCTACTGAAAATTATTGCTCAACATGATTTAATACGTTATAAATAAAAAACAGTGAGTGGTACGATGAAAATCGCAACTTGATGCCGAATCTGTCGTAGCCATTGTTTTACTGCTATATTGGTTTCAATGTGGTTTCAAACAAACAAGACACGGATCTTTTGAGGTATATGTGTGTGTATTGCCCTACAACCTGAATATGATGAAACATCACATTTTAAGTACATAACTAAATTTTATTCTCAGATTGATGATTTTTTGATTCTCACTTAATTAGAAAGTGGATAGGCATCCTCTTCTATCGTTACTCTTCCTGCCTGTTCTTCTGTGGTATAATAGCTGTTCAGCTGTTCTTGCTGTGATATAATAGCCACTGACTGCTGATGGCACTGATCACTGGTCAAATTGGCATTTCTTGTTTCTCTAGAAGTAGGCCTGCTTATCTGGCCAGTCCTAACAGGCCATATTTTCTTTTGGTGAAAGAGGCTGGAGATATGTTTTCTTGCCTCAGGAAAACGCCACACATAGATTATCGGATCCAGTAACGAACTGAAAAGAGGTAACATAGTTATGACCATTATCATTTTCTGCACAAAACTATAGTTTCTGGGTTGTAGCCCCAGTTTCATCAGGGCCCTCATGCCAATGATTGCTGACAAAACAAATGGTAAATATGTTGCTGCGAACGTCGATACTATTGTTATGATGGTGCAGGACACTTTCCTGTTCTGTTGCCGATGGCCGGTGGTCAGCGTCTTGCGGCAGTTGAGGAACATGCCAATGTGGAAGTAGAAACCAAAAGCAAGAACAATGGGCAGGCTGAGAAGGATACCAAGCTTCAACACTGTTTCTGTGTCCCAACTTGGGGCGATGCATACGAACTGGGTATAGAACTGCTGGACAGTGTCCCAGCCGGCTTCTTCAATCTCTTGGCTAAACACGACTACTTGAGCTGCCGAAGCAGCAGCAACGATCAACAACCACATGATGATGACAATGCTGGAAGTGATTTTTATTGTCGCATGCTGTCTGTAAGTAATCGGACAGACTATGGCAATCCATCGGTCAAAACCAATCAACATGATGCTGCAAGGTTCTGCCAGAATAACGCAGAGTTGCAAGAAGAAGCGGATAAAGCAAGATTCCAGCGACCTTGGCACAATGCTGGTGTAGATGAGGAAGTAAGCTACAACAGAATTTATACCCTGAAGGGTGTCTGCGACTGACAGGTTCAGAAGAAACACAATAGATGATGTTAAGGATTTCCAGTTCGATAGCAGAGCCACCATGACGATAAGGTTTATGATCAAAGACAAAAGTCCACCGATGAGTGATATGTAGTATGTAACGCTGGCGACAATGCTTGAGAGACCTTTTTCTTGCATTTCGAAATAAAATGGCCAGAAGGCTATCTGAGCGGTGATGTTTCCTCGACCTCGTACCAAAGCTGGTCCAGGCATAATGTTGTTTTTACACTGTCCCACTTGTTGAAACCTCGATGAAACTTTATTGGATAACGGTTATACTAACGTGTTTTTGAAAGCTATTTAGGAATTTATTATTATACGGATTATTTTGGAAAGGTACTATCGGTGTTATTTTTGCGAGCCATTTTCTGCCGTTAACTTACAGTTTCGAGTTGATTTTGCTCTTTGTTACAAATACAGATAGCCAAACTCACTGATAGAATTTAGCTTGCAGAATCTGCCTGATGGTCACGCACTTAGATGATTCACATGTTCAACAAACTGAAATGTAGTAAAATCGTCCTTGAAGCTAACTGCCACCAGGAGAAGATTGCAGATGTCTGTACACCTAGTTATAGTGTTTTATGTTACAGCTCATGTCTTTTCAAAGCACAAACTAAGTTGAACATAATAGCATATTTAGAAAAGCGCAAACCTTCACCGAAATATAGGCAAGTAGATAAAAAGTTACCACTTTGCTGGGCTACAAATCAGTATCGCAGTGCTGCAGAGTTTTGTTACGTTACGAATACAACTGCATAATCCAGACAAGCGTAAATAATGAGAACACTAATTTGGTCAATGAAGAAGCCATCTGTATTTAGAGCATGCAAACATGGACAGAGCTCTACAATATCTATTGTTTAAATAAGTGAGAATGTAATCATGACGAACGATATTAAACAAACAGCTGACGTTTGAATAGTGGTCTGGTTACAATATTAGCGAGAGTATTTGCCGCCGAGCTATTGTGTTCCAAATTTGACGCTCAGATTAAAGTGTGACGACGTTCACATGAACGCATTTATGTGGGTGATTAAAAGTAAGCTTTTAATTGTTATATCCAAACGACTATACTTTGGCATTTCACCATGTGCATGTATTCATAGCAGCCATTGACTTAATCAGAAATATTAGCTTTATTTTTACGTAGTCTCTTGGTTAACATTGGCTGTCCAGTGTAATTACGCGTATAATGCATTTCTCAATAACAAGTTGGGCCACGTGACTGCAGCGTTGTTGTGTGGCACAAGATAAAAATTAAGCCATTCACGACATTTTGTTGCTTTGCACCAATGCAAAATCGTGTTTCCACATTAAACGGCTATGCACGTAGTTCTGATGCTAGATCATGGATTATTTCAGAGAAAAGTTGCCCGGCCCCGGTACCACTCAGCATAAAACTCGCAGTCGCCCTCTCTCTTTCGTTTTGTTCAATATGACATAAGCCTAATCATTCTCTTATCCACCTTTCACTCATTCATTCATTCTGTTTCTCATTGAATATTTAATGAAAAATTATGCACTCAGAAAACACCAATTTATAAAATAGGGATGGATAGATGATAGGCCTATATGATTGGCTATATCATGTATCTGTCATAGGTACAAATTCAACCAACATGCACACACAGAGTACCTTACACCCCAAACAAAGAAACTACACCCTAAGCACAGTACCTGCAGATATCCCCCCCCCCCACCAGTAAGAAGTAAATACGCAGCACTGAAAACAGAAGAAACGTAGACGCTAAATATTTAAATTCAACAAATTTTAAAATTTTATTTATTTAGGCAATGGATTATTGTAGCTGTAACAAGTCTCGCTGATCACCGACACAGTTCTGTAGAATATTCTGTGTAGTATCTACTTAAAGTAAAAATCTTACAGAAAGTAAAAATTTTGTGTATTCTTTTACATATTTTTTGTAAGCCAACAGCGTGTGAAGTGTTGTATTTAAAGAAGAAAGAGTCGGAAGAGAGCAGATGGAGAGAGAGAGAGAGAGCGAGAGGGAGAGAAAAAGAGAGGGAGTGAGTGAGAGAAAGAGAAGGGATATTAGTCCTAATATTTATTGATTTGCACACTTATTTCTCATTGTCTATATATTTTAATTGTATCATGTAGTAAATGTTTGCTTTTATGTGGCCATTTGGACCGAAATAAAATGATATTAATAATCACTATCTTTATTCATCATTGTCACTACCATAGCTGTATGCTGTCACTTATATCACACTGTATAATCATTATTGCACACAAAATTATACACAGTAATTCCTATAAATAAGGTGGACGATAATTTGTTGTTGGTAAATTGTTTAGTAAATATTAACTTGAGTAACTACCGTTACTGTATTTCTAAACTATCGATCAATTATTTTATTATTCTTGAAATGTAATACTATTAATGACAGTAGTATTTATCGAATTACGACAACTCCAGATGTGCCGTAAAGTTCGTGCGGCTACGACAAAATTTTGTTTAATGAATCCCGTCTTAAGCAGCTAAGTACTCGCAAAGTTAGGCGAAACTAAATGCAACTGAAGACGTCTAACTTTCTTGGTCACGCAGAAGCTAGTCGCCACTAACGCGCAACTAAGGAGATAATGTATTAGTATTGTATAAGTTTTCTTATGTTAATTTTGAATGTTTTCAGTTGTTGTGTATTGTGTAGTTGTATAATTTGTAGATGTTGCATGGGTTTTTATTTACGTGTATAAATGCTATTTTTGGTTTTGTTTTGCAATGTTAGAATTTTGTGAGTGTTAAAATTAAGTAGAAATTAATTAATGATTGTTAATTTTAAAGTAGATTTAGTATAGACGTTATTGAATTCATCAGTCCTCCAACTGATTGTACACAAAAAATTTATGTATATGTATTTTGTACAGTACAGTTTGTGTACATTAATTGCAACAAAGATTATTATTATTATTATTATTATTATTATTATTATTATTATTATTATTATTATTATTATACAAGACGTCTACATGAAGTAGGTATAAATGTCTCCGCGCGCCTAAACTCCACTTAGGACAATGAAACTGTCGTAAGTGCAGTACATGAATCGGCCCTTGTACTGTGTTGACCCCGCATTTTCCTGAAGATGTTTGAAGAACAAAACGAGACGTCGAAATTTTGATGGTCTTTATTTTCATTTATTGCTGAATTCTGCGTTTATGTAGTTTGTGACTAACTTAAGTGATTTATAATTATGTGTTTAGATATTTTCAGCAATAGCATAAAAAACCTTTATGGCAGGCCTGGGACACATTCTAAAATTTAATCACTCTACTATCACCTTTTAACTATGCTCGTTCACACTGAACTGAACTGAACACATAGATAAATCTATTATAATATTGCCCGATCGAGCTCAGTAGTATTCGTGAAGTTTTCCGCGGAACATAGACGGCGGCACCATGCTGCGCATACGATTTTTCGTTCTCGACTTTTATTGGCTGTCCTATATCCACCAGGCAAAGTCAATCGGCAAATTAACCAAACAATAACAATCATGGCGTCAATGGTTGATGCTCTGATTAGATTACAGAGAAGTGATAGTCATGGTTTTGGGTTTTCCATCATCGGCGGCGCAGGTTCAGAACTTCCACCAGTTATCTGTGATATCGTCGAAAACTCCCCTGCAGCTTTCTGTGAAGAGGTTTGTAGCATAGCTAAAATAAATGTATTTTTGTTGCGCGTGTTTCATACATGTTTAGTGCCGGTAATATGTGTTTAATTGAGTATTTATGTACTGCACATTGCAAATGCTATTTTGGGTAAACAGCACTTGTTTCCTTTCTACTCATCAAGCGTAATATTTTTCCTATCTAGTTTGTAGGGCGACTTATTATGTAAGCCAATTAAAATTTAAAGAAAAACATCTGAACTGCCTTAATTTGTTTGCCTTATTGGTGCTTTAGTCTAGTTCTTTCATGATCATTTGGGCAGTGGATGTTTGGGAGGAGGGCATTTGGCAATGGTGATTTGGGCAGTAGGACAATTGGGCAATGGACATTTGGTTGTCGACTTTATGCAGCAGAACTCTTGGGCATTGGACATGGACATCTTTGTGCACGACTTTTGAATGGAAGCAAACAAGTTTAGATACTGGTTAGTTTGGATGGTTATAAAGCACTTAGGCAGTGGACACTCTGCAGCGACACTTGGGCAGTGGACACTAGGATAATAGACATTTGGGCAGCGGAACCCAAAGCCCATTCTCCTTGTATTTGGCCAGCACATCCTGTCATTTGGTTACCTAAGAATGTTTGGTGCAACAAATGCAAATAATATAAATAATATAACTATTATATAATGAATGTGTGAAAAATTATAATTATAAAATTTGTTTGTACATTTACAAAAATAAATACTCCGTATAGCAATGGGGTTGCCAATAACAAAGTCATTAAAAAAATTATAATCATTATTGATAACATGTACGCCTTTGGTTGACTGTAAAATTTTGAGGCCTGGACAGGTAGGTACAGTGGTAGGTGCTGCTTAAAGTCCAGGAGGCATTGCCCAAGTGCACACTGCCAAAATGTTTACTGTCCAAGTGGATAACTTTGACATAAGAAAGTTAGAAACCGGACATGGGATACAGTATGTTTGAACATTTTCAAGTTTAGGCAAATGGCATACGGCTCAGAAGTAGCATACATAGGAAAGTTGTATCTCCCAGACGTCAACAGGCCATGGCTTTGGTTATAAGCAAATGTGGAATGGTTGTTGTAATAAATGTATTTTTCTATTACTTAGTCTTTGTTACAGTGGTTATTTTAGAGCAAGAATACGTGTATTGTCTATAACCCATTTTCGTCTTCTCAGCTGGCAACAGAAATTATTGCAAGCAAGTCTTCGAGAAGCTTTTTCGATTAAGCTTAGTTCTGTATTATTATTGTTGTTGCTGTTGTTGCTGGTTTTGTTATTATTATCATTATCATTATCATTATTATTATTATGTAATACTATTGTATTATATATTATAGTATTCTGCTTTACTATTATATACATAGACTATTATATGCACAACTGTTTAAATATTAGCAACCAACAATTAAAATGTTTTGTTCCACTCCATTCTGTCTTGTTCTGCTCTGCCTTGATCAGTCTATGTTATGTTCTATCCTGTATTCTTATCTGCCTGCAATCTTGAGTTAAGGGCATATTTTGCTATTAAACATTACTTTTTTCTAGCGAGTGAATCCCAGGAGGTAATGAACTTTTCAGAAAAAAGAGCAAATGTGCACGTGCTACAATCATTTGTGTGTGTAGTATCATCACTGTTTAATGTCACATGACCATTACGCCATGAAGTTAATAAAAGCATGTCAGCAAGCAACCAGGTGTTCTGAGTTTTATCACATATCTACTTAGCTTAGATATTATAATTTGTATATGAAGTGAGGCAGTGCAGAGTAGAGCCTGAGTAGAAAATTTATGTATGGATGACCTACCATTCTTAGTGGGGTAATGCATTATAAAATCACCAAGTGGTCCCCACGTGACCATCTCAGATTTACTTGAAAAATTTCTCAAAAATACGTCAGCTCCTGTGATGAACATATGCAAAATTTTAGAGCCTAACTCCTTCTAGTTATTGACTGATTAATTTTTTAAAATGTTCAATCTGTATGCCTTTTATAATTACTCACGATTGCCTGACTTCCGTTTCTCATTTTCTGTTTTTTTCTTCTCTCCTGTCTTTTCTCTTATCCCCTCCCAGAGGCATTTTTCCAAATTGCCAGCTATCCATTTACTGACAATGCTCAGTGTTGTGTAACTTCGATTACCAAGTTTAATCCCTTGACCCTCAGCTATTTGCTTTGATCTCAAATTTAAATTTATGCCACTCAGCTGCCTCAGGGAAAGTGCAGTGCTGCAGTGCAATTATTTGTAGCCTTAAGAAAGCGTCCTAAAGGACATTCTAAGAATCTAGGATGCTAACTTTGATGCTAAACCATGATCTGGTAGTGTTACCTTATTAAAATGAAACTGCGCTAGAAATTCAGGTAAAAGCACACATTTGTGTGGAAGCTTGTTAGGCATTAAAAAATAATAAATAGTAAATTTCGTGGTCCAGCAGACGTTTTTTAGTCAAAATTCTAGAAATAGTTTGATTCTTTTTATTTGTTGCTCTTGTCTGCTAGCGCTGATGTCAGATCACGTGAATTTACTTTTGTCTGAAATGTCAGTCTGTTGACTAAGTTATACTCATCTAAATATTTATCTGTATTTTCTTGTCATTGATTTAGCGTGGGAAGGCACTTGTTGTGTAAATAGTTCTTTCAATTCAATTCAATTCAATTATTTATTATCTCCGTTAGAACGATAAAAATACAGTATAAAGACTACATGGAATATTTTAAAGCAAAGGAGAAGGGCAGCGAAGAACCCGTAGGTTATCAAGTCAGCCACCCTTAAATAGTTATGATTAAATAAACTTAATTATGGCGTCGTTATCAATTTAAATTTGTATTCGGTTGATGTGTGTTAATTTGGCAATTGAATGATAGGTATCGTAATACTGTAGAACATATAGTTTAAATAACGAAAGATTTACAATTCTAAAATACTATGAATCATGCGAAGCAAACACAATAAAAATAACTTGAGATTTTTAAGATAACAGAATATGCATAATTTGAGCATTAACTAAAAAATCCGGCAAAAAAACAAAACAAAAAAAACAGTAGAATGATCAACCAAAGCTGTCGAGAAAAAAATATAATAGATTAAACCAAGGAAAAATAAGGCAAATATAAATCATACAAAACAAAACAAGAAACAGAAGCAAATAAGAAAAACAAAACTGAAATGTTGTAATAATAACATCAATGACTGAATTTGTCGAGAAAGAAAATATAATAAATTAAACCATCGAAAAACTATTTCAACTGTAAATCAGACAAAATGAAATCAAAATATAACAAAAACTTAAACAAAATCTTTAAGTGTCGTAGCAATGAAAAAAATATGTATAGTATTACAAGTATATAAGCAAAATGTCTCATTTATTTGTATCCTGCAATAAGTTGTTTTTTATAGTTTAAAATTAACTTTTTGTAGTTGCTGGACTTTAACTGGTCTGGTAATGAATTCCACAGCAAAGATCCTTGGTGTTTTAAAGAATTCTGGCCTTTAGATGAGTTAAATCTTTCAATAAAATAAGATTGGGTTGTAGCAAACCTAGTAGAGTGGTGATGCATGTGACATGCTAAAGTATAATAATTGCCGAAGAGATCTGGAAGTGAATTATTTTTGAATTTATGTACAAACTTGAGCAATTCTAATTTATACAGATCATGAACTTTTAGTAGATTTAGTTGCAAATACAAAGGTGTTACATGTTCCCTTTTGCTAGTAAATGTTATAAGTTTGATAATCTTGTTTTGTTTAGAAACCAATGATTTTAAGACCGATGCTGAAGCACTACCCCAGGCGAGAATGCCAGGCTTCAGATATGGCATGACAAGAGAAAAATATAAGAGCCGTAGTGCATCTACATTTATGTAGTGTCGTATTCTAGCTAATACTCCACTTAATTTGCTAATTTTGTTGACTATATGCTGAACATGTGTTTTCCAAGTAATTCTACTATCTATAAATATACCAAGATATTTGATTTCTTGTGTAGATTGAATAGTACAACCTCCCATATTTATGTTTAAACTATTGTTATGTTGCTTGTTTCCAATTAACATATATTTTGTTTTTTTATAATTTATCGAGAGCTTATTTGCTTGCATCCATTTATTAATATTGTCCAGTTCCACATTTACTGAATGTTCTAATGTTTTGATATTTTGGTGTGATAAAAATAAGTTTGTATCGTCTGCAAACAATCTGGTGTTAAATTGCGAACAAGATGGCAGATCGTTAATATATAAAAGAAATAACAATGGACCCAATGTAGAACCCTGTGGGACACCACAGGTTATATCAGTGAGTTTAGATTCCGATGAGTCAATAGACGTAAACTGTTTCCTATTAGCAAGGTAAGACGTGAAAAGCGCAAGAGGACGTCCCCTGATACCATAGTATGATAACTTATATAACAAAATGTCATGTTGTACCGTGTCGAATGCTTTCGATAAATCTAAAAATATAGCACAAGTAGTTTTCCCCTTATCAATATTCGCAAGGAAGTTTTCAATTATTTCTGACACAGCTAAAGATGTAGAATGATTTTTTTCTGAATCCAAATTGGAATTTAGTTAAAATTTGTTCTTTTAAAAGAAATTTAGCTAGCCTAGAGTAAATTAATTTTTCAAAAATCTTTGATATGGGAGATAAGAGAGATATTGGCCTATAATTAGTGGGATTAATGGGGGAATCAGATTTGTAAATCGGGATTATTTTTGCAATTTTCAACACGTCAGGATAGATACCCTCTTCTACACATTTATTGAACAGCATAGTTAATAATGGAGTAATAATGGACTGCGAAATTTTAAAAAACTGATTCGAGATGTTTTCGGGTCCTGCTGATTTATTGGTTTTCAATGCAGCAATAGCAGAGGAAACTTCGTACTCAATAATTGGCGCAAAAAAGAAGGAGTTCTGATTAGGCATTCTAAGGAAAGAATCAAATGTTATTGGAGTAGGTGGTACCTTTTTTACCATATCAAAACCAACCGATGCAAAATAATTATTCATGAATTCACAGATAGCAGGGGGTTCCGTAATCTCAGCATGATTTATTACTAGTTTGGTTGGAGCTATGCGCTGCTTGTTTTGTCCATTGATCAAATCATTCAATGTTGCCCAAGTCTTTCTAATATTAGTTTTATTATCATGTAGTAAAGTACAATAATAATTTCTTTTGGCTAAATTTATGAGATGATTAAGTTTATTAGAAAATTGTTTATATTGATTAATTTTTAAGATACTAGTTGTAGTCTTACAGTCCTTGTATAATCTACTTTTAGTTTTTATTGACACAAGAATACCTTTAGTTAACCATGGCTTGGAGAAAGTTAGTTTTTCAGTTCTTGACAATGTCTTAAGTGGGGCATGTTTATTAAGAACTTCTTGATATATTTGGAAAAAGGTACAGAAGGCAGAATTAGTTGGCACCTCGGAAAAGTCAACAGCATCGATCTTATTTTGCAAATCCTCCAGAAATAAAATCATGTTAAAATTCCGTTTATCCCTGATTTTAATTTTCTTTTTAACTATTAAGTTACCAATATTTTTAATAATAGCAAACACTGGTAGATGATCTGACACTTCATAAAGTATAATACCAGATATAATTGGATTAGATAGATTATTTGTATATATATGGTCAATAAGTGTCTGAGAATGGTGTGTTATTCGAGTTGGTCGTGTTACTAATGGAAAAAACTGATTAGAGTAAAGTAAATTCAAATAATCTGCAATAAATGTTTTTTCCTCTATTTGCATAAGATTTAAATTAATATCGCCACAGATATAACAAGTCTTTCCTGACTTGTTAATGGCTGATAATATAGAGTCCATCTCGCTGTGAAAATGATGGACATTGGTATTTGGGTGTCGATAGATCACTCCAAATGTGATTGGTTTCTTTTTACCAGGTACTTCAACATCAAGCCACATATCCTCAACTTGTATACATGATTTTTGAGTAATGCTATTACCATTCTTACTAGTAGTTACTATTTCTGTATCACAATTAATTTTGTACTCATCTTTTACTGTATACCTCAAGCCCGATTTAAGATAAATAGCTACGCCACCTGCGCAAGTTTTAGAATCAACATGCAAGAAAGTATAGTTAGGTAAACTCGTTATAAAAGATTGATTAATTTCGTTCAATCTTGTTTCCGATATTCCAATAATATCAGGAGGAACAGTAAAGTGCATGAGTACATCTAGCATATTAGAAAATCTCTTCTGAATACTATTGAGATTAAAATGTACTATTAATAAATCATTGTTAGACTTTTTTAGATCAGAATTTGTCTCTAGTGCATGCAAACTATAGTATTTACTATCAAACCTGGTAAGATGTGCATCAGGATCAGCATCATCCCATTTTGGTTTTGCGAGTGAAGGAAAATCAAGTAAAGAAGACAGACAGTATACATTTGTTAGATTTGAAAACAATTCGCATAAATCAGCATCATCAATACACTGAAAAGGCAAAGATTCATTTATACATTTTAAACAAAAGTAATTATCAGAAGACAGTTCTGAGACGTTTCCATTAAAAGTTTTCTCTGCGTTTTCCTGATCATGTCGGCTTAGCTTATGTACTTTCTCGAGGCGGCTTAGGTTACCGAAGAATCAATGTTTACCCTTCAGAGGCTTCTTACCCTCAGCCGAAATGGAATAGCCCAAACAGTCGTATGGTCGTGCACGTGTACTATACGTACAGTGTGAGTCAGACGCGGTTAAAATGCTTTAGGCGGCGTCTTTTCCATTGGCAGGCTTTTGTGTTGCTGCATTTTACTGTGTTTCGGACATTAGAGTGGCTGAACGTAAAAAGGTATGGGCACTTTAGCAGTATAAAAATATTCATTATCAATTTATGACATTTTTCTCGTATGTTTCAGATTGTCTCTGCATTTGTATTAATAGTTAATACGTTCCCTAGATGCCACCAACTGGCGGCACCCATCACATAATTCTGATTCTCTTCAATGAAGAATTGATAGTAAGCTTGATAAACCACCAGTAATTATTAGTTTTTGCAATAATGTTTTTCATTTGAAAAATAATCACGAGATTCACATGATTATATAATTTTGAATTTTGATGACTACGTCCAATTAAATGAAAAATTTGAGATCGGTTGAACTGTCAGTTGAACTGTCAGGTATCTAAATTGCGTAAATGCGCTTCTTTTGATATGTAGTTGTCTATAATGCAATAGACAACATGAATGATGCTGCCAATCCTGTCATCATCTTGCTAAAGCTAAATCTGTGAGTTCTGCATCTTAGTATTACTACTCAGTTGTGCATGTGTAGCTCTCATGCAAATGTTCCAATGGTAGCAGAGTGTTATTTTTACTTGCAAACATGAAATTAAAAATGTGCATTATGGGTACATATGCACCTGAGTTTCATGATGGAAATATTTTATCTTATTTGGTTTTTTAGATACATTTCTTCGAATTCTCAAATTTTCAGCGCAGATTACAAATTACAGATTTTCAGAAGCCACACAGCATAGAAGCAAAGAAGCTGATTAACTTTATTGTAGACGTATGTTAACCAGGTAACACTTAGTTCACTGCTACATTTGTAATCGAGTACCTGCACAGATGAGCAGATGAGTGTCTAAAATACCATAAAATAAATAACAAAAAAATAATTTCCAGTTTAAGAGGTATTTCACTATGTGGGCAACTACTGAAGCTATTCAAATTTTCACAGTACAAAGCACACTAATATGTTTACTTGTAATCCAATTTTCAGCTTTAAGACGAATTTCCTTTTAGTTTTGTAGACCTTTTTTATTTTTACATTTGTTATTCACGCAAATCTGAGATGGTCACCTGGGAAGTTTTTAAAAATCTAGGTGAATCAACACGGAATAACCCAGTGGTTTTTACTCATCTGTTACACTGCCGTGGCTACTTCTCTTCTTGGAGGATCCTATGTCCTCTGTATTTTTCTCACTGTATATTAATAAAATGTTAAAAGAAATAAGTAGATCAGAAAGGAGGATACAAAATAGATGAAAGTATAATAGTGAGTATATTAGCTTTTGCTAATGACACCGTGCTAATTACAGAATTTGAAGTGGATATGGTAGTGTTATTGAAGATTGCTGATAATCTGGGAAAAGAGTTTGGCATGAAATTTAGCTCGACCAAGTGTGCATCAATTCTCCTTAGCGGAGCTAATGCTAATGCAGTCTTTAAGATAGGTGACATACCTATACATGCAACAGAAAGAGAAAAATACCTATGGGTAATTATAAGAGCCACAGAAGATGAACATAGCTGGAAAGAAAGAACACCAGATATTAGAAGAACTATAGGTGCCGTAAAATTTGCGGCAATGCGATCAGAAGCAAGATTAGAAATAGGAAGAACAGGCTGGAAAGCAATTGTAGTCCCTAAAATAATGTTTGGTTGTGTGGGCAGAACATACAGCCAAAAGGAAGTTGATTGGTAAAACAGCATTCAAGAAGAATTTGTGAGATGGCTTGGAAAGCAAAAGGATGCAGTGGTGCTGCTATTAGAGGTGAAGCATGGTTTTCGTCCTTTGAAGAACGGGAAGCTAAGGCGCGACTAAAATTTTTTAAAAGAATTATATTTATGAGTGATAATCGGCTACTGAAAAAAGTGGTAATGTGGGTAGTGACACACAGAATTCGATCAAAATGGCTGCAAAGAATCAGACATTTGTGGACTAAATTTGGGCTTCCGGTATTTGGCAATATTATGGCATTAGGGGAATTAAATGAGGTAGGTCTGAATAAAATTTATGATAAACATTTGATTGAAAAAGCATGGGATGTTTATATAGAGAAAGCTATAGCTGAAACGGGATTAAAAATGTGGAATGAAAAATTAAGTAAATGTTCGACAGTAGAAAGATATGGAGATTGCAAAAGTTGTATATCATTTGAACCTTGGATGAACGATACATGTGGTGCGGAATTGCTTGTCAAAGCTAGGGTTAGTGCATTAGAAGTATTGGGAAATCCCTTGTATGCTTGGAAAGTAACTTACTGCATAGAAAAATGACTTTGTAAATGTAGTAAAGATATTGCAGTACACATAATGTTAAGTTGTGAATTTTACACACAGACGAGAAACAAGGTCCCTTGGCAAGGAGTAACTGATGAAGAATGCTTGAGATGGCTGTTTTTTGGAGAGGGAAAAATTTATGCAGTCTGCCTACTGAAGGACATAATGGTCAAAAGAAGAAGCATTGCGAATGTAATAACTTTAAAGCTGAAAAGATAAAGAGTAATATATATTTAGCCGTGCGTAACGGCGGTAGAACATTTATAAATCCAAATTTGTTTTCTGTTGTAGCATTACAGCAAGCATATGTGTGCGCCTTGGCATTTTTGAGTAGAAATCAGCCTAGTAGTACAATATACATAGCTACTTGCCCTGATATAAAAGGGATTTAGGCACCGGATGGATGGAAGGATGGATGATGTATTCATATCCGAATGTGATTTGGGCACTTCTTCCTGTTCAGTATCTCATTTGAGAGAGACCCCTACCCCTGATGATGAGTTACATTCCAGTCATGCTATAGCCAGCAATATTGTTAAGCATGGGTCAAGTGCTAAACTCTGGCTTGCAGTTTATGTAATTACCAAACACAGTAATTCCTTTGTCTGGGTCTCGAATTTCTTGTAGATCTCTGTCAGTCAACGTTGTGGCACAATTCAATATCTTGTAGATAACATGTTGAGTCATGTGTTTCATTCCAAGTTGACACAGTTCATTGCTGCTTCCCCCGTTTAACCACATGTGCCAGTTGCCACACAGTGAATATTGATCAACTCCTTATATAGTCTTGCAAAAAGCCGCAGAGAACAGTAATAAATTTTATCATCAGTCATTTTATTCTCAATAACCTTTAATCACGAAGAGAGGAGAGTGACTCATGAGTAGATCTGGAAATACAAAGCCAAAATTTTATTAATTGTTTCTATGCAAGATGAATGAGTTCATAGTTATTATGATAAATCCATTCAGGATTGACAGATTGAGTAACTCCTAGCAAGAGGAGACAGTATCATTCACTGAATTGCAGACTTTTTTCACAGAAGTTATTCTTAGTGTTACCTGTCTCTGTCTACCCTATGTGTAGTAAAGCATTTTAAGAATCATAGTCTGAGGGAAAATCGACTACAGTAAAATAGGGCTGCCACAAAAAATTCTCTCTCCCTCCCTCTCTCTCTCTCTCTCTCTCTCTCTCTCTCTCTCTCTCTCTCTGTCCCTCTTTCCTTCCCTCCTTCCCTCCCTCCCTCTCTCCCTCCCTACCTCCCCTATCGCTCTCTCTCTTTTTCTCTCCCATTCTCTCTCCCCTCTTTCTCTCTCTCTCTCCCTCCCTCCCTCCCTCCCTCTCTCTTTCTCTCTCTCTTCTTCTCTCCTTCCCTACATCCCCTATCTTTCTCCCTCTCTCTTTTTCTTTCCCTTTCTCTCCCTTCCCTCTCTCTCTCTCTCTCGCCAGCAAAATATTCGAAATTTTATTACTTAACAGATACAAACAGTATATTCCAACAACTCCTAATCAGTTTGGTTATGTAAAAAACGTGGCACCGAAATTTGCATAAGCACATTAAAGGAGATCATTGACTACTACATTAGTCGTGATAGCTCTGTTCACATTGTTTTTATTGATGCGTCAAAGGTTAATTTCTTCAAGATTTTATCAAACTCACAAAGACTTCAATCCCGAATATTGTAATCTGCTTGCTCACATTTTATTACACGCAACAAGGCATGTCTGTCAGGTGGGGATATAGTCAGTCTACAACTTTTAATATTGGAAATAGAGTACGCCAAGGTGGTAAGATGTCACCTTTTCTTTTTAATTTTTATTTTAAAGATCTAAGTGTTAAGCTGTCATCCATCCAACTTGGTTGCAATGTCTCGAACATGGTTATGAACCACCTGATGTATGCTGACGATGTTTGTTTGTTAGCAACAACAATTATGGCCCTGCAGCAACTACTAGATTTGTAAAAATTGTATGCTGAATGTAGCTAAAGCTAAACTTATGTCTGTTAATTCAAGCATCATGAGAAATTTTACGTTTGGTAAGGTAACATCAAACTAGATAATAATGTTTTACATACCTGTGATAATGAAAAATGTTTGGGACATATTATTTCAAATGATAACAGAGATGACCTTGACATTGTTAATCAAAGATCCTTATACTACTGTCGTACAAAACAACTTATAAGAAAATTCAGCTATTGTTCTGTTGATGTTAAAAGATATCTATTTAATGCTTACTGTAATACATTCTATTGCATGTCTACCTGGAGACATTTTAATAATTGTAATATCTTAAAACTCAAAATTGCACACAATGTGTCAAAAAGATTATTTTTTGGATATGCATATGATTACAGTGCTCATGAGATGAGTGTTGAAATTCGCGTGATGTATTTTGATGTATTACGTAGAAAATCTGTCTTAAGTTTAATGAAAAGGTTTGATTCTAGTGATAATTTAATGTGCCAGAAAATTTTAGTAAGCGATGCTAAATTTACACCGCGCATAAGACAGCAATGGTGGAGACTATTATTGTAATTTTCATATTTATCTAAGTTTGTGTGTGTGATTTGTTTGTATTGGTTTTTTGTTTTTGTACATATGTTGTATAATGTGAACTTATGTTTGAAATTAAGAATTAAATAAAATAAAATCTCTCTTTCTCCATCTGCTCTCTTTCCCACTCTTTCTTCTTTAAATAAAACACTTCTATTAAATGGCAAAGACAGCATTATTGTGATAATAAGGTTCAATGTAAAATTTATCGCCTGCAAAATGAGATATTTTAAAGAGTTATAATAATAATGATCTCCTAAGATTTGTCCTTCATGTTTTCTTGTATATACCTGTCTCTCTTTTTCTTTGCTTTTAGCATTAAACAAATGTCCTTTGTCATTATTTTCTTTTAGGCCACCAACTTTTTCTGTCCCCATTTGTTTTGAGGAAAGTACGTTTTTTCGGGAAACTGATTTCTGAAACAATTCCACTTCTTTTGGTTAGGAACTGATAATAAATTGCCAAAAATCCGTTTTTTCATTCATTGAACGGTTATATGTAACCGCAGCCTGTAAACCAGGTTAGAAGAGCACCTAAATTTAAAATTCAAGAACATCCTGAAATTTCGGCGCAGGTGGGATCAGTGGCATTATTTTTGGATTCAAGCTTGCTGTTTGTTTGGATTACGCTTTCAAGTCGAGATGTTCTACATTGGGAAGTTTTTTCGGGTAAACGCTTTTGATTTTATTTGCTCACGGTTTAGAATTAAATACCCTGCCTTGTCTCTTGTTACCTCTGACTGCTCGCACTAAGCCCTAAACTGCCTAACTTTGTGTACCAATAACATACATTTGGCAGGTTTCGTATGAACACTGGCTTCATACGAGAACTTTTACAAAAATTCTAAAGTGTAATAGGGTGTGCTTAACGTTACGGAATGCTCTACTTTAACAAGAAATAATAAGACAACTACCAGAAATGAAGCCATCATGACATTATAAAGGTGTCGTGGAATATATATATATATGGAATATGACCATATTTGTGCCTCTGGCCACAAATCTGATTTTAATAATTTTAGCATTGTGACCAGAGCTACAAATAACTGGAACTTATTAATAAAAGAAAGTTTATCTGTATACTCTGATAAGCTTTCTTTTAATGTATAAAGCAGTTCAATACTTTTAACTTTATTCTCAAAAACTTAGCTGTTTGTTACTGTATCACTTTCTTTTCTACTGGTCTGGTTAGTCATTACCTAATTGGCTTTTTATAAATACATAATTAGTGCATAATGTACAATACTGTAGGCTCTGCCTATATAAACTGGTTGTATGTTTGTAAAAATTTACCACTGATGAATATTATACATATATATAATATATATTTCTGTAAACCCAAGTAACATTTGCTGTTGATGATAGTGATAGTGAGTATATCATCCATGAACTTGTTTGTATTAAAATTGAATACTGATTACCTTAGTGGCCCAAAACAGCTTATTACAAAAGTATTTGAGACAGTCTGCTACAGGATGCAAAACCTGTGATTACACCATTCACACGTAAAGCTCTAAAACTTCATAAATTTTGTAAATCAAATTTATTTGAGTGTGTGCGTCCAGAAATATGTTATAGTCCAATAAAAGAACTAGATCATATGAGAAAAATGAAACGAATATAAATTTATGTGTGAAACCAGCGTAGCTTTGTACAGAGAAAAGGCGTTTCAAGCATTAAATACAAGACAAATGATTAGTCCTTAAAACATGGCAATTTCTCTTACAAAAATCGTATGATTGATGTTGCTGATGCAGAGTGGATTTGACTGAAGGGATCTTTGATGTTTTTTTGTAATTTATTTCGTGAAGACCGTCATTCAGTCGCAAGTACGTCGATGAGAAAATGGAAACTGGTCGGTCAGTTGCTGAATTTCAAGTAGCATGCATTGATAAATCAGCAACGGCTTCTAATTTCTGGTGAAACGTTTGTCTCAATTAGTGCAACCTTCTTGTAAGTGGCGATCTGTCAAAAACATTTTGAGTTATTGCTTGACAATTCCCTAGTTAGAAATCCATCAACGATCAGTATCAGTATTGAACTGTGGTTCAACAAGTATTACTGTACTTTCGTGAACATTGGTTTACTGTGTGACTTTTACACTGTAACTTCACTTAGTCTTGATGACTGAGATTCATGTGCACGTTTTACTGTTGAGCACTTAATCTTGCCCACTGCATTTGAGTTCATTCAGCAACTTTTGCATTCATGACATAAACATTTAAGTATATGCAAACATATTCTTTGTCTGTCATTATTTTTGGGGTACTCATGTATGAAGTAACTCTGTTAAGAAGTTTATGTCGTTGTGATGCTATTACCATTCTTGTTGTTCCTGTAATAAGTTTTTATTGTGACCTCACAATAGGGTTATTTCTTATAAACTCTCACAAAAATGGATCATGTCATCGGTATATAGTATCTCTAAATGGCGTATAGCAGTCAATAAGCGAGTAACCCAATCCTTTGCATTGGCGGACTCGTTGCATATGCATAACATAGATTTATTAGTTTTTCTATAGCAACTGCCAAAATGAATAAGAATCCCTTTTACACTTCTCAAAGGAAAGGAAACATACCGAATTCATGTCTAGTGCGCAATGTACACCAGGTACACACTCCTGTTTCTGCATTTTTGTGTCCGATTTGCAGACAGTTTATTCAGTTCATTCGGGTATTAAAATGATTGAGTAGGATATTCATCAGCTGTATTTTTACGGTTCTGCACCCAGTATATATTGCACGAACAGAAGGTGTTGTGTTAAATTAGTTTTCGATGCAGATTTTTAGTGTGCTGTTAGATCAATAGCGCATTTGATTACATTTATTAGTTTTGTTAAGTATAACTAACAGCTTTCCTAACACTTGTTGCCCTTGACTATAGGTGAGAACTGAAACATTCGGCAGGTGCTTGAGGTCAGCTAAAATTTCATGCTAACTGGTTACTTTCTTTGCAAAGCTTTGTCGTTTTTGGATCATCTTAAATGATTGGATCAATAAAAAACCGTATTTCTGAATCCCTGATTTGTTGTTCACCTCTTAGTTGTTTTGATTGTAACCAACAGCGAAGCTTCGTTTAACAGTCCCAATTTACTCCTAATTGGTCTTGTTTTCTTCAAGTTGCTGCTGTTCACCACGATTATGGCATCTCTACTGATTGTGCATCCAGTGTTTAAGCACGTAGGCTCATGTTTTATCAGTAAATTTCTGTAGAAGCTAAAACAGATAATCAAACTTGTTGAACAAAATGGAATTACGGCGACCGCTGCTTCAAAATGTATAATTAGATGATTACACAAACGCATACAACATGCTTTTCCACAAAATCCTTATTTTCATAAAATTTAACCATTTTCAATACACTGTTGTACAGTGTTTTATAACAAATTAACTGATTACGTAGAATCTAAAACAACTTATAATTAGTTACAATGCATATTACTCTTTGACAAAAATATTTTAAACAACTCTGTTTTTCCTTCTGTGCATCTGTGTTGAACTTAACACAACAAACTTGCTTTAAAGTTTACGTATGTGCCTGACTGCAAATATTGGTACACGCTTTCGACCATGTTTTTACAGATGTGCGACTTGATGCTGGCGCAGGCAACAAACCAGTAATTTAAATGTGATTAGAAAATGAAGCCAAACACGTCGACTTCGAAAGTTTACATCACCGGAAAAAATGTGTTAAGAAATAGCTGGTGGCTTCCTGGAACATGCTTCTTTAAAACATTTAAATGTTGTTGCTTCTTAAGCAGGTATTGCCAAACACGTGTGATTATTAGTGATAATCAACGAAAAAATTTTTTCGCTATTGAGCAGTGGAGTAACAGATATCCCAGTTTTTTTCTGACTCATCTTGTAAATGGTAGCAATTTTTCGGCAGCGTCTGAATTTTTATTATCTTGTTATGCTGGTGTATGCTACTGTCAGGACGACATCATGTTAACTATTAGTTTTCCAAATGAAGAATCACTGTTGTTTAATAGAACAGTTTTTGTAGCAGAGTTTCTTGTCATGTGGATGAGAACCACATGCTTTCTGTGTGGGATGGACAGAGTTCTTAGTTTTTTCATGTACATAGTTAGTGGAAACTAGTGGACTTTTTATGACATACACCACAAGTTCCCATCGTAATGTATCAAGATTCACATCATTATTATCAGTTATAGTAAAACAATAATGAATTAATTATGAAACAACTAAAAATTTCTAAATATTACTTTTATTCTATGCCAAACAAGAGTTCAAAATTCAAAATTTAAATCCATTACCACCAGACACAGTATAGTTGCCACACATATTTTCCTTTAGTTATGACTGTAATATTAGAAGAAATCCACATTTCCAGATTCACTTTCAGCTATCGAACAGTCATATTTGGAATCTCAAGCCATACTTTAAAAAAGTGCGTAAGTGTTCTCAATTCTTTCGCGATTTTCAAGTGATTTGGTTGTAATCATCTTATGGTTGATTTCTTCACAAGTATGTCGTTAGTCACTCAGGCTTCTCACTCAGTGCATTCATATTACTTAATGACTCAATATCGTAGCATTCCTCGGCACATCTAAATGTTGACTGTTGATGCTAATGTTAACATAGGAATATTTTATTGTAAAAAAATAAAAATTAAACTTTTATACCCTTTGATGTCTACAAGCTAGGTTCCAGTAATTGTTTGCTTGTAACAGCTGTAAGTCCTTAATCAAGCGGGTAAATAGCTTGGCAGCACACTGGCATCTGGATTAAGCGGGATTTTGAGTAATTATTGTGGCAGTTACACTACCGACTTATCGACAGTCATGGTATTGCTCAACTTTGGTTCTAAGCAGTCACCCGTCTATGACCTATTCACAATGCTAGGCGATGTAGACAAAATCCACGCTATTTAGGCACCCTCATTATTATATTCATCTCTTAGAAAATACATGTCTCCAAGTACCTCACAGTTGTAGCTTTGATGCCATGGGCAGCCACTGTTATTTTTCTTATTAATAATTATGTTTTTTTCAGCAAAATGAGTGAATGTATTCGTCGTGAGCCTACGACAAATAAGAGCCGTTGAAAGTGGTAGATTTTGTGTGTAAAAGTAAATTACTAACATGACAATTTAGGCTTTTTGAAATGGGTTATAATAGAAATGTTAAATGTTTTTGTGCTTAGCAATTTTTTGTGCTGGAGAGTAGGGATGAAAGCCTGGGTGGGTGGGGGCTAGGTTACTCTGAGTACGTTACGCTACTTGCTGTATGTACGCATCCCGCCGCACCTGGACAATTCCTGTGACGTTAACAGTAAAACAGACTAACGAAGCTACATCATATTATGGTGCTCTGCAGCTTAATCTATCTTGTTTCAAGTGATAATTTTACTCTACGAGGTCTTTAGCATTGATTTCCATAAGTTTTCTCAACATGATGTAAACAGCTATCATTATACTTTCTCCCAGCTCATCAAAATTGCTAATTACTGGATTTACTGGAATTACGTCTCTGCTTTAACTTGTAAAACGTAGCTGAAATTATAATGTTAACTTACGACTGTTATTGAAAATTAAATATTAGCTGCATTTGTGTTTTGCAAAGTGCCTGGTTGCTTAGCAACGGTATATGCAACGCTTTAAATCAGGTTCAAGGACTTGAACAAAAATGATGAACCGTTTCAAGTGTCAAAACGCGTCTAAGCATTTTAATTGGAGTTTAACATGGTTAAAATAATACTACTATACAATGTTAAATGTAGTAATTTACGCTGCACTTGAACTTGGTAGATAGATGTGTGGTGCCAGTAGGTTTGGTACTAGTAAGTTTGGTACTGGTAATTTTAGTACCGGGAAAATTTGGTACTAGAAATTTTTGGTACACGATAATTTTGGTACTAGGAAATCTGGTACAGAGAAAATATGGTACTAACGAAGTATTGTCAGACATTTTTGGCACAAGTAAATGTTGTACAAGTAAAAATGTTACAGAACAAGTTTGGTACTAGGAAAGTTTAGTACTTAGAAAGTTTGGCAGTATGAAAATTTGGTACAGAGAAAGTTTGATACAAGGAAAGTTCAGTACTATGAAAATATATTTTATGTAACCTCCTCGAACAACATATAGAGGCTCATATTTTTGTGTTTTTATACGTTTTTTGTTCGCTTGCTCTTTGTTTGCTTGTCTGTTGTTTGTTATTTGTCATTGTTGTTGTTTGTCTGTTTCTTGCTAGCTCTTTTGTTATGATTACTGAAAGAATTCTCAAATGTACTACCCTGGAAAATTGGCATTAATGTCTGTCCTTGTGTTCATTTTGTTTCATGCGCATATAAGTCGACCCCCTGATTTCCGTATTGTATTTTATAGTTCTAAATTCGGCTTATATGCGAGTATATACGGTACTTGGATAGGATAATCATTGATAAAATTTTAGTTGCCAAACACTTTTAATTACAGTATAATGTTTTATAAACTTTTTAATAAACTAGACTTTCCTAGTATCATATTTCCAAATTCCTCTTCATTCAATAAACTTCTTTATTTTCTAGTTGAAACAATTATTTTTTACTGAGATATAGAAATGTTCTTTTTCGATAAGTACCAAATTTTCTAATACCAAACTCCTAGTACCAAACATTCCCCGTACCATATTTTCCTAGTACCTAAAATTCCTTGTACCTTAAGAAGATAGTACCAAATTCACTTGTACTAAAAATTCCTAGCAGCAAATTTTCCTGGTACAAAAAATTTTCTCATACCAAAATTACCTGTACCAAACTTACTTGTATCAAACTTTCCTACATTCCAGACGTGCATATCATGTTAAGTGTTACTCTTAGCAACATATTTCAATACGTTATGATCTAATTAGGAAATTGTGCTGTACTCAGAATTTTCTCCTCCTCACAGAAGTCTCAAAAATATTTTTCTTTCAGAATTCTTTTTGGTTTTCCACCTGCAGTAGGTTGTCAAAGTGTTTGATTTAATTAATAGGTTTGCTGCATTAAAAAGTGGGCAACCTGAATTGATGATGTACAACCTCATCACTTTGTAATCACTTTCACATGTTGCACGGTTTTCATTGGTAGTCATTGTAACTAGGAGACGGGGTCAGATATTTAGACAGTGACCCAATGGACAATTGGACACAAGACAACGTTAATTAATGGTAACTCCACACCACAAAATATATTCTGCAGCGCATTGTGCAGTTGACCACTATAAATTACGCAATAGCATATTGAGGCAGGTAATCATTCAACATTTACAGGTCATGTTGCCATGTTAAGTTAGAGTAGTAACTTCATCTTTAAAGGTAAGTGGCGTGAGAACGTTCACGTCTGTTTTGTTAGTTTAAGCACTATAGTAATTGCATTGATTTCCATTTTACTGGTGGTGTCGACTATTCTAGGTATGAATATCGCAATTTGTTTCAAAATACGGTGACCTATACTTCGTTTATATTTGTATGTTTATGCGGTTTGGCACTCAGCAAACTTAAATCTAGCACTCGATGTAATTTAGTGGGGCTATTTAATGTATGTCGTTGTGACAGGACTGGAATCTATCGCAGGAGATGAGATACTGAAAAGGTGTCATTACCACGCTTAGAATGTGTATGTATATTACTTCAAAGAAATAAATAGCCACAGCAGTATGGTGGTTGGAGCCATCTAGCGGCAGGTATCCATTTACCGGTCAGACTCCGTGTTTTGTTGTGTCCTTATTGTCCACACGTAATATCCATAACCTCTCACCCTTCACTTCACTATTAGTCACATACGAACGCAGAGATGTCACCTACATTGTATTATGATCATAGGTGCGTTGTCGCCATACTTCAGCGAGAAATTTCTGTAGTATGTATGAACACATCATTAAACTGATTCTGCATGACATTTGAGATTTTTCTCTGTGCAATGAACCGCTCACATCAAAAACTGTTTCACCTCACAGGAAGCAATAATTCTGCAGGCTGGATAATTGAGCTTCTCTCTTGTACATAAACCACCTGTGGTGTTGAAAGCTAGGCAATGTGCACTGTGCAGCATTAATTTTCCATAACGTAATTACCGGAGCCTTGGCAGTGCAGGGGATACATGTTGCATACATAACGCTCTTTGTGCGTGAGGTTTGTTTTGAAACTGCGTGGTCTGGTTGCCTGGTCTTACTGATCTTACTGAGTGGAGAATCAGTGGCACTAAAGTAAGTAAAGTTCAGATTGAAGCTTTTCTTAAAGTCAAGTCAGGTCCAATCAGATCAAAGGTGTTTCAGATGCTGGTGATATTGTTTTAGACAAGCAACTTAATAGGCTTTTGTAGTATGTTGGGGACGGGTTCTCTTATAGCAGAGAGAGACTTTTGCATGTCTGGCAAAACATTTTCCATTAGGAGTATGTATGTTTCTTTAATAGCGTGTAGGAGAGGTGCAGGACGTTAGGTTAGGATCTTCTTTTTTATAGTAACCTATATAAGATTCTACTTATTTATTCTAATCTAAAGTAAATTAAACTTTAAACTAAATCTTTTTAGTTTTTTCAATGTGTGGCTTGTGTAAGGGATTTTATTCAGCCTTTCTAATTGTATTTAACGCAGTTCTTATTCTCCCCAAACGCTCACAATCGGATTAACTACGTGAATTACGTTACATGAGTTACGTGATTCTGTAATAATTTACGAAATGGTTTACAGCAAGTAAAATCTTTAGTCAGTTATCGTTATCTAACGCTTTTATTGTTATTTAAATGTTTATGGAATAGTTGCTTTCAAGCATAAATTCTTAATGAATTAAATTCAGAAGTCTTTTTAGTTGCTTCTGAAAGCTGCAGTCAAACACTGCAACTGGGCTTCCCTACAGGCAAGCTGCTCAGCGCCCACTGCTCAGTTTGTGTAGTCAGTGTGTGGGTTTCTCTTTATCTGATGAAAACCATTATCATTGTGACTAAGGCACCTATGAGAATATTTACACTGGTTTTGTGTTTGGTTATCTTTTGAATGTTCAAAGGTGAATCCCTTGGATTGAGTTTAATGGAAGAACCTCTGTCTTGCTTAACAAACAGTCGTTCTCGTGTGTAATGTCAGCCAAGTCCACATAATGGATGCATCAGTTAGGAAGTTACCTTGATGAATTTAGCCTTTGTTTGTGCTGCCCGCCCCTCTTTCCAGCATGTTTGTACTAATTGTGCCATTTTATGACAATGTTACATAATACTGATCTGCTGCGTAATACTGATCTAATACAGTTGGAAGAGCCTTTAATAATCTTTAAAAAAGGTTTTAATAGCAAATTTCTCGCTATTTAACAATGCGAATCCAACAAGTGAAGCTTGACGTCATCGTAAATACTTTGTCTCCCCCTCCCTGGCCTATTCAAGGTTTGCATTTGCTTGCGTTCTGCACATAATTCATAATTCGTAACAATGATGTTCCACCACGTAACTATCCTAATGCGATAATGGCACAAATGACATTCCACATTAACGAGTTACGAATGTAAGATGGTTGTGGCGGGACTGGAATCAAAATAATTATTAATGATTATCATTCGAATGTCTGCCCTGGTCTTACGTACCTACATCATCATCATCAAATCACTATTGCGTCTATTGTAGACATTGAGTGGGATGATTTCTAAAATGAAAATCTGCCCACAAACCAAGTAAACATAGCAATAATCCAGCAAAAAATAGACTCTGTTATGCCAGTGGTTTGCCAGTTCAACTTCCGAGAAACATCCCTGCATCCGCCCTTAACGAAGAAACAGTGTTCAGATATAGTGTGACAGATGTAGTATGCAAGAGGTAGCAGTCACCCATCCATCTATTAAGCAGACGAGCTTTACTTAATTTCCGCTGCGAAGCACAAACCTTTACCTTTCAGCTATTCCTATTATTTCGCACAAGTGTGTAGCAGACTAAATGTATGTGAAGTTGTGATTAGAGTCCACGGACTTGGAAGAGGCACAATATTTGGCAGGCAGTCTGGCGCTACGGAGCATTTTTGCTATAATTGCTATATGGTTTCACAACACTAAACAAGCGTTTCCTGCCCAAAAGTGTGCCTAATGGCCATAGTTGACAACTATAGTAAATTTGCAACAGATGTTTCTCTCAGGCAAAGGCTTGTATACAGTTACCGTATTGTATAGCTCATTGTGAATTCGGGTATGTTTACCATAATTTGATCTAGATGGACTTTTGCAGCCAACACGTCCACAGCTCCCAATGAGATGCTGCGGTTGAAACCATTCAGTGTTGGGTGATCGCAGTACCCACTACTTATCTTGCCTGTCTGTAAAAAAAAGTGGTATCACATAAATTAATATTAGGTACGGGACGGTTTGGTACCGGAGAGCTCAGACAAGCCTATGGAAACAAGGATCGAGATTATTGTACTTCTGTCTGCTTCAACTGCCGCTTTGATTGAGACCAGGAAGCATGTAACTAACATCTGCCGCCTTGACCGAAATCAACCACGAAGACATGTGATTGGTGTTCTCATCTCAACATTCTGCCCCTTTAAGTGCCCCGTGGTTTGCAGTTTTACATCACTGTAATTTGGTATGCGAATTTTACTAATGTTACTTTGCCCGTTTGCCATACATGTTGCTGCATTGCATCTCTAGATTTTCTTAACAGGTCTCGAGTTTTCAGTTTTTCATCAATTAGTCAAGTGGTATCCATGCATGCAACATCAAGGTTTTGTGACATTTTGTTCCAAATGTGGTTCGTCATTGTCACAGTAAAAGCTAATCTGTGAAGAAATAGTAATTCACACTTCATGGAATTATGCTTGGAATATATTATCGCAGGGTTTGAGCATTGTAATATAATGGCATATCTGAAATTTGAAATGATTTACTTTTAGAAGAGGTTTTAGAATCTGTTGCTAACTAGTACATTTTCTTCAGCGCTACTGTAGAACATGGGTGTAAGCTGAAAATGTCTAGAAGGACCCTTGAAACTATTCGAGTTACACTTCTCTTACATGCGCCTAAATAATTGATATTCAAAACGAGCACTGGGCAGCAGAAATACATGGAAGAGCCGGCTGTTATAATCCATATGTATGATTGTGATACATTGTACGCATTCCAGCCTTTTTTACATCAGTGTAATGAACATGAATCACCTGGAGGCCATCTTGTTGTGTGTCTGTTGTCTGTCACTCTCACAGTATCTTGTTACTGGAGTTTTCTAATGGCTGTGGCACATGCAGAAAAAAAACATTTACAAGAGTAGAGGATAGTATTGCTAAATCGTGCTGCTTTGCTAGTCTCCTGAGAACTTCCCCCAAACACGTGTGGTTAGGCGGAGCTGCTTACGTGACATAATTCTTTCAATTTTATTATGATTATTACTATTGTCATGTGAAGCATCACAGGCAAAACAGGACTATTTAGCGGGGTGCTTACTATCTTTATTACACCTCTTTGCTTCTAGAACTGACCCGAAAGCTTGGTAAGTTCTAGGTCTGAAAGTCCACCGAGTCTGACATCTAAAAGTGTTGATACACATTCGCTAGTAGTTATAGCAACTTCGCTTTGAAATCTTTCTCAAAATTCCGTCAGCTTTTTCGTTAAGTTTGATTTTGGTTGAAGATGTAGCACCACCTGTAGTTGGTCAATTAGAAATGGTATTGTCCCAGACTCTCAGCTCTATAATGATAGTGGGCTTGGTGGCACCGTTATAATGTTGGAATTATTGGGTTCATAACTTCACATGTACTTTACCTCCTCGTAGTTTTGATCAAATATTGTTTTTCCAAACCAGACTATTGAGAATGCGACCGAATGCATCTTGCTGTATAAGTATCTGTTACTTGAACCCTAACTAGCAAACTTTGATCTGTAAGATTATCTACGTGTAAAAACTGAATCCCCCAGCAGCTGTTTCATTAATAATATTGCGTTAGTTGAGTACTTGACTGTATCCACTACAATGAGAGCCAGAAGCCGCCTATAATCAATCCTAACCTTATCATCATTATTAATTTGGTTTATGGACAGATGGATCAAACTAACTACGCCCAGCTGTACACGTTATTAGCAATATTAATGGTGGCGTATCCAACCAATCATCATTTCAAAGTTCTTTAATAAGCTCTGACTTAAGGCCATTTGGGTTTGGGAAACTGGAGAAAATTTTTTGTAAGACCACTAGACGCATTGATACACCTAAACAACTTATAGTGACGTTTTCAAGTTCATGGGTCCCGCTTTCACTTTCATCATCATACGTAGGTCGACCACACATATGAGCTTCTTTCATACTTAATGATATAATGTACAGTGTTTATCTATGAGATTTATGATTACCTGGTTTTTATCGCGCATCAGGTTATATTTTCTTGATGGGCCACGACCATTGTGTAGGCGGAGGGGGTATTGTATGCTTTGAATGTAGTAAATGTTCACATATAATCAAAGGTGCTGACTGTGTTTAGGTCTTTCATGTTGCTGTTATTGCTATATGTTTTTTTTTCCTAATTTCTAGCGCTTTACTGAAATTTCTGGCAACTTTTCGCAATCTCTCGTGTTTTGTCATGATTTTGGGATTCAGTCAACGATTAATATAAGTTTTGTAAATAAAGTTTTGGTGTATATCTGAGTCTGAGTATATTCAAGTCTGGAAATACTGCAATGTGCTTTAAAATCATTATTGTGTTGTGAAATTATGATTTTCTTTGCAGGTCAGACTGCCAGACAGTGTAGCTTGCTGAAGCGTTAACATAATAGTAGGCTTGTCTTCCTAATATGGCTGTTTTTATTGTTTTACGTAAAGTTTTTTATGCTTTTGAAGAAGACAAGAAACTGACAGAATACTGCAGTAATCCTAGACATTTCCGACTAGATGTTATCTAGATGAAATCTTATTTCTCTTATCACAAAACAAGAGTTTTTTGAAGTGTAATGCTTTCGCGTGCCGGAGGTAAAGATTTTGTTTCCTCGGTTGCCATGACGACAGCCAAAATCGTCCGCAAAACGCTTGGACGCTACACGTGCAGTTAATATTTAACGCAAGTTTCGGGTGGAAAGTTTGTAACTAAAATTTTCCTGAATATTGTTTTTGCGTTGTTATATTTTATTGCGCTTCGCTTTGTGACGTTTAAAAACACTAAGCATTTTTAGATTACTCGCTTGCAAATCGATGCGCTTCGATGAAAACATAAAAAATAGATGTGCTTCATTTGCTACTGCCTCTGCGGTTCCCCTACTACCCTTAAATTAAATCTATGTAATGTCATTATCATTTGAGAAAAACCGCTAATTTTACTCAACGTTTAAGCATTGCTTTTTGTAGAGGGTTGTAACAATTTTCTAGCTTATGACATGGCATTGCCTGGAAATTTAGCTCAAACTGGCTTCAACTGTTTGGTATCATGGGCTTCAGTCAGTTCTTGGATGAGCGCCTCCTAAAGCAATCATAGTTGATTAAACTTTGAGTGTGAGCTTCATCTTGAATGAATTCAAGAATCAGCCAAGTTGACCTATCGCAGTTCACTCAGTTCTTAGTTAGTAACGAGGATCGTTTAAGTACAATGTTATGTTTAAAAATAAATAGTACTGTGCTACTCAGGAATAGCATATTTACAGAATTTTATGTCATACAGAGTAAAAGCATTGCACAACGAATTTTCATCTTCAGTCTCACAATATTTAGTAAAATTACTTATTTAAAATCATTACATTATTTCTTTCAGTTTCAGGCTAACTTTTAGTTAACGAAATATTTTTTTGTTGCCTCATGTTGTTATTAGATTATCTTATACTTGGCTTGCATTTTCTGCAGCTGAAATATCACCAAGCTTTTGATGTCTGATGAAAAATACTAAGTTCCAAAATAATTTGTAAGCTGCTTAACTTCGTTCAAAAGGATTCTCTGTAGCAATTAATGATTCCACAAAATCCTTTTGCAGAATGCTTCAGTGTTGATTTGACTCACACTGGTTTGAAGTTTGGAAATTTGCATTAATTAGTAGTTTTATGTAATATCAACAGATATTTGGAACACTGACTATTGAAACTAAGATAACTTTTTTGAAATCTCGGAATATACATTCTGTATTTGCATCATTTTAATATCTTGCAGCAATCACATTGTAAAATCTGATCGTAGGTTGCCTTTGCGGAAGACTTTGCTAACTAACATGATCTTGGGAATTAAAAACTTGAAAGTGATACAAAAGATTTGCTGACTAATAAATGACAATTTGTCTAAATAATTGCTGTCAGGTAAAAAAGCGAACAGAATCACATATTGCAAAGGAAAATTTTGCAAAAGTCAAAATGAAAGTCTCGAGTGATGTCTTCATATTGTTGGGTATTGAATAAAATAGTTCTTTTGATTGCATTTGATTCTAAAATGCATTTTCGTTTTCCATTAGGATTTCTGAGTCATTAGTCTTCCCTAGTTTGTTCCTGATGTATTGCTGTCTATGTATAATTATATAATATGGTATTTATACATATATATGTATATGGTATGGTAAGTATATTATGAATGAAATGCAATTTTGTTTTTAACCTTATAAGTGGTACCTACAAATGTTCAAATTTATTTGAATTTCAGCTTCAGTCTGGAGATGTGCTTTTGGAAGTAAATAGCTTGGATGTCCAAGACCTTACAACAAAAGAAGGTACGCAACTTTTTCAGCACTTTTTGGACGATTGTAATTTGAAGCATTACGGACTGTAACCAGTACATATTTTTATGTTGGGCACAGACGTTTACAAAGCCAATAGTGTTAAAAGTGTTTGCTGAAATGTATTTGTTGTTTTGCTTAATGCAGTAGTCACATCTGCGCTTTTAAAAAGTGTGTTAAATTTTGGCCCTAGTTTGATCAGTTGACTATGCAGAGTATTGAGTTTGATGAAGAACTTGTGGTAAATAATTTGTGATGTTATAAACTGAGAAGTTCACAACACAAATTGATTCAGTTAATAATAATAACAATAATAATAATAATAATAATAATAATAATAATAACAGTAATAACAATAATAATAAAATTTTGTCTTACTTTTCCAGTTTTGCGCTGCCTCAGGCTATCGGGTGATAATATCATTATAAAAATTAGGAGGGGTGAGTAGCTTTGAATATTGTGAATGAAATTCTGAGTTTTTTATCTAAATATTTCTTCTATGTGTCATTTTTCATTTGTGTGACAGCCTAAAGTAAAGAATACTAATGCATAAATGAGCAACTTCTGTGTAAGTTGCAGCTCTTTGAAGATATTTTTGTATAATAGAAAGTATATATTTTCTTGCAGTCTTGGCCTATATTTACTTTGCAAACAACATGCCTTCAAACTAATATTTTTCATAGAATTTATTTCAATAGTATATTTACTACGTGTATAGCTGGGTAGCAATACTGAATAATTCCAACAGTAACTATGTTTCTCAGTAATTTATATTGGGTGTAGCACCAGTTTATGGTAATCACTATCAGTCCTTTTACTAATTGCACTGATTATAATTATATGAATATTTACGGCAGTTTTCTAATTCTAGATCCAGTAATTCGACGAAAGGCAGCAAAATATTTTAACAATGCCGAAAACCAAGATGTGATCCGCCGTGCCATTTCACAGGAAGATCTTTCGGGAGTAGAAACTATCATCGCTCGTGTTAATCCACCTGTGTGTAAGAAAACCCCTCCTCCTACTATTCTGCCGGCCAACAACAACAGTGCCATGTTGACAGAAACATTGTCCAATCACGAGTGTATGCACAATGGCTCATCGTCACCCAGCCATGAGTCAACTCGGTCCTCGAAGCAGAAGAAGAAGGGATATGAGGCATTTGTGATGACTGGTGACTTAATTCTGAATTTAAATACAAAAAAGACCTCCCCACGGAGTGGGAAACGGATATCAAAAGATGTAGGCAGTCCCGATGAAGAAAGCAAGACGGCGCCATGTAGTCCGGCACAGTTGGTAGAAGAAACTGAACTTAGACATGGCGAACAACAAATTGGATCAAACAATTATGTACGCACATCGCGAAGTGAAAATTGTTTAGAGAATCAACAAATTCGGACATTCGCTATTGATCTCGATGACAAAGAAACATCGTCGCTCGACGCGTTACATTACACGCGAGTAGATGCACCCGGTGAACAAAAAATTGTCTGGACACTAAATGCCCCAAATCAGCCGGACCGTCCGCCAGAATCAAAAGTAACTGTAGGATATTTCAAGGACCAAATTATAGCAGACCGGCGACGGCTGATGGAACGGCTGCAGCAGGAAAAGGAACGACAAGATCAGGTGACAGTTACTGTAAAAACAATAAATAGGGAGCATCATCATACGCTGTCCGATGGTGAAGTGTCAAGACATGAGGATTTCAGTAGCAGTATTTTAACAGATGATACCTTTTCTTCCAGTGAACAAGTCAACAGTTACAGAAACCGTGATCAGGTTGTACCTGGTGCGGATGCAGCGATGGATTATGACGAACATCATGTGCCACCTCACTCTGAGTCCACCCCTTCCACTACGTCTTTATCTACGCCCGAACCCCCTTCTTGCATGTCCCCATTAGAATTATCTCCTAAACGTCAGTATGTTAAAGTTGACCGAATCGTTCGGATTGAAGAATCTGTACAAACTGAGAATACAGTACCAGCTTTAGCTGCTTTTATGCCACGAAATACTACAAGTACATCAGTGCAGACTGACGATGCATTATTACATGAGTATAAATCTAGTCACGTGTCACCCAAGCGTAGTTTAAGTGGGTCTCCAAAAAGTTCTCCATCAAGGTCAGCTAAGTATTATGACGGACGAACTCCGACTCCTCCTGGTGACCTTGAATGTGAACATCATCGTGTTGATTCTCCTCCGCCTTTACCCAGTGTCCCCGGGATTACAGAGCATACGCTTGGTAAGTAAGATTAACCAGTCTACGTAAATTTCACTTCTGGATATGCTGCAACTCAGTATAGAATAAACAAAAATGTTATTAAACATATTTGTGTTTTCAGATTAATTGCTTTAATATGCTAGGGTAATACCCTGTCCAACAAAAGCTCATTTTTGCAGTAGTGGTTGAAGTGTACGTAACACTGTTGTCATAAACTTCATATAATAAACTACAAATAGTCTGACCTTTTATGAGCAGAAAACATACTTTTATACTTTGTCACTTTAAATTTGCTTTGTCCTCGGGCATGCAAAACTGTATTTTACAGCTCTAGGAGAACTAGTTTTAAAGCTGAGGTTTTATTTGTGTTTTAAAGTTTTGTATTTGATATCTTGCAGCTGGATTGTCTTTTTGGCTTTGGAATCAGCCTCTTAGATTTTAATGACAAGAATTTAATGAAAGTTTGTCTTTGGCGCCAATTTTCAGATTTCCAGGTCATATTCCTCTTTTTGCTTTTCCTAGTTTCCCCAACACTTGTCACACTTCTGTTTATTGATCTTTATAATGTAATCTTTACAAAATGTAAGAATATTATAATCATTATAATTTTACATTGGTACTTAATAAAACATTTAAATTTATGAAACCAAAGTCCGGCAGCAATTGCAGTCAACTTTTAATTGTTTACTTGAATAAGTTGTCAAACTTCTAAAACCACTTTATTTAGGTTCCATCAAAGCGGAAAAAAGGATATTGCAACACAAAATTTTCTTTTGGGTTTTAGTGCTTATTTTGGCCTGTGTATTGAGTTTATAGTATATTAGAGCCTTTTGTGTGTTGGTATTTCATTTGGTATTACACGTGTTTTCCCTCTTCGGAGATCCTTCCCAATTCCCTCCTTGGCCAAAATTCCTCAACTGAGAGCCTAATGCCTCCCTTTAAGAATCTCTGGTGAAGAAATGATAGTTTGTAAGGATTAGATAATTTCCCACTATTTCACTTTGCATGTTTGATTTTATATGAAAAAAGTAAATTTTTATGTCTAATTTCTGAAGAACCTTTTCCCATCGGAGTGCACTGAATCTGGCTTGTCGCCTCAATGTAAACAGAATGAAAATGTAATAAAAGTGAGGTTTGTATTGCTTTTTTGTTATGGCAATGTTATATGCTGCCTGTACATAGAAGTTTGATCCTTTCGTGTTCAAATTATCTAATTTACTCAACCTTGAAACATGTTCCGATCTTAGACTGAGAGACCTATCTGGCTGATAGAAGTACCTAAGAACCTATCAGTGTATTGCGCTCCAAATGTATCCAGATGCTGTGCTGTATTCAGGGCCTTAACCAGATTCTTTTTGTCTTTGAACTACATGTGAACATTATGCTTTGCATTTCAGAGGATGACAGTGATAGTGATAGCGTTCAGAGTATTAAATTTAGTCCCAAGGCTGTGGACGCCCCATCTGCTTATCGGCTAGCTAAGCGACTCTATTATCTAGAGGGATTCCGAAAAAGCGATGTGTGGAAACATCTTTGTAAAAAGTGAGTTTGTTAAACTTTTTCAGTAAAGAGACTAGAGAGATCTCCATGATTATTACTGGAAATTTATACTTAAAATGTTTTTTTAATGAATTTCTTTTAAATACCCTGTGCAATGTTATTTGATTGAACAGATTTTAATAAAAATTCATTTTGTTGACGAATATTTAAAAAGAATTAGCTGTGATCTATTAAGTTATTCCCATTGGTGGTGATGTAATGACATCACTATAGAAAATGCCTTTTACGTTCCGAGTAGCACTTCTACTATTGGCCACTGATGATTAAATTTAACAAAAAACTTTACGTTTGCATCCCCCCTCTGATATCCAGGTAAGCGCTTTGTTCAAGCTAAACAGACAACCTTCAAAGCAGTTTTCTTTCCGTCTGCTAAAAAAAGTAGTTCCTAACTCCTCACCTCCTTGCCAAATAGTTCCACATTAACAAAAAGAAAGGAAGAAAATTGTTCCCTACATTCCTCGCGAATATTTAACTGATTAACGACAATTACAGTGGTATGGTAGTTCATGACAACCTAAAAGGAATTTGAAATGTGTGATTTACGATTATCACAATATGCAGCTACTATCATAACAAACAGAAATATTGTGATAATCGTAAATCATGCATTTCAAATTCCTTTGTTTGGAATGCAGCTGTTTCAGAAGAAAATGAATTATTGATTTTGTAGACTGCTGATAGGTATTATAAAGTCATGATAAAGGGATGCTCATTTTTGCCATGTAACTGAGACGTGAAATGTAATATGTGAAAACCGTTTTACATTTCACTTAACTTAATAAAATCTTGTTTGAACGTGACTCCGTAGTTTTTCATTCCCTGTGAAGTTACAAAATTGATTTAGTCATGCATGGCTTTTGTTGTTTTTATTATGTTCCTAATTAATAATTTTTCAACTTTTCTTGCATTCTGTGTTTGCCATTTTGTGTATAAGTTAAATAACTGAAAATTTTTCAGATCAAAAGTAAGGCTTTTATCCATGGCATACGTCTTTCTTTTTTATGTCAAAGCAGCCAAATAAAACAATATTAAAAATATAGAAATCAATTACATCGATCGGTAAGCAACGTTGTGAGTACAGTGCTAACATCAGTACAATAATTTCCATTCAGCTTACTATTCCACTTGTATATAATTTTATTACATATTTTGTTAATTTTGAATAATTCCAGAAAGAAATATTTGAATTATTATCTATTCGTGTGGTTCAAAGTTTAAATAGAATAGGAAAGTTATTTTTGGCATTTTCTAGTTAACAGTTAATCTTTGAAATCAATCAGCAGTTCATGACATGAAAGACTAGTTTCTTTTTAAATGAAGTTAATACCTTGCCTTGTGAGCTGTTAAAATTTAATTGCAGCGCGTGTCTTTATCACAAACCATGAGTGTCTAGGCAGTTAGATGTTGATCTTTTAGCGGTTCAAACTAAAAATTCAGTTTTTATGTTTAACATTTTTTCTGGCATATCTAGGTTCAAATATTCCAATTAATTTATGGTGTGGATTTGTTCCACATCTCTGTTATGCATTATAATACAAGTTGCAGTATGTTCACAAATTCACTTTATTTATACTAGCAAACCATATAAAAAGTTACCGTCTAATTTGTTTAAGTTGCTTCCCTAGTTATCAAACAAATCACAATAACGAGGGTGAAATGTAGGTTTACACATTTATATGATATTGGAGACCATCATAACTTAATCTGATATAAATTAACGTGAAATCTGAATTAACCAATTTACCAATTTATTGTAGGAATGATTATAATCAATTGGTGGCACAGGAATATTTGAAATTTTTTGACTTCACTGGTGACACGCTAGATGTCGCTCTTCGGAAATTGCTTGCGCAGTTTGCACTTTCTGGAGAGACGCAAGAACGCGAACGCATACTGGCCCACTTTTCTCAGCGTTACCTGGAGTGTAATCCGGAGCGATTTTCCACTGTAGACTCTGTCCACAAACTCACTTGTGGAGTCATGCTACTGAACACAGATCTTCATGGACAGGTCAGTATTTATTGTGTTTGGCATGGTCAGACTTAATAGGTTCTTGTAAATGTATTGCTCAGAGAGGAAGGAACGTTTGTCTGACATCTGTTCTCCCCCTCTTTTTCTTGCAGTAATTCTTTCAGCATATATTTCTTTTAATTCTTACAAAAACACTGTTTTTGTAAGACTGTGCATCACTGTCAGTGTGATGCAGCAGTAACCTATTGCACTGTTTGCTTCTGCATTTGTGCAAAATGCATGTGAAGGATTCCTGCCATTAGAATATGGTATTAAGTCCGGGGTGTGCAAATTATCTGACTAGCCGGGCCACATTAAACTTTCCCTCAATTTCTGCGGGCCGCGTACAGCTTGGTCAAGGAGCCAAGAACAGTAGGACCTAACAACGATTTTTTTTGCATTTGTTCTTCGCACATCATTACTATCATTACTACACTTAATTACATCATTACTACTACACTCAAGAAAACTGTTTTAGAAGTTATTAAAATTTACATTAAAAACCATAGATTTCAACTTTTATGTCAGATAGTTGTAATTTTATTACAATGCATATTAGTACAGTGTATCACACAGTCTGTGCAAGTACAGTGCATATTAATCTGTCTTAAAACACTCGATGTTCTTTTTCAATCCTCCTCTTTTTCTTATCCATGTTTCTGATCTATAAGAACACTACACCTGATGAAACGATGAAACATCCACTGATGGATGCGTGTACTACTAAGTCTATGCAGAAACTAAAATCCTGGAATCCCCCTATATCAGGGGTAGCCACACTTTTTCAGCTTGCTGGCTACTTGCAAATTGATCTGCCCAGTCGTCTTCTTGGTCATAGTAGGTAGATCATTTTGACTTTGTTGTTTTATAATTTTATTTATAATTTATTTTGTAAAATAGCCAAGTTTTAATGATCTACCTATTTGAACAAGAAGACGACTGGGCCAATCAACCAGCCCGATAATAGAAACCCAAGGGATTGGCAGGTCGGTCTTCCTACCAGCCAATCAGATTGCTTGTCGCTTTTCGTGCACATTGAGCGTTTCACATGGCGGCTTCCGTGGTAGTTTGCTATGTTCTGTGATTACATCATTTTTTTGTGTTCCAAGTCAGCAACGTGTAATATCGTCATGTCCGACAGTGACATTAAGTGACAATCATCTTGTAAGGGTTAATGCCATCCGATCTAGTGAAAAAAAACTACCCGCACTGTCTTTGTAATCGTGGCGCGGACTTCAACTGGAAACATCTTACTCAAGCTTGCGACCCAGTTCATCGCCTGGACCACACTTTCATTAGGTTGACAAACTTCTTGTTGACCACACCTTCATTAGGCCGCACAAGATCTCTCGTAGCTACACTCGTAGGTCACTTATTAAATCTAAGCTGACATTATAAACTATGCAAAACATTTCAGTAATTATTACAAGTAAGAAAATGTATATTTTGAACCAGAGCACAAAATAAGACACAATTTTAAAAAAAATTGTCTTTTCCTTTAAACTCACGTATAACTCACATATAGTTGGTTTCTTTACAGAATATTGGGAAAAAAATGTCGTGTGGAGATTTCCTTGAGAACCTCGCACACATGAACGATGGGCGTAACTTTCCACGGGACGTGCTTAAGCAGCTTTACCATTCAATTAAGTCTTCTCCATTGCCATGGGCTGCGTAAGTTTGAGTGCTCGTTGTTTATTGCTGTTTCGCCAATTTGAAGTTTTTGTTTCCAGAGTTGTTTATGTAACATACGTTGAATGTTTTTGTTTTCACTATGGCTATTTCTTTAAACTTTTGAACTTCTTTACAAGTTTGATTTGCCAAAACAGTGACTCTCCCATAAATACTGGAACATAGGGAATTTAGTCATGATTTTACTGTAGTTCCCTGTTTAATTTCAGAAAAAAATTCTTGTGCTTCACTTACTTTAGTTGTTGAACTTGGCATGTGACCAAATGTTATCAATTATCCCAGCCCACTGAAGAAAATAAAATAAAAGTTTGTCAAATTTTTGAAAACAAAAGAAAGTAAGCAGTGTAATAATTATGATAAATAAAATTTTTTAATTAACTATAAATGACGTAGTTTTAGGTAAGTACCAGCAAATGTAAGTTGCTCAACTGCCGCAGAAAATAACTGTTTTCTTGTTGATTTTTAGAGTCCTATGCCTAATGTGCCGCCATTGATTTTCTTTGCAATGCCATAATTATGTTACATTTTGTTTTATTTAGTGATGAAACTGAAGAGGTACCAGAGGAACAAAAGACACAGACCTTAAGCATTGGTCACAATCCCTTCCTTACTGTGAGTAGCCATAATAACACAGTGTTTTTTACTTTTATATTTTTATGTAAGTTTAAAATCAGCATAACATTACTAATTGCCAGGTGTAGTACAGTAGGAATGTTATAACAATTCAACAAAATTGAATCAAATTTTTGATTTGATTCATTTCAGGTCAACAGTATTTTGTTCAATCCTAATTTGACAAAAAAGAATGCAAAAAAATTGAATCTGTTTCTGTTACATGTGTAGTCTAGCGTTGCTTTATACTAATTAAAACATACCTATGTGATAGTCATGTAATTATATCATCAATATATCAATATCGATTTATTAGAGCATTCTGTGTTTACGAAATCAGCTGATTTTCTTTTGGCGCTTCAATAAAAAAACAAAAAAAATTAAGTGTTAATCCAGGTGATTTGTTACGTTTATTATGTCAGCTTCTTGGATTAATAATCGCAGTCTTAAATAAGTTATTACTACTATAACAAACTGGTCTGTCCTACATACACTCATCATTCCAACAAACATTTCACACAGACGCCGCTTGAGCAATTTTCTTTGTGGAATTCCTTGTGAGGAATTCTGCTGCTAGCTAGAAGCTAAGCATCTTCCTCATGAGGCAATTTGCCGCTTCATAAAAATGCTGTATGGGTTATGTTCCTCACAGAATTCACATTAAAATTTAACTGCCAAATTACTACTTACGTGTTTGACGAACAACAGTTAACATAATTCAGGGTAAAATTATAAGTTTCTGATCTTTTTCTTATCAAATAGACTTTTTTTTGTTTTGTCAAGAACAGCAATAGCTATATTCATGAAAAAGAAAGTAATGTCTGTGAAGCTAATAACTGCATCTAAATTGTGTGGAGTCATTGCAGTATAGCTGCAGAATTCTCCAAATCATCTCTCAACTGGGTACTTTTTGTTAATTCGACGCTGCTGTTTTGTTTTGTTAATTCGGTACACCCAATAATGACAGTAAGTTGGTAATTATTACTATTGTAATGATAATAAGAGCTCAGGAAAAACATTACGTTGTCTTCGCTGTCCGTGATGGCTCGTAACAGCCTGCAGCTCGTAAAATAATTGGAGCTAGTTGAACGTACATAAAAATGCATGGTTTCTGTGTTTAATGGACTCTCTTGCAACAGTGGTTTTGGCAAAAAATTTATCAGTGTGAAATGGCCCTAAACGGGTTTATCTGGAGTTTGGATTTGAATGTTGTGAGATTTTATTGCAAGAATAATGCGTATTTCCCTCAACCGTTTTGATAATTTTTAGGTACCAGATACGTTAAATGCCACTCAGTTCAAGTCTGGCTTTGTAATGCGGAAGTGTTGCATGGATGCTAATGGACGCAAGAGTAAGTTTCATGTAATTTTTAGTCTTACCTCCTGTTGCTTAATGTTACATTATAATCCTTTGTGAAGAATCTCAAACATATAGTAAAGACATTCAGTGTATCATCTGAATAGTACTAGTTCGCATTGGACATGCGAATTTAAAATTTCTTTTTGGCTTTGTATGGCATGCAAGGAGGCGGTGTTTGCATTAAGTAGGACTAGTTCAGTTCGTGAATTAAACCTCGCGACATAGTAAAACTGTCTTAACGAATTACCTAAACAGTAAGTCTGAAAGGATATCAAATTGATATGAAAAGCCCCGCATCTTCTTGCGAGTTTTTTGTTTGGAATTTGTAAGTTCGGCTAAACATTTGGTGATCTAGTGTCTCATTGAAAGCAATTAATAGATCATTAAATCTAAATATACGTGTTTTGAAGACGTTATTGTAACTGTGAATTCAAATAAACTTATTCACGCACTTCAAGACAGTGTAAAGTACATTTAATTATATATTGACTTATTCTTGTATTTTTTAGCACCATTTGGAAAACGCAGTTGGAAAATGTTCCACGCGTGCCTGCGTGATATGGTTCTTTATCTGAGTAAGGTAAGCTTGTAAGTTTTCTGAATTTGAAGAAAAACATTCATTTATGTATGACAGTTAATCTTGTGTGTAACAATAAATCTCTGAAAATGTTTCAGTCGAAATAGAAACTTTAGGACTACAAAAAATGAAAAAGTACAGCCAACTCTGGTTAAAGTATCTCTGTCTGTGGTGATTGAATAAATTGTTACAAGTTAAGTGAAATACTCGTTGTGTGAGACTACGTTTATATGCACTGGAGTCAGTCTTGACTTGAGTTTTGTAACCTATTTAACAAAATTTAAAATTTTATATTGCGCTTCAAAATACAGTGTTAGATTCCAACTTAAACAAACCAATTTTGCTAAAAATTTTCAATGTTTTGTATATAGGTTCATACTTGTGTCAAAGTTTATTAAGTATGTGTATGAATAATGATGTAATATCTTAAATTTTTTTTGAACTTCACCACTTTTATTTAAAAAGAACGAATTCAATAGTTTTTTTGGTGTAAAATTGTGGACAGCAGCTACAATTATTTTATCAATGTCTATGTAACCTTTTTATTGCCTTTCAATATTTTAGGACGAGAGTAGTTTTAAAAAGAACACCATCTATCAGAATCTAAACAATGGCATACGAATACATCACTCTTTAGCTAGCAAGGCAACTGATTATACAAAGAAGCAGCACGTTTTTAGGTTACAGACGGCCGAATGGGCAGAGTATCTTTTCCAGACTGGGTAAGTGCTGAAGCTGATTCGAAGTTTAGGAATGTAGCAGAACTAATTCAGATAGTGTATTGCAGCTGTTTATATTCAAATACACAGAAATTAAAATTAGTGCAAATTGTGCAGCTGATTATCTTGTCATTGTTTTATCCCTTTCTCTGTCTGTCTCCATTTTTTCTTTTGTCCCTTTGTCTATCACTTCTTTCCTTCATTATCCATGCCTGTCCTCTCTTTTTCAATTCCCCTTCCTACACTGCATTTTTCTCTGTGTTTTGTTTTACATTCCATCAATCGCTTGCTTCTTTTTATACATCTCTCACCTTTTTTCACGTTTCTCCAGCGTTTAACTAAAGAAATGAAAAAATCAGCCTTGATCTCAATTTTGTTAAACATACACTTTCATCAAAAAGTTTTTGTTAGGGCTGGCTTATAAATGGAAGCTTTCTCCCTTGCAAGGTTTGAATATGCATAATTTTGGCTCGTTAGTATGTTTGTGATGTAATTTAAAATATGGTAATTTGTAGAAATTTGTTTTTCTTGCAGTGATTCTAGAGAACTACAGACGTGGATAGACATGATCAACTTTGTAGCAGCTTCCATGTCTGCGCCGCCTCTGCCCTGTGCAGTGGGTTCACAGAAGAAGTTCCAGCGCCCCCTGTTGCCATGTAGTCATAGTCGTCTCAGCTTGGTGAACACTATTATTCTAAATATTTACATTAAAGTTGAAATAGATTTAAATTACTTAATTACCATTTTATCGGTCTAGAGCTTTAATTGTTTTATATTTTATTGTTCTTCCTGTTTGGACTACATTTTTGGTTTCAATGTCTTACGATTACACCTTAAATATACAACTAAAGCAACTTGTCTTTGAGGGTATCAGTGAACCAATACATGTATGTATGTTTTGAAAGTTAGGGGCAACTGGAATAGTTTAGTAGTCATAGTATGTGTTTAGTGATGCAAGATGAGCATTGTTGTGATTTGTTTTGTAGAAAATTCCTATGGTAAATTTATATATATATATATATATATATATATATATATGAATCTCAATGTGGCTGTAACACCTCTGGAGTTCAGTATCTTCTGATATTAGATTTTCTTGATAATAAATTTGTTCTGGTGCTGCCGTAATTATCTACATTAAGTCTGTCCATGTCATTGAATGGTGGATCCTTTTCCTGCTGATTCGTACTGTATAAAAGAACTGCTATGATTAATAATTTGCTAAATATGCCATTTTGTCATAAACAATCTTGAAATTATTAATTCCAGAGGGAACAACTCATACAGCACGAGATCAAAGTGGATGAGTTGGAAACAGAACTGGACGAACATCGTGTGCATCCACCTAAACATGGCTCTAAATCTCGGATAATACATGATTTTAATGAAAAAGAAATTTACTTGCAATTTGAGGTAACTCTTTGTAGTATTCCGAGGGCAGTGAAACACAGAATAAGACATGTAGATACATCAAGCGCTTCTCAGCGTCCTGTGTGGTTTTTTAAACACTTCATCAAAAGACTGTTCCATGAGTTTACATAATAGCAGTGAGGCCAATCTTTTATCTTGTTTGCGCTTTAGAAAGGTTAGAAACATCCATTTTCGTTCTCTTTCAGACGTGTGTGTGCATGTACATAGTGTAATTTAAGGTTAGAAACGTCCATTTTCGTTCTGCTGTATACTTTTGTGAAGGATTAATTTGTGCTTTTATTTGTTTTCCAGATCAAGCGCTATAAAACATATGTATATTTACTGCAGTCGCACCTTCAACAGTTTCCAGAAATGGAACCACCATTAACGGAGCATTCTATTGGTGAGGTTGATGAATCTCGCTCCATCAGCCCATCGCAAGCATCTGGTGTTAGTCCACAGCACTTGCCTAGTGCTGGAACCGAACAGCACGGCAGCCCGGCACGATCTGGCGGAACTTCCACTCCCGCCACTGTCACTGATGATGACGACTTGTCACAGCAGTGCACTGGTGAGGAAGAAGACGACGAACAGCGCAATATGGACCGCTACAGCTACAATGCTGCCATCTATAGTAATGCTCAGTCGGAGTCGTTTCTATAGCTGCCTTCCTATAGTATACACATTCATACGATTTTCCCATAAACATATCAGCTGGCTTTGTCATCCGAAAAAGGTTCACCAATTCGCTACTCATTTCTAGCTGGTTGTGAAACTTGTGGCATATTTAGCATCGTTGTCAACCATCTTGAGCATGTTTCATCAGTAGGTTGATCATAATCTGGTGCAGAAACAAAAAACGATAAATAATCGTTTGCAGTTGTTTGTTCCTAGGATACATAAGTTTGCTATTTTAGTAGGTGCTATAGGAAATACTTGATCTTTTTTTGGTATTAAGATTTGCTTTTTGTTTTATTGAGTTTTTCTTTTCAGACAGTAATTGGTTAGATGCAAAGATACCGCTGATAGTTGGACTAGCATTTTGTTTCCCACTGTTTGTGAACTATATTTTACAATAATTACTGTAAAATTGTCAAAGTAAAATTTTAGCAAAGTTAGCAATATTGACTGGAATTGTTTTGTCAACTTTGCACCCTTCATTTACTCATGTCTTTTGATTTGATTTTAGCTCTTATTGTTATTACGTAGTTTTTTATGTTAACTTTAGTTATAGTTGTTAATGCATTATTGTAAGCACTAAAGGTTAGATTTTCATTCCATTTGTGAGTAAAATCTATGCCAGTGGTGAACTCAAAGAAAGAACAACATAGTTTTTATACATTCTGTTATCAAGTGAACATGCTGTCTCTGTTATTATTCAAAAATCTTCCCTGAAATCCATATGACTGTTTTTATTACGGAGTGAAACTTTTACTGGAGTAATTTCACGCATGATCTACATTAGTATATTGCATGAATCTGTTGGTACTTGCGTTTTCTGTCTAAGTATTGCCAAGAGAATTTCAAATAATCTAAGAACATACTTTGTCCCTACTTGCAACACATTGAGGGGGTTGTATGTTAAACACACTACTAACACATTATTAACTGAAATATAATTATGTGAAAAGGCATTATTCCCAGTTCAAATATTTCGGTCGTAAAAAAAACCATATCTTATCATGGGTATTGAGTGTAATCATGTGAATAATATCTTCATGTTTGTAGTACCCTATAAAAATAATTCCGGTTAGATTAGTGGCTTTGGTCCCAATAAATTTAAAAACTGCAGGTATGCAGTCAGTGTTTGAAACCACACGCCCTAGTAATGGAGGCATGTTTATCATTATTCAGCAATGCATACCACCTTGCATAGTTATTTTTAGATTTTGTCAGTACAATATGGTACTAAATTATTGCTCACCTAGTTTGATGTGCCATAACTTAACTTTTGTAGACTTTCCTAGTCACACTAATATATAATTTTTATGTAGCTTTCTAGTGTAAATAGTGTAGCTGCTTGCTTTAGCATGCTAAGCATCATCATAGTTTTCAGCTTATATATTTGTTTGTGTGAGTCATTATCTGAACAAAATACTTACATTGAGTGGTAAGTGGCAACTGACCTTAAAACAGGAAACTAATTCTTATTTATTATTTATGCTGGTCAGTATGCACTTTTTTTACTTTCTTTGAGTTTTGTCTTGCAATTTTTATTTATTGTATTATTTATTTTAAACTGGTCTTGTCTTGCCTTTCATAATTTTTTTATATGAAAATGCTGCAGATGCAGGTACATAGGAGTTTATGTAACGTGAAGCAGTTTATTCTCACAGCATGCATGTGCCTTGTTTTAATTTAAGTATATTTTACTAACTATCCTGTTTCCCCAAAGGGTTTTGTGGACATAATTTTGTTTTCTGTGTTGGTACATTTGTGAACATAACTTTGTTTTGTGTGTTAGTTCATTGTTTTTCATTATTAGTGTTTGAAACAACATTTGAAAGAGACCATGAAATTTTCAGTCTTACGCAGTAAAGTTTTGCAAGGTGTTTTTCATTATTAGTGTTTGAAACAACATTTGAAAGAGACCATGAAATTTTCACTGTCTTACGCAGTAAAGTCGAATGCACATTTATCAGCAACTCTTGGGTATTTTGAATATATTTAAAGCATCTTGGTTTAACATTGAAACAGCTTTATGAATGTTTTTGCCAGTTGTAATGCAAACTCGTTCATAAAATGCATTTTCCTCCACCAATAATTTCTTATTTTATTTGTAGTGTTAGCGCTTCTGAATATCATGTATATGTAAACGTTATTGATTGATCATAATTGCACCGATGTTCTGGCATACTGCCAAGAAGTTCCTGTTTAGCAAATTAGCAATGTGCTTGATTTTGTAAATGCTTAGTTGAAAACTTTACAAAGTAATGCGTCTTCGAAAATAATATCGATTGTGGAAATTAAATTTTAAAAAAAACATGAATTAATTTTTATTTGTTTTTGTTAGTATTGCTTGATGTCTCTGCTAGATGAAACAAATCTCATTTGCATCCATTTTTGGTGATTATACTGTGTAATAGTTGACACATGCTGGAACTAATACAGTTATTATTAGTTACGGCTTTTTGCAAAAGTGCTTGTTCTGTGGGAATCTTCATCGTGTTAAAGAGAAACAGGTATTTGACGAATTCTACAAGAGTGGTTAGTGGCAGCACAAAATAAAGCTGGCATCCAAACCACCATTACAGGCCATGACAAAGTTAAATAGTGCCAGGTTTGGTTAGTGAACAGATGAGCAGTATAATCCAACTATTTTCCTAGTTTGGTAATGAACTAGATTACAATCGTGCTACTTATTGGCATTCACAATTTGGCATTAGCAGTAAGTTTTGTCTTCTAGCCAAATCCTAGCTTAACCACCAGGGTCTAGTGGTAGACCCTGTTTTATTCACATAAGTTTGGGTGCTTGATAGTGAATGTGGGTACAAAGCCTCGTCAAAAGGCAAACATGAAAGTAAGCTATCCTGTCCACAACAAAAATTGTAGACTAATGCCTACTTTTTAACTAAAACTCTGTATTTACTTTCCCAGTTAGACATGTTTCTACGCATTGAGAGAGCTACCAATTTTTTGAATATGCACACTTAGAAACTATGTGAGAATATTACTGACAGTTCTATGCAAAGTTTCCTTTAGGATAAGGTTAAATATTAGGATAAGTGATAAAATTAAATTAAGAATACCACAAAAAATTCAGATGTAATGCACATGGATGCGTGTTGTACATATCCATCCATTATAATCTTTAATTTTATGTGAACTTCGAACTTTTCAATTAGAACATTACATCCTTTATTTGTGTCATTGCGTGAACTGAACTGTTTCATAAAAATAATGGATCACCGTAAAATATCAGCTGTCAGAACTGTGTATGTTACTAAACTGAGGAAACAACACTCTTTCTATAAGATCAAGCCAGTTTGTTTGTGTGTACGAGTCAGTCAATTCTTGACTGTCTTCAAAATCGACTAAAGGAAAAGTTTGCGTCTCAGTGTCAGTGCCAGCTAACTCCCTTTCCACGTCCAACGCATTAAGCATTGTCTGCGTCTCCACTGACTGCAAGTCGAGCTCATTAACAACGTTGAATGTTTGGGTTTCCACGTGCGCTAAGTCGGAACTGCCAAAATTCGTAAACATGTCATTCATCTGTAGATTCGCTACTGCCGTTTGAGTTTCAACGGACATTCCGCTTGCTACCTGCATCCCCGACTCAGACAGAAAATCCATTTGTAAAGCAGTCTGTGCACCAGAATCCGAATGCTCAGACTCTGAGGGCAACATATTTTGGTGTTCATTCGACAAAGTCTGAGTCTGCACAGACAATCCGCTAGGAACCTGTGCCCAAGAATCAGACATACAAGATTCTTTTGAAACTCCCAGTGCTTTAGAAACTGACATGTCAGCTGCAAAAGCTATTTCATTTTGCACTCCAGTGGAAATTCCTGAATATCTTTCTACGACTGGCAATGAAGAATAGCCCGACTCATTATAAAAGCTGCTAGTGCCATCTGTCAGAAGTATTGGAATACTCTGCGAAATGTAACCCGACTCACATCGATGGCAGTCACTAGTTCCAGTCATCGATTTGTCAGCTGCCACATTATTAATGCATCTTATTTCCGCTTGGTCTGCAGTTATATAATGGCTTGAAGAAACAATTGTATGACTAGTTTTAGGCAGGAATGCATTGTAAGCTTGTTGAAATGCAAGGTAATTAGTAGATGGATCCTCACTTTGAACACTGTTTGCAACAAAATTGTCAGCGAAATGATGAAAACCTTGAGGAAAGAAATCATGAAAGCGAGTTTGAGTGGACATGGCGGCGTTGTCAGCCATCTTGTCATTTGAATGCGCAGTCTGAGTTTCCATGGTTTTACCTGGACCCCTGTATGTCTCAGGAGTTTGTGTCTGGTTATCCTCGGTAATAGGGCTGGAAGAAAACCGGTTAGAAGATAAAAATGGCGTCTGTGTTTCGATGTCCACAAGCCCTAATTCATGCCACAAATCCTCACCAGTTTGCGTCTCCATATTTGAAAGCATCTGCAGGTACGACAGACCTATCAAGAACGTAAGTGAAAATTAACATCGAACGAGTGCTGCTCTTCAGTAAATCTAGGTACCAAAAGATGGCACTGCTTGTGTAATACAAAAAGAACAAATTCAAAAACACCAATTAGCAATTATTGATCTATGGCAACATGTGTTATGGCTCACATAATCTTTTATGCAAAGTTATTACAGATAATCGTTGTTGTTTAGGTGTTAAGGGCCTACTAACACGCAAAAGTGAAGTTGCCTGCCCACCTGCCAAACTCTCGGGCTCTGATACCTGACACATGCGTAGTAACATCGACAGTGACCTCTGTATTTGGAAAGATTTCTCTTTCTCTCTTTGCATGTGGCCTGGACAGGTAGTCGCATAAAATGCGGACTTTACATTTTAACTTGCCTTGACGTCAGTGCTGTCTTGCTTTGTAAAAGGCCAGTAGAGATCAATGTCATTCTATAGACGATCTGGGGTCCATTGGTTCAATACTGCAGTTTGACAGGTGGTGAGTATATGGTATGTATGGTATATGGTAACAAAGGTATGACTGTAACACTTGGACTGTAAACACGTCCTCGGGCACTCTGAACGATCTCTAGTATTACATTCCTGTTAACTAGATCGGCAGCCCTCTGGAACTACTATGCTAACCGTTAATAACGCACGAAGCTGTATGTGTGCAGTAGGAACTATAGCTGGTATTCTATGACTACACCTAGCTCATATTTGGCAGGGGTCCAACGAGTGGATTCCCCTACTAAAACCCTTAATATTGTGTAAAATTGTATTATTTGTAGCTCTGTTAAGCAAACCAGTTTCTTTGATTATTATTAAATTTTGTATGCAACTTAATTCGTATTCCTATTTTCATCTTACGTTTTCTGAGTCGAAATAATAAAATGCCCTCTGCTAGATGCAGATGTGAACAGGTGTAAGTTTATGCCCCGTAATGATAACATCAATGTTTTAGACTGTTCTACATCCGATATCCTGGCTGCTGGGTGGAAATGAATGCATGTCGTCCCCACAGTACCTTAGTGGAAAAGCCGCGACATAACAGTTGGCCGCAGCGATATAACAATATGATGTTAGCAGCTGTATACACTAGAACAGATACACAAAAATTAAATTATTTTCAGAATAAATGCTGAAATAATAAAACTAACCTGAATTGCTATCTGTCATACTCATGAAATCCATGCAGCGTGAACTGTCTGTTTGTGTCTCCATGTGGAAGGAATTATCTGCTAAGGTTGAAATGCTGCAGTTCTTGTTTAGTATTTCTGCAAAGCAAAATAAATTTGTTATCCCGATAAAATGAGTTATCTAGGTATTTGGTAGAAATACGAAAACCACGAAAATAAAGAGTAAGAGGTATGGAACTCAGGGAGAGAGAGACAGAGACAGATTACCTGAGCTACTGCCACCAAGTTCTGCCAATTTTGACCAACATGGACTATTACTTCGTGCTTTGAATCTTTTTGGTTTTTCTTGTCGTCTAAACTTTGTCTTGCATCGGTATTCAACTGGCCGCTGCTTTGTTCTTTTAAGCTGAGCAGTTAGCACAGAATCCTAACAAACAACAAAAGTACATTGCTACATCAAATTACTTGTATAGCATAATAGCGAGTGAAATTGGACAATCCATACTTGAATCTTTAATAGTACTATTTCTTCAACTACTTTGTAATTTACTAGAAGAATGTTACAAATCAAGAACGTGTACTGTGGTCCGAAAGTCAGTCACTTGAGAAAAAGAACAGTAAAATCACTGACACAAAAACTTTTACTTTTACTTAAAAAATCAACATAATTTGCATTCACTTCACCGATGTTGTAACACAACATAATTTTATTATTGATCTAATTCCTAATTACAAATTTTCAATAACTAAAAGCAGTTTAAATAAGGCTCTAGTAATATACCTTCATCACAGCATGCTTTCTAGTTTTGATGTGTAGAGATCTTTTTTTCTGACTGATCAATTCTGACTAAAAAAATTTACTCGTTATTAGCTAGCTTAATAAAATCATACAAATGCTATTTAAAATTTGAGAGAGCTCTCCTGAGAGTTGCCATTTTAACATAAAAACACTGAATTCCATTTATAGTCCCACAATGACTCCTGAAATAAATAAATAATCACTGTGAGACTACAGAGGGCATTCATTGTTTTTATGTTATTTAAATTCTTCATTAACAAGCAACAACTTCGAATGTTATGCTTTGTACTTTTGTCAACAGAAATATATATGTTAAAGTTGTCAAATGGGGTGCTAAATGAGTTATTTGAGATATTAAAGCATTAGAACAAAATAAAGCATAAAGAACAAAATAAAGGGATAAGCTATACCTTTAAATCACTCGTTGAAACAGCTTGATCTTTAGTTGCAACAAGTCGCTGGTGTGATAAACCGTGTTGATTAGAACTAAGAACAACAACTAAACAGCCTATGTCGGAAGAAGATGGTTTGGGCAAAATCTGTCTGACAGTCTTCACATCTGCGCAGTGACGATTCATAGAATGATCATGAGACTCTGCATTACCAGTGGCTGATTTCACACTAACTACTGACTTTTTGTGTTCACATGTTAAATTGCAAACACTGGATGAAATAGGAAATGATGGAATGCGATTTTTTCCCAACGTGGATGATTCCCGTATCATTCCAGAATGTGCAACAGCTAAAGCTGCTGTTGATGAAGCCACAGGTACCATAGAAGTACAAAGGCCAGCTGTAGGCAAAACTCTACAAAATGAGGAAGTAGGTGTAGTTAAAGTTACATTAGCAGATAAAGCAGCAGAAGTTCCAGTAGATGAAACAGCAGAAAGAGAAGATCCTGTAGAAAAGGTAGTGCCAGAAAATGCTGTGGTACACGCATCAGTTACAGATGAAGCTCTGGAAACAGCAAAAGAAGTAGCACTTGACGTATACGCATAAGAAGAAAATACATGTGGAGATGAAATACCAGAAGATGAAGTACAAGCCACAGACAGATGTTCATAAAATGCAGCAGTAGAATTAGTAGTTACCTGAAATAGGGAAGAAAGTGTTGGAGAAATAGCACTAATTACCTTCTGAGTTGAACACGAGGGCTGGTTTTTGGGCAAATTTGGGCAAGACACTTTTAGAAGAGCAGAAGCAATTAACATATTTCCTGGTGCTATTATACAACTTGGAAAATCAGATGACAATGTTGTATCTGAACCTACTGAACTAGGCCCACAGTGACTAGCATTTATCATTGCTTCCTGCAATTCACCAACTGCAGATACTGCAATAACCGAATCTCCTTTTGTCGGGGAAACAGAAGTTCTTTTTGATGAGTTGTCAGTACAAAAATTTGGCATAGCATTCACATTTTGACTAGTATTTTCTGTCATTTGAAAAATATCACTGCATTTGTTAGACAATAAAGTGTTGCTAGCTTCACCTGAGAAAAAAGTGGAATAAGAGTTCCTATTTGAACACGAAATGCTGGAAAGACTATTTGTAACAGAAGTAGGACACTGTGTAATGGCCATTACTTCAGAACATTTATGGAAATTCGATTCCCTACTAATAGATGGCACTAACGACAGCATTGAAGATACAGTCTTACTAGACTGATTCATGCTGGCTGTTGTGTACAAAATATCAAAATGTCTTTTTATCATCATTTCTTCAGCAGCAGGCAATCTGTTAGTCGAGGTACAGACACTATTCTCCTTGGATTCTGCAGAGTTTCTACTCAACTTTCCTGATGTCTTTTTTGAGACAGTTTGTGAAATTAATGCGAGCGGTGGCATTCCTGTCACACGAGTGGCAGTTTTTGTTGGAAGTGAACCAGACTTTGATCTCCGCGTGCCTATAATTTGTAGTATTGGTATCTTACTTTTTTTAGCATCAGTCTTGGCAGGTTGCTGAAATACTTGCTTACAATGCACAATGCTAGAAAAGTGTGTAGTATTCGATGTATTTATCATTGATTTAGGTGCTGAAAGAACAAAAGCTTTATCATTGTTATTTGCAGAGGAAATTTTAGTCTCACTGTCTAAGAAAACACAAGTACTTGAAGCTGCAGGTTTATTTAAATGCTTAGTTGTTATGCATGGTGTGCAAGTGAGAACTTCAGGAGCGGTCCACTTGTAACAATCTGAAGAAGTTGTGACTAGAGATGTCACAACAGAGGATGGCAACACAGGTACAGGTGTTACAATATATTGCATTGAAACAGGTGTGGAAGCTGTACTACCTGCTAACACACTAGGAGCTGATGCTGCCAGAGATGAAGCTATGACAGGAATGGGTACCCTAGACGAAGCAGTTAGTAATGATAACGCAGCTGAAGATGTCACAGACTTCGAGGGTAAGGTAAAAAAAGATCCCACAGACACTGGTTGAGGATGCCTATTATCTAAACTTGGAGGTATGGTGTGACCCTGCATAACACAGTGCCGGCGCAGAGAGAACTTGCGAGAAAACAACCCATTACAATCAATGCACCTGAGCAAGTTTTGGCAAATGCGCTCATGAGTTCTGTGGAGTGAGATTGAAGCAAACATCTGACTGCACTTCCCACACTTAAAAATCTTCTCACCTGAATAGATGCAAAAATGTGACAAAATTAAATAAAAACACATTAACATTTAATGCTCTGATTTCTGATCCTATATTAATCAAGGAAGAGTTTTTAGACATGTCAGAAATCATTTCTATAGTTTCACACTATTCCTGAGTAGAAATGATCATTCTAAATTTTTACTAGGGCTTAACTTTGTAAAAAACTTCAAATTCATTTGGCTAGCCATTAAAAGACTTCGAAAAACTGTTGGGAGGAGAACTGCAACCATTTTTTTTATTTTAACTGACTAAGAATGATTAACAATACTCTCATTCAATTGACAAATTTGATAAAGAAGTGTATTTTACATAGACTTACCATGTACATTCACATAGTGAGCTTTTAAACTCTGCATTGACTTCAGATATTTCTGCTCAAAGTAGATACATGAGTTATCAGGACAATGGTATGCTCTCACTACTCGCTCATGTTCGTCATCCTTGCACTGGTCTTTCTTGCTTTGAAACAATCTCCTGTCAATATCATTCTTTATTTGTCTAAATAAAAATCATCATAAAACTTGTTAAAATTCAGCAAAAGCTAGCTTTTATGCTATTTCCTTAAATACAATGCAGTGGCAAAGTGCAGGTACAAAACTACTAGAAAAACTTCTAAGATATTACAGTTGTCTTTATTACTCAGTAAAAAAATAAACACTTAATGTTGTTGTAGTAGCTGTAACATTAACCTAAGTTAAGTTTTAGAAATATTGTAATAGACTTTTAGTAGCAGAAGCAAGTAATGTCCTGAATTATTTTTGGCTACCCATCTCACACATAAACAGGTAGTACGTTTTTTCATATACAAAAAGTGTGGTACAAAAATAAATTACAACAAGCAGTTTTACCCTACAAGATAAATAAACTTGTGCCATTAATTTCCAAACTGTAAAACTCATGTTTAGAAGTTTTACTTAAAGTTAGAGAAACAGCCATAGTTTTAAACTGATGCAAACTGACTGTTTTTTAACTTGTTAGGCACCCTAACAAGTTAGGGCCGCCACATTGTTTATACCATTACATCAGTGCAACCAAGCAGCACGTGTGTAGCTTGTATGTCTGAAGCAGCCCGTACTAGATGTTTTTGAAACAATTACGTGATTGATTCTACATTGTTGTAAGTCTGATACCCGGCGTCTACTGCGTTAGCTTAGCATCGGTAAATACGTACAATCGGCAAATTCAGACCGATGTCTCCCAACTTTTGTCTGGCAAACCGAGATATTGGCGTATATATAGAAAATTAATGATTTATGTAAAGAACACAAACTTCCATAGTAATGCAAACTTTAAAATACCACTATACTACATGTCTGACACAATACAACTTAAAATAATTATAGCCATAAAAAGCAATTTTAATTTGAAATACCTATGAGTTTTCACAAGATGCATGCGCAAACTAGACTGATAAGCAAATATTTTTCCACAGTGTGGGCAACTTGGCCTGTCTTGATTTGCATTAGTTAAGAAGGCACTGCTTTTGACCAATTCAGTCTGATCAGGTCTTACTCTGATAATCTCCATCTCTGTAAAAAAAAATTGTTTTATGCACTGAAAGTTTTTATGATACAGTTAATGTATTAATGTACATGTGTAATTTACAAATAAAGGCAAAGTTGACATAAGTTTGCTTTGAAGCTAAGTAAAGCGCCAATCAGATGATGAACCTGAGTAAGTAACAATCATGTGTCCATTTTCCTATCAGTTTGTGCAGTCTACCTGCTTTCATTGAAATAGCTGAGTGGTCATGATGCTACAGGATTAGTCAGCAACAAGCCTGGTTAGTGAATGGATGACTGGCAGCTAAGAAAGTTGCCTGCGGATTGCAGACTGCTCTTGAGAAAAAATTGTAGGTAGGCTATACTCCTCACTTATCACTGTACTTCTAATCATTGCTCACAAAATCACATTAATTTTAGATGCGTTTATGCTGTTGGTTGTCTAACTCTCTGCTGACAAGATATTCTGTGGTTCTAATGATCTGTCATACTCATAATACATAATAATACACAACACATTTTACTGTGTGATAAATGTTTAAACTCAATACATAAAAAGCACAAAAAATATTTATAAAATTGATTACTACAGTCACCGTTAATAATATCAAATTATTTTACAAATTATGATACAAGTGTCTGTCATATCTTTCCTTAAAAGCATTTGTACTGAGAGCCAACACTATATGCTCAGGTAAGCTGTTCAACAGACAAACAGTTCTATTTTACTAAAAAAGAACTTTCTTGGATTATAATGTGCCCTATGAATTTCACGAGTAAGACAGCGTCATCGTAAGCCAGGATAAGGATCTAAATTTGAACATTGTTTCATAATTTACATTATTATAACACTGAACGAATTTGAAGACCTCAATGAGATCGCCTCTTATTCTATGATCTTCTAATGACGTAAGTTTTAACTCATTCATCCTCACACCAACAAGGGAAGTCTTTTAACTCAGGAACTAGTTTTGTGGTATGTCTGTGAACCTTTTCTAATGTATTTTTATCTTTCTGTAGATAGGGTGCCCAGTATCCCAGTACACAGTATTCCAAATGAAGTCTCACAAATTTCTTATACAGTGTTAACAGATATTCCTTAGTAAGGTAAGTAAAAGTTCTTTTAATCATGCCTAAAATCATGTTAGCTTTCGCAGCTGCTTTACTGATATGCATAGAAAAACTCAATTATCTATAACAGTTAAATCAAGGTCTATTTCATGAATTATATTATTATTTCATACCCATCCATACAGTAATTACATTTGGGATCAATTTTACTGACATGTAGAACTTTACATTTATCTCTACAAAACTCGAGTAACCATTCATCTGACCATTTTGTGAACTCTGTTAAATTATTACTAATTGTGGTACTATCTAAGCATGACAATACTGGATGATGGCTTTTGTATCATCTGCAAAAATTTTGCTTTTAATAGACAGAGAAGCATGCAAGTCATTAATAAACAACAAAAATAAAACTGGGCCAATCACAGAGCCTTGAGGCATGCCCAGAGTTATGCTAGCCCAGTCAGAAGTTATTTTAATAACTACAAGCTGTTTCCTGTCTCTCAAGAAATCTTCAACCCTTCTTAGTATGTTGTCTGTAACTCCGTACTTATAAAGCTTATAAATAAACCTACTATGGGGAGCAGTATCGAAAGCCTTTTTGAAATCTAAATATATTACATCAAATGGCAGTCCATATCATACATACTTGTCGACTCATCAAATGTTGTTATCATAGCAGATCAAGAAAATAACTCACTTTTTGAGGTTTAGCAGGTACAATTTAGCATGTATAAGCAGAATCTAGGCACTGCAATCCGTCACTACTGCTCATGATGCATCATTCATGAGGTTTTCTATGAATGTGCTCTCTTAACCCCTAATCATGACAGTATTTCTCAAATCTAGAGTTGTATTTGATCTTTTTTATATATCTACAAGTTATCTATGTTTATATAGGTCAGTAACTGACATACTCTCAACTTTTCTACATAATGCTCTACTATAAAAGGAGTTTCCAGAAGAAGTCTTCATATATGACCAAAGCAGCCAAATCCCAAATATAGGGCACAGAGTATGCCACTAGAAAAAGTAGGACACTTCTGCTAAAGCGCATGTGCTAAATTTGTGAAAAAGCAGTGTCGTACGCAGGTAGCCCAAGTAAGACAATGGCGATTTCTGTTGAGAATCTATAATTATGACATAACAAAACCTAAAACTAAATTTGTTTCAAAAAAAGTAACTTTCTAATAACGATGGATAGTCCGTGACGGTTTACAAATGCATTTTTTTACAATAATATCATCATCATTATTAGCTCCATTATATCATCATAACATCTAAGACAGATGTTAAAGAGAGAAGCTACAAAGGGCACATAGCTCTCTGGCCCATTTACTTAGTAGAAAACAATTATTTGACCAAGATGTAGTGAAATGTATCACCCACACCTGTATGTGAAGCGAGATAAAATAAAAAGTGATATACCATAAGCAAATGTTGGCATCTTCTAAAAAGCAGGCTTATTTCACTTCAAAAATTTAATATTGGCCATTCTTCTAGCTCAGAATGAGATTCTTCTATTTTATCAGAAGTATAATAAGTTATTCAATGTGTATTGACATTTTCAATTACTAACTGTTTGATAACGTACGCTGCCAATACGGTTAACGACTCAATTTGTGACCTGTCTCTAATGTCCTACTTGGGCAGCCCATGTACGACGCATCCTACTTGAGCTTGCCCGTGTACACCAATTGTCCTACTTCGGCTAGTGCCTATCCTGCTCTCAACACCAAATACGAGCATTCAGTCATTCATCCAACGAATCATACGTCCAGGGACCTGATTCTGTTCACTTCCCTATGCCAGGACTCTCTACTCGCTGAAATGCCCTAAGTGCATTTAACTCTAAGGACCAGTCCTGAAGTATTTAAATCTTTCTATGCAAAATCTAAATATGTTAACATTTGTTTAAAGTTAAAAGTTTTTTAGCTGTTCTATAGCTTGTTGAAGAGCTATCTTCACTGGAATATCATCACGTAGTCTAAGCATATGCACAATCCATCTTAAATGGCATCTTTTTATTTTTATTTTCCAAGGTTCTTTTATTTTTTCATATAGATCTTTATTTGAGATTTTATTTAGCCATCTGATACGCAAAGAGTTTCTGTAATTCTGCCTTTGAAACACATTGATTTCCTTTTAATGTCCAGAGCTCAGAGTTGTACAGAACTACAGTTTCAACTAAGGCCGAGAATATTCAAATTTCTGTTTCCAAAGAAATCTTCCTAATTCGCAAATACGAGCATCATCCAATGAATCATACATCCATGGACATGATTCTGCTCACTTCCCTATGCCAGGACTCCCTGTTTTTTTAAATATGAGCATCATCATCCAATGAATCACATTGTCCTGTTAAATTAGAAGTACATTGTACAGCAAGATCAGGTCCTATTCTTCATAAATCAAGAACTGCACACAAAACTGGTAAATACGACTATTTTTCTTGTACGATGCCAGAAATCTGGAATAGATTGCCCTGTGATGTGAGAACAGCAACATCTGTAAATTTATTTAAATCAAAATTAGATAGACACTATGAACATCATCCATTGAAATTTAATCACATTGGAACATGCCTATAACAAGGATGCTGGATTACATATTATAGTGAGAAAGCTTGCCAGTGGAGTCACCTAGGTGTTGATGACAATCTATTGAATGTTGATGACAATCTATTGAATGTGCAATTTGTCGCAATTACAGTCGAAGAACTATTTGTCTCAAAAGTTATATTATAACTACTGGAGATTTACTACTACTACACGTCCAGTGACATGATTCTGCTCACCTCCCTATGCCAGGACTCCCCCCTGCTGGCCGCAATGCCCCAAGTACATTTAAATGATTTATTTCTAAGGATCAATGCTGAAGTGTTTAAATCTTATAAAGCTTAAATACGAGCATTCATCATCATTATATGCCCATTACATCTATTGTAGACACTGGGCAGGCAGAATAGCCCGTCACGTCTATTGTAGACATTGGGCAGGCAGAATTCTAAAATAAAAGAAATCTGCCTTCAGGCAGGTAAACGTAGCTTTGGTGTTTTGCTTTACGGCAATACGAGAAACCTTGCAGAGCGATTGCAACGACTAACGATCTATAAAGATTTTGTCTATTGTGCTGAAGCGAGATGCGTTAGAAAGACGAAAACGTTCAAAAAGAATAAATGGCGCAAAATGCCGGTTTACTGAAGATCCCGAGTGTTTATTAATATGTTTGGCCAGTGAACAGTTTGAGTTTGTGCAGGATATCATACAAGAACTGTAGTGAAGTGAGTCTAATAGCCTAATCCAGTAACTGTACATAACTTATGTGCTTCGTTAAAATTAATGTTTGTGACCAGTATAACTTCAAGAACGAGAAAAGGCCCCATAAATTTTCTTTCATATATTCTATCTAAGTGTTAAGTGCATAAATTGAATGGGTGTTTATTTAAATCCATTTAATCTTGAACCAGTACAAAAATTACATCACCTTATTTTAATTTACTATTGTTTTTTTATTTAAATTCAGTTGGAACAGTTCTTTTTCGTATGAGTCTTAACACTTACAGCCAGTACAGTGTTTAACAATTCAAGTGTGTTTTAAAACACATTTACTGAACTTGCTGATTATGTGCAAGTGATACTTGTTGTGCCCTGAATTATTTAATGTTTGTTATTTGCAGGACTACTAGCTGTAACATTAGTTTCTGGGATGTGCAGACGTAGGGGATAACTTTATTGTTGGACTAGTAGTTTAGTTAGGCACTCACAGCACTTTTTCAAATGATGCGATTTTACAATTTATGACAACAAGCGTGCAGTAGTTGTTAAAAATTGATATAGATTGTTGGCTATTATTATAGTAACATAAATTATAAATTATTTTATAAAACAAATATTGCTACTTAAACAATCGCAAAATAGTGCCTAGTCATTTCTGCTGTTTATATATTTATGTTTGCACATCTGTCTGCATATTTATTTATGCATACCAGATATATTATGAAGCATTTTTTTAACTTGTGACAACGTAAACTGATATTTAAGTTTTAGAGTACTCCTCGGGAATTGCCTTTCAACCATAGAGAACCACCACTTCTACTCTGTAAATACCTGTGTATCCACTATTTTCATTGCACACTGCACTCATCCTACCACCTGGTCCACCTTCACGCCTAATCACACAAGTGACGTGATTAATCTTCTTGTTATTTTCCTATCTGCTTGGATTACCGGTAGAAAGATAAAAATAATATGAGTAAAATGTTGTAGAAAAAACCGTTTAGGCAGGTTATTGCTGCCACACTTTATAATTGTCATGATTTGATAAGTATGTTTTTATTTTTTATAGACTCAGATTTCTATTGCATCATGGTGGGGAAGAAGAGTATAGCAGCTCCGACTGTTGACCAAATGCAGCGAGATGTTTTGACTTATTTGGCAAGTAAATTTTGGCTTGGTGATCCAGCTATGAGAGCTCCTTTTGATGCTAAAATAATAGAAGAGGTTTATAAACGAGATGTATTAAGCACACATTTTTCTACACAGCGCATAATGTTGCTCGAATTCAGCCAGTATCTCGAGAACTACTTGTGGCCAAATTATGATCCAGACACTTCTACTCTGGCACATTTGATGTCCATAATTGTGACAGTCAATGAAAAGGTTCGAGAGCGGGTTCCAGCATGGGTATGTTTTAAGGCGAAGCCCGACAAGTTCTCTGGATTTTTTCGCAAAATGATGGAAGCTAATTTGGCTGACTCCGAGACAGTTTCGCTTGAGGAAAAAACACACCTGATACTGTTTCTTACTAACTGTATAAACAGTCTAGAGATAGACGTTATCCGAAAGGAGATTCAGAAGATTGTTTCACTGCACATTTGGGAATGTCTTCTTCCGGGACGATTAGAACAAGAACTGAAAGCAGTTCCAAAGCTTAGAAAAATTTGGAATGCCATCAGGAAAAAAGACACGAATGTTGATGACAGAACAAGATCAATACAGTCTTACGAACGCCACTTTCTACATAAACTGATTCAGCAATTTTTAGAATTGTTGAATAGCTTAGGTGAGCAAATGGAGAAACCGAAAATTTTTTATTGCAGTCGGTTTATGGAGTTGCTAGTAGGCATTGAAGCATTATTACACACACGGAGATTTTTTAACGTTCTTCTTGACAATTGTCATTTGATCACACACTGTACATTATCACCTTTGCGGTGGAGCCCGAATGGACATTTGTTCGATCAACTGCTAGATATGTTGAAGTTTTATGCTGGGTTTGAGATTAACGATCTGAGTGGGGAAGCACTAACTGATCACGAAATGACAGATCTTCATTATAACAAGATAAATTCGTTACAAAAAGCTGCTTTCAAGCATTTCAACGAACTACGCTGTTTTTCACTGTCTAATGTTGCAAGTGTCGACACACGTGAAAATTTGTTAAAACATTTTGGTATATTAAGCAGAGAAAAACTATACGAAATTGCTGCCTATTTGAACCTCTTACCACCTATTAAAGAAGCAGATGTCTCTTCTTACTCCAAGGAGTTTCTGTTAGAATTGGTTATTTCACGTCATGAACGACGACCGTCTCAACTTGAGGCATTGAATGAAATGCCTTTATATCCAACTGAGGACATTCTCTGGGATGAAAATATTGTTCCTACTGAGTACTTTACTGGCGAAAGTTGCCTAGCATTGCCGAAACTCAATCTTCAGTTTTTGACGTTGCACGACTACTTGCTGCGAAATTTCAATTTATTTCGTTTGGAAACAACGTACGAAATACGGCAGGATGTTGAAGATCAAGTACGCCGGTTGAGACCTTGGAAAGGTTCGGATAATCGCTCTTATTTTGGTGGTTGGGCAAGAATGGCTCAACCTATTCAAGGATTCAACATTGTTGAGGTGGCTAAACCAAACATCGGAGAAAAGCAACCAGCCAGTGTACGTGCTGATGTCACAGTTGCCTTGAATGTCCGCAAAGATGTAAAATTAGAGTGGGAATCACTTAGAAAACACGACGTGGCATTTCTTGTAACCCTGCGCCCCACACTGCAAACGGGCACACCGTTTAATCTTCAGGAACCGTTTATACCCCAGGTTGGGCTGACATATGTGCGGGGATGCGAAATTGAGGGTATGCTAGATGAAGAAGGAAAAGTGATTGAGGAAGGTATTGGGCCAAAACCCGAGTTACCAGGTGATATTCGAACATGGAGATTATGGCTTGACTGTAATCAGTATCAGATTGATATGGAAAATGCTTCAAAAGGGAAAGAAGATGTTTACGAGACCTTCAACATTTTTCTTCGACGCAAACCAAAAGAAAATAATTTCAAGGCAGTTCTAGAAACAATTAGAAATTTAATGAATACAGAATGTGTAGTTCCAGACTGGTTACATGATATCATTTTGGGATATGGTGACCCTGGTTCTGCACATTATTCAAAAATTGGGCGTGAAATTGTAACTATGGACTGGAACGATACATTCCTCAACTTCGACCATCTAAAAGCCAGTTTTCCACAGTACAAAATTAGATGTTCTGTCACTGACGAGACGAGATGTGTACCACCATTTAGAATCACTATTCCTGCTGCCAAATCAGGTAAAAAACGTGAGCTGGATGGAGACAATACAAATGAAGATTCAGATGAAATCTTTGTGGAACCACACATTATTCCAAACCGAGGACCATATCCTTATAACCAACCAAAAAGAAATTCTGTACCATTTACTCCAACACAAATAGAGGCTGTGAGGTCAGGAATGCAGCCAGGTCTCACTATGGTCGTAGGTCCTCCTGGTTCAGGTAAGACTGATGTAGCTGTGCAGATTATTTCAAACCTGTACCACAACTTTCCTGAACAGCGAACACTGATAGTTACTCATTCCAATCAAGCTTTAAATCAGCTGTTTGAAAAAATTATGGCACTGGACATTGACGAGCGGCACCTCTTGCGTCTTGGCCATGGAGAAGAGGCCTTGGAGACCGAGAAAGACTTTAGCCGGTATGGAAGGGTAAACTTTGTTTTGGCTAAGCGATTGGAATTATTGTCAGAAGTGGCACGTCTACAAGAAAGTTTGTGTGTACCAGGTGATGTGTCATACACTTGTGAAACTGCTGGGCACTTTTTCCTTTATCAAGTTCTTTCTCGATGGGAGGAATATCTGAGTAAAGTGAAACCAAAACCTGGAGAGGAAACCAGTGTGGAAGCAATCAGGGAGTATTTTCCATTTGCAAAATATTTTGAAAATGCACCACAACCAATTTTTAAAGGGACTTCATACGAACAAGATATTGACATAGCTGAAGGTTGCTTTAGACATGTGAAGAAGATTTTTACGCAACTAGAGGAGTTTCGTGCATTCGAGTTGCTGCGAAGCGGGCTAGATAGATCTAAATATCTCCTTGTAAAAGAAGCAAAAATCATTGCGATGACGTGCACCCATGCTGCTCTGAAACGCCATGATTTGGTAGAACTCGGCTTTAAGTATGACAATATATTAATGGAAGAGGCAGCACAAATCCTAGAAATTGAAACTTTCATTCCTCTTCTTCTTCAGAATCCTGAAGATGGGTTTAGTCGTCTCAAACGGTGGATCATGATTGGTGATCATCATCAGCTGCCTCCAGTTATCAAGAACATGGCATTTCAGAAATATTCCAACATGGAACAGTCACTGTTCACTCGATTTGTTCGGCTTGGTGTTCCTACCGTTGATCTTGATGCACAAGGCAGAGCTCGTCCAGAAATCTGCCAACTGTACAACTGGAGATATAAAAAGCTTGGAAACTTGCCTCACATTCTTTCTTGGCCTGAGTATCTTGTTAGCAACCCGGGATTTTTTTTTGATGTTCAGCTTATCAATGTTGATGATTTTCATGGTATTGGCGAGTCTACTCCCAATCCGTACTTTTATCAGAACCTCGCTGAAGCTGAATACGCAGTTGCTATGTTCATGTATATGAGACTAATTGGTTATCCGGCTGAAAATATATCAATATTAACAACGTACAATGGTCAGAAGCACTTGATTCGTGACGTTTTAGCTCAACGTTGCAGAAACAATCCACTAATAGGTCTGCCACTGAAAGTAACAACAGTTGACAGGTACCAGGGGCAGCAAAATGATATAATTATTTTGTCGCTAGTTCGCACAAAAGCTATAGGACACATCAGAGATGTTCGACGATTAGTGGTTGCTATGTCTCGAGCACGACTTGGACTTTATATTCTGGCAAGAGTCAGTCTCTTTCGAAATTGCTTTGAACTTACACCGGCATTTAGTCAACTGTGTGAAAAACCATTGAAATTATACCTTGCGCCACACGAACGTTATCCGACCTCGCGGCCAACGGGTGTACCACCACTTGGGAATCCTTTGATCATTGAAGATATGCCGCACATGGCATCATTTGTATATGAATTTTATCTTGGACTTGTCGAGTCTCAGCATGCTAGTCGGACATTACTAAGAAAGCCATATGAACCTAAGACTAAGTCTGAAGAAGAATCAACAGAAAATGTCGGGGAAGGAACGAATGAGGAGGGACAGCATCACATTGAAACCAATGTTGGTAAAGAAGTGCCTCATCAGCATGTTGTGCACAGGCTGTCTGAACATCCAGCTGAGAGTGATAGTGATGATGATGATGGCAACAATGAAACTAATGATGATGGTGAGAGTAATAAAAACTTGAGTGGTAGGATTCAACCAGAAAGTCCCTAGTGCAGATGATAATGCCAAAAGGGAGAAAAATGAAAAGACTTGAATTATGTAAGAAAACAAGTACATGTATGTGAAAAGAATATCACGCTGTCATTACCATTACCATGTGTTAAGTGATAACTGGCTGTCACTTGCGGCATATTTGTGCCATTTTCAATGATTAAAATTGGTCATGTCATTGAACTGCATAATGAATTAGTATTTAACATAGTTACTAATTATGCCCATGAAAATGTTTTAGGCACGAAATGCCATAAATTGGTCAGTAAACCTCTTGTAAATGTGTAAAATTGAATACAGTTTTACACTCATTTCATTAATATTTTTTCTTATGCAAAACTGACAAACAAGCAAATTGAAAAGCTCAAATTCTTGTTTAACTATACAGAAAAGGTCTGTATCTCGTTAATAAACACTGAAACTGAAGCCAAAGAAAACTGTTCATAAGTTTTTCAGTAGTTTTTGACTGACTGAGTAGAATCGATTGATTCAGTTGAATGACTGTTGTTGGCTGACTGATTTCATTTGGTGGCTGGGTAACTTACTGAGAAATTAGCTATGTAAACAAAACATACTCTCAGTTTTTTAGCAGCATAGCACCAAACTTCTCAAGCTACAACAAAAATCAAAAAAAAAATAATTATTCAAAGCATAACAATTTATTCAGCTTTGTAATCCACAGTAAAAGTAGCAGTCACCTGCTATAGCTACAGCTAAAGTCAATTTACTGGCATTGAAGGATATAAGGTGGAGCATGGCTTTCCAGCCTTTTGACACTTCTCACAAAACTCTTGTTCATGGAGGTCCTCCTGTAATTGCATTTGATGACAGGTTTCCATTTCTGCTTTCTCTGTACTTTCCCTGTTGGCGAAGTTTTGATACCTGTGCCACAAAATAAGGCTGTGGTAGAGTTGAAAGTTTTGATAAAAAGCTTTAGTGTAGTCTTGTCATAGGCCTACTATAAATATATACATACAGTATATTCATATATGTGTGTATTTATATTATGTATCTGAAGATGTGTACATTCGTCTGGAGATATACTGAGCAATGCAATTACATGTATATCAGAAATTTTATAACGTTACATAATCTTCAAACACCTGCATTACATCTCCAAACAACAGCAACTTTGGTGCACGGCACATGCAAAAACAAAGAATAGCCATCGCCAACTATATGCAATAGTTGTCTTTGTAGGGCAAAGGAGTTAAAGTAGAGGTGAAGGAAAAATATTGAGTCAATTATGCGGAGTTACTTGAGTCAATTACTGATAGTTGTTATATATATATATCTGAACAAAAGCGGCCCGTTCCATGCGTTTTTGAGTCAGTTAAGCGATTGAGTCTATTAACCATGAGTCTATTAAGCGGCGCCTACTGTACTACTATTTGACAATGCAAAAAGTAGAAAACAAATATTGCAATCGTTGGGCAGTTAGCAAACATAATTAATAACACTAGTACTATTTTCCATACCGGCTTATAAGGTTTTCTAACATTCTCTTAAATTCTTCAAGTGTGAAGCATGGTCTACGCCACTCGCTACAAGTTTTACACTTTTGCGACCAAAACTTCGTTATCTTCTGTCGACGAAGATCAACGGTAATCCATGCTAAAATAAAGATATATGTACTTGGTAGAAATAGGGTCAAAAAGTTCGATGAATTGAAGCTTAAACAACAACAGCAGCAGCAATACACACAACAATAACAATTTATCTCTGGAATTAAACAATTTTATTATTAAATTCAAGAAAAACATAAAATTTCTTAATATTAATATTCAAAGTTTAACAAAAAAAAACACTGGCTACTCAAAGATACTGTACACGCATACAAAAACCTAGTAATTGCTATCACCGAAACTTGGTTGAGCAAAAAGATATCAAGCAAATCTTTACAATTACCTAAGCACATATTAATGCGAAAAGACAGATGCAATTCGAAAAAAGGAGGAGGGGTAGCTATTTACATCCCAGCACATTTCAAATCAACTGAAGCAAAAGGCATATGAAGTAATAAAATCGAAACTTTATGGTGCAGCATAGAAGATTACCTAGTTGGAATTATTTACCGACCCCCAAATCTAAAATATAAACCGTTCTTAAAATATTTTTCGGTCGAACTTGAATGAGCTGTTTTTGAAAACAAGCGTATTCTTATAATAAAAGATTTTAACATTGAAATTAATAATACCAAAAGTCCTGAATGCAAACAATACATTGAACTATTAAATAAATTCTATTTAAATGTAATAAATGACAAACCGACAAGAATATCTAAAACATCATCTACATTAATTGACCACCTCATCTCAGATGACAATACAAAATTTGTGTCCCACGACAGCTGCCCTTGTGATTGTTCTGATCACAATTTTGTTATTATAGTGGATGAAAAAACCCATCATCGAATTTTGACTCAACCAATTCAATAAAACATATTTTCTTCGGAAATAATTAATAATGTCATTAACAGGTATAAAAACAAGCTAACCCATATCATGGATCTTATAATTGACAACAAAGTAATAAAGAAAACTAAAGATCTTGCAAATGCCCTTAATGCCACTTTCATTAATTTGGGAAATTTCTGCTGGCCAGCTATTCATAACAGTAACTACAGTAACATAATTTCGAAATTAAATACTAACACAACTTTTTCGTTTTCCACCATTACCACAAATGAAATATTTAAAAACTTAGTTAAACTAGACATTAACAAAGGCATTGGCCCATCTGAAATACCTATGAAAATGTTAAAGGACAGTGCTGGTATAATAGCACCTCATGTTGCCTCCATTACAAACCAAATGATCATGCACAGTGAATTCCCCAGTATTTGTAAGCTAGCCAATGTAACACCAGTCCTCAAAAAAGACTCATCAACTGACCCTGTTAATTACCGGCCTATATCGGTTGTTCATTGTTTTGGAAAAATTCTGGAAAAAGTACTATATGAACAGATAAATTCATATATAAACACCAGCAATATACTTAGTAAACATCAATTTGGTTTTAGACGAAAACACTCTACTACTGATGCCATCATACATACAACTGAAAACTGGATATCAAACTTAAATGAAAATAAATATGTTGTAGTTGCATTTTTAGACTTAAATAAAGCCTTTGATAGCCTAGACCACAATCTTTTGAAAGACAATTTAAAATCATTAGGATTTAACGCAACTTCATTAAAGCTCATTAACAGTTACTTAAGAAACAGAAAACAAAGAGTTAAATTACCTACAAATACCGTCTCAGAATGGCTAACATTACAGAAGGACATACCACAAGGCACGCTTTTGGGTCCCTTACTTTTCTGTCTTGATATTAACAATATATCTAAAACACTAACACATTGTAATATAACACAGTATGCTGACGACACAACTATATATTTAGGCCACGAAAATCTAACAACAGCTCAGCGACTTTTAGAACAGGATATCGCAAACATTAACATAGCATTTACCCATTTAAAACTTAAATTAAATGGCACCAAAACAGATTTCATGGTCATTTCCCCATTCTCAAATGACAATATAAGTAATACTTCAATAAAAGTTGAAAATAGCATAATAAAACAGAAAAACAATGTAAGTTTTCTTGGTATCTGTGTAGATAATAAACTTTCTTGGGATAACCACTTTAATAAATTTACGATAAAATGGCATGCGGAACGTCCTACTTACGACGGGTAAAAGGTCAACTAACTAAACACACGCAGTTATTAATTTTTAAAACTCTCATTCTACCTCACTTTTTATGCGGATGCACACTTTTTTGTGAAGTTTCAAGAGACAGCTATAACAATCTAAATAGTCTTCAAAACTATTCCTTAAGATTAGTCCCTGGCTGTTTCAATAAAACGTCTCTCATCACAAATCAAACCTCTGCAACAGAATTAAGAACAATGTTTAAAATGCCAATCTTACAAGCACATAAAGACTTCTACACAATCCAATTTTTAAATACATCAACAATATTAACACGCCCTTCATAAAAAATAAGCTTCCACTCCTCTTACAGCCAGCATTAAATCCAAGAACACACAACATTAAACAAACACGCACTAATAACAAATACAGTAACAATTCTATCACTAAACAAGGAGTTCAACTCTGGAACGCCCTGCCATCAAATTTAAAACAAATCAAGTCTTTCTACGAATTCAAATCAAAATCAAAAATACATACATTAAATCGTTTTGAAAACCCCACGTACGTTAATGATAATATATATTCATTCGCAGATTTTATTTACCCACGTCCATTTTAAATTGTATGTATATATTGTATATAGTCTATATTATAATTATATATATATATGCCGAATCAGTACTGAACATAATGCTTGTAAAAGAATAAAGCAATCGGGTTGGATTACCTTTATTTGAGTACCATTGACGGTTGCAAGAAGTGCAGACGAATCTCCCGACTCCGAAAACTGCCATCATTTTGAACTTTGAGTTCACTGATTTGGGCGTCAAGTTATACTGCTTCATTACAGAACCAACTATGGTTTTTATCTTTCCAGGCATAATCAGATTCCTGACTGCCTAGGTAAATATTGCTGCTTTGCTAACCAATAGACTGGTATTACAAGTCAACAGAAATCTGCCTAAACTTTGTCAGTATCAGATCACTTATGGTGACATCATACAGTGGTATGACGTCATTAACGCTTAAGCTAATTACGTCTCTAAGTATGAACATTATAAGAAACCATCTCCAAGTCTTCATTTGGAATCATTTTAGGCAGCACAAGCAGCAAGAATAAAAAGCAACTATAGGTGTGACTAGATAACAGCGTGTAACAAATAGGTGGAAAAGGCTGTTTCAAAATTCTGTCTGTATATGTCTAGAAGACATATACTATTATAAAAGCTTGAGCGGTCCGTATGTGTGTCTATCTATATTTCTTTATGCACGCCTCAGCTGTTTCACGTACAGAACTGAAACTTGACACACTGAGTTTATGTCGACAATCACAAATACAGATAGGCCCGGCGTTCAGATATACTCAGAACCCGTTAATGAATCCCATTATGGATTTGCCAAACTATTACACTTGTCATAAAACAAAAGTCAAATGTAAAAAAGCCAGTGGAGTAGTTCCTGTCACAATCTCTTCAGTCTTTTCCTCGCTTTATTATCCCGTCTCCGTGACTGATTAATGGTTATTTTGTAAATTATCAAATTATTGTTTTGCAGGCACTCCAGAACTTTGCGTTCAAGACAACAGTGGTTAATGCTACAACATTGTTCTTAAAATATTCTAAAGCACGGCCGCTGAACTCTTTTTTCCACTTTTTAGAGGAACGATATTTTTAGTTGTTCGTGCATCTTTTTACAACCGCCTTTGGCGTTCGTATTTTACGGTAAATACTTTTGCGCCTTATGCAAGCTTTGAAAGCATCTACTAAGTCTTATAAGTACCGCAGCTCTTAAGTCGATAAAAGGTTTAGAAAATTCCAGGGCAGATAGGCAGACAAAAAGGTAGTACAGTATATCCAGGACGGAGACACCATATTTTACCAAAAACAACAGAACTGATCTCGATAAAATATTGTCAGCAACAATGCCAAAAGCTCCAAGACTGACGCACTCAGAACACTTCCTCTCTATGTATAGACGATCCTCTTACGAGCTATGTATTGCATACTGAGAAGCCAATTCACCCTAGCTATATCCCCCTCCCATCGTCCAACACTCGCGCCAATGATATAGGACGTCACCCGTGTAATAAGCTGCGAGGATTTAAACTAAGCATTTTCTCGTGCTTTCGAAGTCTAAAACATTCAACGGGTGTACGACATTTTAAAGTCTCAATATGTCAGTAAGATGTCAGCTTTAACGGAAATAAATCCGCCATGATGAAGCCATACATCATTCTTATTTGTGCAGTAAATGAGAAACCCCGCATTAGCGTGCTTCTGATTTGTCTACAAATTGTAGCAAGGCGCATGTTCCTAGAAGAGGTGCGTTTTTGCCATAACATGGTGCCAAACTTAGAAATTTCTAATAACGGCACACTACAAACAATTAAAATAATCGAATTTCCCAAACTCAGCAATTTTACTGTTAGTCTGCTAGAATGGCCTGAAACTAATATCTAACTTGCAATTCCAGGCGTTTCGTTTCTTTTTTCGTGGCTCCTTAAAAATTACCAACTGGGATCGTCAAGTAAAAGTTGAAACTTACAGATTATTTTGTGTAACAAGTCACGTAACACTTGATGCTATTACCTTTGGTAGTAGGCTATATTAACTAATTGTGTGCGGTTTGCTTTTAGAACTGTGAAATTTACTTGCCATTCGAGGCGAGGAGTTGTATATCAATCACGTCGAGTGCCTCGTTTTACGTATCCAATATCAGACTGTTTACTTCCTGAACAGTAAGATTAAAGAAACAGCTGCGGATAAGGTTGCGCACGGAAGGCTGGAGAACTGAAATGTAAAAAAAACTTAGAGTGTAGATTAAAAATTAAGATTAGTTTCCGTTTAATTGTGTGAGTCTTGGTTCTGGATTCATTGGCACCCTTTTTAAATATTTTTCCTGTAAGCTTTTTCCTTTCTTTCGGGAAGGTGACTTGCTCAAAGTCACTCAAACGGTTTATCGGCTAGTGAATCAGCAATCTACACACTGTTGATGTTGCTAGGCTAAAAGCTTTGTTTGTCTCATCATGCAAATTTGTTACCATCCAAGGTGACTTTAGGTATTCTAATCAAGGCCCTGGTGCTCAGTGGAGAATCTGGATGTGACCTTATGAACCGTCTGTGGTCTGTTTTGTTGCACACGAGTCTGTGTTCTGTTTTGTTGCACACGAGGCTGTGTTTTATTTTGTTGCACACGAGTCTGTGGTCTGTTTTATTGAGTCTGATCACGATCTCAAGTTCATCGATGTTTTAATCATTTTAACGGTTCTCAAAGCATTATTGTTGCTACACTTTTGCAAGTTTATTTTTTAAAGGTTTGTTTTCCGCGTGCAAGTCGTCTGGCAACTCAGGAAAGCCATTACTTTATTATACATCATTTTACTACGTTACTATGGCGCATTTTTACTGCATTATTATATTATTTTAATGGAACCGAAACTGATTTCGTTTTAGGTTATGAGATAAATGCAGCCGGGTCAAGATCGTTTGACTTTAGAAAAATCTTAGAAACAATCTACTAATTTACAAACATAGGTTACTATAGTTAGGTCTCAAAACAGATTAAAAGCTTTCTTTTTGAGAAACGCAACGTATTTCATCTAATATTAAAATATGCTATTTACAGTTTTAAAATCGTCTCACAAGTAAACATTCACTTACCATTCTTAAAATTAATAATAATAACAACAACAACAACAATAATAATAATAATAATAATAAATAATAATAATAATAATAATAATAATAATAATAATAATAATAATAATAATAATAATAATAATAATAATAATAATAATAATAATAATAATAATAATAATAATAATAATAACGACAATGACGATGATGACAACGATAATAACTGTCAAGACGATACGAGAAAGGACGACAACAGATACAGACAATATCAAACATGCAATCAGTGATTAAGTTTCACAAGCCTCTATATGTGCTAGACTAAACTCTGGGATTGACCATGTCAGCCCAAGTTTAATCTTTCCTTTCGAGGTACTCGAAAGAGTACAGAGAACCTCACACCAGTAATTGACCCTTCTAAAATTCCCACAATGACATGTGAAAAATCGCGAACAAACGCTATGTTTGTTTACTTGGATCTGCATAGTGCCGGGTTGGGCGGGTCCGACATACTTTCTGCAATACTTTCTGCTTGTACCCGATGGTCAAGGATATTCTTTAATTCAACAATCTGAATGAAAAGTGGTGTAGGCTGGACTAGAGTATTCCGGGCTTACCTTGGATTTCGAGAAAATACACCTGTTGGCAGAGTAGTGCGTCGTAATAACATTTCGCTCTTCTACTATTTTATTTAAGTGAATTAATATAAGCGTTATGAAATGGTGCGTAAATAGATACGCTTTTGACTGTTAAGAGACAAAAATTTAATAACAAATATAAACCATTTTTGTCTTTTTATGAGTACGCCATTGTGTGCTGAATTCGGAACAGATTTCAGTGGACTACTGTGCATTAAAAAAGGCAATAGCCCTTGGCTGAAGAGAATAATAAACAAGTTTTCAATACAATCAGTTTTTGCAGACGTTTCATTGAACAAGTTTTTGGGCGAATTCAAAACATTAGGTTCCTGTTCTGTGGCGATTTAACACATTCTGGATGTGTGTAAAGTATACAAGAGTAATTCGGAATCGAGAACCACCAACAGGCCTAAGTTTGTATATTAGTTTAGGATTTGCCAAAAATTATCTAATGTTTTATTTATTTACTAGAGTTACAAAACTCGCACTGAATGAAGTTATTATGAATTCGCATCGCGGAGGGCGCTTTTCAATGTGACCTTCGTTAAACAAAACATCAAACCGCGTCTTTTAGTGCTCAACTGGGTTTGTTCTTAATTGTTATTTAGGAATTAATTTCCTTTTTGCCTTTCTGTTACTGTCTATCTCTCCCGTGAGTATAAATTTCGTTTTACTTGTTACACTATTTTAACAGCCAAGGCGCGTGAAATGCGTTGATGGCTTCATGAAAACAGATGTAAAGGACCTCATACAACTCTATCTGGTTGTTTTATTGTCCAACCTCGTGTTACTCTTTCCACTAAGTGTGCAGTGTATAGTGTTTCCATCGTTTACTGCTGTTGTTAACGGCGCTTGCCCTGTTTTATTACATCGGACTAGTGTAAATTTTAGCGCCAATCACGTTAAAGAGAAATTGAGATGAAGCTGGGAGGCTGATGAACATTAGAACATCATTAACTAACACGTAATTAATTAAAGGTGAGCCATTATCTGCAGATGTTGTAGTAAAATGTCACTTCAGGGATTTACAGCCTTGTCATCTAGCAAAAATGAATTGCACTAAATTTATTTCGGTAATTACTCGCCACCATAACTCTGTACTATATTGCCATATACACCGAATTCAAATAATAATGATGATGATGATGATGATGATGATGATGATGATAATAATAATAATAATAATAATAATAATAATAATAATAATAATAATAATAATAATAATAATAATAATAATAATAATAATAATAATAATAATAATAAAGACAATAAGAATGTAAGAATCTAAAATAGAATTGTGCAACCAGCATACGGTACAATAAACTTTGCAGTTTCTACTTAACAAGCATTATCGGCACCCTAAATATTTACACTTCCATTGAGAAATAAACGACGTATTCCAGTTGTGGTCCTCATTATTTAGTGTCACGACTTCAAAATGATCAGTAAATTGTCTGCATATATACGTGATTAATTACGTGTGTTGTTAGCCGCGGTGTGCTGCTTAACTGTCTGTCAGTATGCCTAATCGCAGTAGCAGTTCAAGATGTCTATCTTGACAGGCTGTGATAATATTTACAAGATGGATTGACAGCTTATATAGTGTTGTAATGTTTATACAGTTTTGAAACCTGGTTTCACAAGATAATAAATACGCTGGCTGACAGCTTTAAAGTCGTCCTTACAACAGTACATTAATCGCAAAAAGCATAATAGCATTGATTTTTGCAAAAATAAAGAAAAGTCAACGTTTGATAATATTGTATTAGTGACACATACAAAAATTGAAAGAAGTGATTACACTAAATTATTGCGCATTTGCAATATAGGTAATCTGACGAGCGCACTGATAATATTACGACAAAAATTCTAAAAACATAACCGCTACCTTGTTTTTGAGGTTAGTCGAATGAAGAGTAAAGCTTCAAAGAAATTTCAACCAGACGATATACTAATCACTGACGACTGTAAAGATTTTAATTCATTACTGCTCTGCAGTCCGTTATTGTAAAATATTGTTATTTTTATTTCAAGAAGATCAAATTAAAAGATAAAAACAACAGCACGGCAATTGTGACATCTTTTTCTTTATCAGCTAGCGCTAGCGTATAGGAGACGCGAATTTTTTTGGCGAACTGGAAACAAATCCTGATTTATGTATAACTGCAGAGAAGAAGACAGCAACATAAAGTAGGACCTACATCAGAACAAGCAGAGAGTATAAAGTACATCAGAACAAGCATATACAAAAACTGATTAATTATATCTGCAAAAGACTTGCAGCAGTAGAAAGAAAACCAAAACGGCAAAAGCAGATTCGAAGAAGTTAAAAACACTGGAGATTCAGTAAAAACCTGAAATCTTAAATCGCAAAGCATTTATCGTCCATAAATTAATAAAATTAAAGTCCAATGATCTCAACACAGAAAGAGCGCTGCTAATGAGATCATATAACATAAAGCTTGAGATATAAAGTTGCATTGTTTGTTAAATTTGTTTGTTCAAATACGCTTTTTTGAAAAGGTAAATGGCGACGTTACACTGAAATTACAGAACAAATAAACAAACGATCAGCAAAAAATCATTGAAACACGGATAATTGGATACACGAGGACAGACTTAATAATTTCACTGGCTTCCCAGAAACTTCGTGTACAAAGGACACTCATTAGTTCATCATCCTCCGTTCGAGCGTATGCGCGAGGCCAGTTTGAACAAATCTGTATAATTGGCTTAAAATCGGTCCTGTGTCGTGGCATTCCAAACTGGTTCGCAGAAGAAAAGCTCAATAATTTTTTAGTTTTATTCAATAAAGCCAAAACTTACTAATCTTTTTTTACAGTGAGAAAGCAAAGGTGCACCGTGAGACCGCAAGAAATGAGTTAAATCGTGAGACACACAATAAAACCGTGTGAATTGAGAATATAGAGGTATAGCTGTAATGAGTTTCTGCCATTAAATTTTAACGTATAAACCCAAGTTTACGTAAACCAGTGGTTTTAAATTTTGTTATTTCTGTCTTTTATGTGTTTTGGTAGTTTTATTGCTATGCTACTATTCTTGTTAAAAACAGAAAAATCGTTGAAAATTTATCAGCAACTTAGCAATCGGAGATTTCTGACAACGATAAATTAATTTAAGTTCCACTTTTTGGATATAAGTAAGACATTGGATTTTAGATGGCACCACAAAATTTGCAATTACATTTCGCCTTATTTTAATTTGTTATAGGTTAGTCATAGAAGCATCTTTCATACCAGTAGTCAAGCGAATCCAGTTTAGGCCTGTGGATAGCAACTGATTAGAAGTTTACTATATGTGCAGCTATTACGCGCATGACAGCGAGTCCCAACGCTGAACTCCCAGGATTTAAGCTGCATCCTGAGTGTATCAGTCTTAGCAACACGTGAGAAGCATTGCTAGTTGCTGGACGGCGTAAGGAACCAAATTAGTTTCCTGAATTCCGTCGAGCTTCTGGAATTTCGAATTAACAACTTTCGTCCGAAGCTTATTCGAATTTGCGAATTTTCCTTCAAATTCAGTTAAAGCTGATATGAATCATTTAATTACTTCTTATTTACTACATCTGATTTAATAGTGATTTATTACTGTTAATTAGCCAGTGATTTTATTAGTACCTGTGTAGTCATTTAATGCTGTTCAGTGTGAACGGAAATATGAACCAACTCACAGAAAGAAAAACTTCAAAACTCTCGGGAAGGAGCTAATTGCGTTTTAGCAGGTAATTTTCCGACCTAATTAGAGAGAGAAAGAGAGAAAGAGAGAGAGACAACACCGCGTTTCCACGTCCTCCAAGAACCTAATCGTCGAGCCAGACCGTCTGTGAGAGCTAAATGAGAACAAAAGAATCATCTAGAAAACCGTGAGAACATGCTGCTGCCTGTGATAATGAAAACGGCTGATCTTCCATTTTTGGTCTCCGTAGCTTGTTGGTTGGTGATAGCGGTAAGTGATTTCTATAATATAAAACTGGCTTCATCTACATGCAGAGGGCTTTAATCAGTGACAAATGACTGGGCACATAGATATCTGGCATAAATGCTAAAACTCTACGTATTTGCAAGTCAATATACGTAGAGCTTCATGTGCGATTTTGTGCACGAAGTTCATTGCGTTGAGCACAAATAGTTTGTCGCAGTGCGTGGTCACGGCTGAATGACCATCGGCTTCTTTATGTCTTGCAGCAGTTATTTGATTCACTAAAGGTCAGGCATTTTTGCCATCTAATGTAAGCAAATGGTGACTGAAAAGCTTCCGCATGATTTTTGCTCGACATGTTTTCAGTTTGCTTGTGCAACAGGTTCCTGTTAGTAATAAACCGAATAGGTTCAAGAGTCCGTGACGAAATAACCTTCCTCATCAGATATATGATTTTCAACCACTGCATATCTTAGGCTTGAGTCTGGCATTCCACAAGTAACTATCCATTTGTCATTAGAGCGGGGCTTTCAGAATGTACACCCTGAAATAGGTACTCCCAAACACGGCCTATAACATCCTCCTCACGAACACGATTTTCGACCACTGCATATCGTAGGTATGAGTCTGGGATTCCACAAAAGGCTACCCATTTGTCATGGGAGCGGAGCTTTAATTACTTGCAGTTCTTGAGGTTGTAAAAGCAGAAATACTTGTCAATCGGCTAGCAGTATCAGCTTTAATCGTTTGCACCAACGTCATATCGTCAGCTGTTCTTGAGAAATTTTGGTCTGTTCTGCGTGTTGACAAAGTATCGTTTTTGAATTGCTTCGTTATACCTAGATGAGTGGCCTCCATTTTACACATATTGCCCTGTAAACGAAGCGACCATTTTGCATAGGTCGGCTGATTAAACATAAAATAAACTAGGCATTTCTCCAAGGCAATAAACAAATACTTCGTGGCTGCCTGTGTGAATACTGCGAGAAAAAGCAAGATAAAACGTGATAAATTAAGAACATATTCGTTTGCATCTGTTATAATATGTACCTTATTATGTTATGTTATGTTATGTTATGTTATGTTATGTTATGTCATGTCATGTCATGTCATGTCATGTCATGTCATGTCATGTCATGTCATGTCATGTCATGTCATGTCATGTCATGTCATGTCATGTCATGTTATGTTATGCTATGCTATGTTATGTTATGTATATACATTAGGCCTATGGCCTACGGTTATAGGTCATTTTGAGGGTACATATTTGAGGGCGTACCTCCTGAAAGCTCCGCTCTCATGACAAATGGATAGCCTTTAGTGGAATGCCAGACTCATACCTAGGTAATGCAGTGGTCGAAAATCATGTTCGTGATAAGGAGGTTACCTATTTTACGGCGTGCCCCCTAAAAGCCCCGCTCCCATGACAAACGAATAGTCATTTGGGAAATGCCATAAAGATACATACGATATGATGCAGTATTCCAAAATCATGTTCCTGATGAGGAGGTTACTTCGTCGCGGACTCTTGGACTGTAAGTGCAGTCGGGGATAGAAGAACAAATAATGTTAAAAGTCTCGGCTGGCCGAATTGCTCATTAGTTGACCTTAACAAAAAAAGCGAACGAAACAATGCATCTAACAAACAGCAAAAGCACACGTGAGCAAATTGATAAAATGTTAGGTAGTCAACAGCCATACTGTAGTAACTAAGGGGGGGGGGGGAGTGATGCCATCATAAATGAATCATCATAAATTTATCCTCTTTCACTAAACATTTTTGAGAAAAAATTATACTGTACTTCTTTTTATCCCATTAACGGAAGGATACCCTAAGTCGATCATGCAAATGTCAGTTGTTTATAAATAGTCTAACAAAGCTTTCAGCACACTCATAGGGTTTAAAAGACTTTGTCAGACCAAGATTTAGCCATTAAAGTAGCACCAAAGACCTTTTCTTGACTGTAAATAGAAAGTCGACATTTCTGTGCACAAACGAAATAAATTTCAGAAGGTAGCAATATTTGCCTTTAACACGAGTTTCAGCAACTGACGTAACACTTCCAGCAGATGTAAATACTACTTCTAAAAATATGCTTCTATAATAGTTATGTTTCAGCACATAATTGGATCTTTATCCCGTTTCTCGCCTAAACACCGAACAAGGTACGCAGGAATGTACAGGCGACAGTAATTTTATATATATATATATATATATATATATATATATATATATGTATATATATATATATAAATTCTTTATTTGTCATTAAAAATGGCTCACTCATTACAATAAAATTGAGTAATCCTCAGCGTAATGTTAAAAACAACACTGTTCAAGACAAATGCGTCCATTGCAGACTAAAAAAACAAAAGTGTAAAACTAAGGCCTAATTATATACAATAAATGAACATATTTACAAACACAATATTAAAATATTTTTACAAAACAATATTACAAAAAAAAACATTAAATTTTATCAGACTAGCAAGTGTACCAGAGGGTCCTCCAGGTGCAGAAGCTTTTGCATTCTTTATAGTCTTTTCCAAATCCTGTTTGGGTTGGGAAATTTACCTACAGGTATGGACCGCTACATAGTGATAGTAATTCACATCACTCCTGTACCCCAGGGTCTAGCAACGCAGCGCTGAGTACATATTTGAGTAACATAGTTGTTTCCTAGTCTCTATCCACGGAGTAATTTTACTCATTTTTTAAGGTTTTATACAGTTTTTGTTTTTTCAGTACATTGGAAATGTACTCGAAAAAGCACAAGTAGAAACTTTTCCCAATAGAACTCGCAAGATTCGCCCACAGTATCCAATCATCAGCTTTTTGAGACACTGCAGCCTAAAGAGTCTGCACGAAGTGCATGAAGTTTATTTACAATGTTTGTCTTAGTTTATTACACTGTGTGTACACAATTAACCGTTAACCCAATACAACTTTGTTAATAAAACATTATAATCAGGAATACGTACAACAAAAACAAACCAGGTGGCAAATAATAAATATGGACAGTAAACGGTGCAATAATTATGTGCCGAAAACACATGACAAGAAATGAATAAATGATGCAAAAACACAAAACAGCAATTAAAGCTACTGTGGAAAAAACATAACACATTCTAAGCATGTGCTGAACATACGAAAACTGCATTATGTACTAAACAAACAGTTACTATTTATACGAATACGATTTTGCAAACTATATATAACCATGCAAACAGAATACGGTTTTTGATATGCTTTCAAAGAGCTTGTAAAAGAAGTACGTTATTATCAAAATTGTAACCTATTTGGCTAAGTATACACTTGTAAAGGTGTTCACACATTATACTTTAGGAGACCTACAAAAGATTTTACAATCAAAATGGAAAAGTGAAAAACATCTTCGTTATTTTCAAATACTCTGATTTCTTCAATGTCTTGCCATTTTCACTTTTTCAAACGTTTGGTCAACGTCAATTTTTAACTGTTTTACAATTTTTTTATGAAGTAGTTGTGCCAACTGGATCTGCAAAAGTTTTACAATTACAATGACAGTTACAGTTAATGAGAACTATAGATATATCTTATATACTAAAACCTTGCGGCCTTATGTATAAAAAATATACCAGTACGTGCCTTACGCGTATGGAAAAAACTGAAAGCACGTCACGGTTGGCAGTGGTCTTTAGTGGTAGTTTAATAGTGGTCTTATACTAGTTTAAATAATATTTTTATTTGAATGAAAGCATTATAATCGTAATAATATGTACTTGTGCTACTATTAATAAGTACAGAGTCGTTTAATCAAACACGTTTCGCTAACAGAAAAGTCATGTTAAACCTCTCAGGGAGAAAAACATCATTTACAAATGTGATTGGCAGACAATTACAAAAATTTACAAACATTCTACAATTAAGAACAAAAGCTAAAGTAGATAAAAATAGAATAAAATAAAATAAAGGGTAATTTACAAATGTTTTTTTTCTATTCTAGGCCTTGACTTAGAAGCTCTATTATTATATTTGCTTTTTTAAATTTGCGAGTTCAATCTTAATTTTATATTATTACACATGTATATCCAAAGAGAACGCCAGCCAACGGTGCAATGTTTAAAAAGGTCTGGGTTTGTTTTTTTCAGGCTTCAACTCTAGCTATACACACTGCACGGATAGTGTGCGCATTATTTACATTGGGTATTCGATCAGTGGTTAGTTAGTTGAATGAATAGTTGAATCACTAGGTAGTACAGTGAATTCGCTAAACGACATGCGGTTCGCAGCTTATATTAGATATAACATTCATGTATAATGTACTATAATGCGTAAAGAAGCTCAGTACCTGCAATACGCTGCACATACTCGTCAAATTCAACCACATGACGCGCCGCTTATTATGACTGGACTTCTGAGTCTTCAGTAACTAACTACAATGATTTCCATGTAATGGGTCTCATAAATTATTCATAATCATTATAATAATAGACTAAAAGCCTACGCATCATATCGTCGGACCTTACAGAATTCTTTAATCATTGATTTGCAGTGCCAAGATGCCCTGTTTATTGTAGGAAACTTCCCTGCAAAAATAAACTTTAGAATTTTCAGTTGCCCATGACTTTCAATTATTAGTAATCAGTAATTAGTAATTTCGTTAGTGAATGTTTTACCAAGCAGCAAACAGCTTTACGACATGACTTTCGAAAAAAATGCGAAAATTTTTTTGCCTCATTCATAGGTCGTGAAAAAATTCCAAGTTACTAAAACTTTGTGATGAAATAACAACTTTAATATGAATCTGCTTTCTTAATTTCAAACCAGAACAAATATGTTTTTTCTTAAATCGGGAGCGTGACACACCTAGACGCATTAAAAATGGCCTTTTTACTTGACTGTATTAAAAAATTTAAATTTGTTTGTCGTGGTTCTCGTGGAATTCATGAGCTTATTTTTGATTTGTGTAAGTTTTTCTTTCATGCTCATTAGTGAAATAAATAAACAAGTGAAGCGAGTGAAATATAATTAGTTTGCAAAGCTACTTTTTACATAATTTTTAAGTGAAAGTTGATTTATTCGCAGGTAGACATTATTTCAGGCTAGTCACATACCATTGAAACCTCCGCCATATTTTAGAAAATTTTATGCACATTGCACATATTCTTTTCCATTGTTCTTTTTTCCTGTGATATTATTACTTTCTCCTCCTCACTGCTCTTCTGTTTCATTTTTCTTAGAATCTTATTGTATTCTATGTCATTGTATTCCTTCTTTCACATTGAGCCATTCTGCAATGGCATTGATACGAGTTTACTTTGAAGTGATAGCAACCATTAATCATGTAGCTGTAATTCAAAGAGCCGTTATCAGAGATCACTGGTTCTTATGCCCAGCTTAATTTCAATATTCCAATTGTATAGCAATCATGAATATCGAATTAGGGTGGAATAATGATATAACAACATTACAGATGCTCTCGTTTGATGACGTATGTATTTGATATGAGTTGTGTGACTGTCATTTCAAATTCAAATTTAGTTTATTAACGAGTCATTATTTTCTTGCAATGGCGTATACTCGTGCAGGGCGTGCAGCCGTGCAGTGCTCGACTGAGATGTTTATTTGTACCTGTTTTCATAACTTCTCACAAATGTTCCTTTTTCTATTATAAATAGCTGGTTATTTGCTTCCGAAGAGACGTGATACTGGTAGAAGCTCGAAATAGTCAAAGATTTTTGACTTGGCCTCTTCAGCTGTAAGAATAGTTGGAATCTTATTTGCAAATTTGATTTAATTGTTATCTTCTTGCTAAACAAAAGATGCAGCTAGGCATAGGAACTATGCATCGAAGTTTAGCACTATTAAAAAGGATATTCAGGACCAGTTAGAAGAACGTGTAAGAGCTATAGGTACGATGTAGGCCCTTTGATAAGTCTATTACTTTTCTGGCAAAAAAGCACGACGATAAAGCAACTTGAATAATTCTATATGAATTGAAGTTTTATATGAAATTTCTGTGTGAAAGGCTTTTAAGTTTGTTGAATTGGTTATTGTTTGTTGTTGTCCTTCGTGTACTCTTAAAGGTCTCAGCTACTAACAAAAAGCAGTTAATGGTCGTGACTCAGAATGCAGGTAAATGATGATGTTTGCTGATGGCAAAAGCTATAAATTTCCAAGAACAATTCTAGTGGTTTTAATTATTTAAATACTAACCATCTGACCTGTCATTCGGGCTCAGCAAACAGTTTATGCACAATAAAAACTTGAAACACAGTATTTAAACTAGAAAATAAAGTAGAAGGAACAAAGTTAAAATTTCGATAAGGCAACTTAAAAGATAAAAGAATCCTAGCTTTTAAAAAACGCGTACATATTTGCCTCACAGACTATGAAAAAATTTGAATTTAATTCAAGGCCTTATGGGAGGGAGCTGGCTGAGTAATTGATGTCAAGTATATTGGCCTATCGCTCCGCCTCTTTTGTAACATAAGCATGCTCTGTGGAAATCTGGACATCCGCCAAGCGCCACAGCTACGTAGATTCTACGTAGAATCAACACAGCTAATATGGTAGAAACTACTGTAGAAAGGCTACGCAGAATCTGTGCATCAAATGTCCTCTTGTTCTTTTTTTGCTCTCTTTTTCTGTTCAGTCTGTCCTCCTCTTTTATTCACTACCTCAGATGGGGTCTTGAAAAGTGACTCTTATGAACATATAGGAGTGAACATAATGACAAGATCTTATACTGCCGTGTGCACACTTCTGCAAACTGTTTTTACCGCATCTTTTTTCATATTTTATATAAGTTCACTATCGATGAAGATAATAAAATTCAGTGTTGTTAAACATGGCTGACCCAAGGGAGCATATAAATTACACTTTCAAAATCTGAACATTTTTCTCTGAGAAATTAGACTGCGTAAAGAATTTCTAGGCATATGCATATTTTTTTCTTTTTTGTCGGCTGGCAAGATGCTAGTTAATGTCAGGTTGGCAGATCAAATCAATTTCCAAAGTTGTCGTGATTAAGCGGTTCAAAATCCTGAAACCTATTAACTTAATTTTGTGTCAACTTGTGCGATTTTACCCATGGCCAATCAAAAATTGCTACGCTTCTTGAATTTCAGTTTTGTCTTGAGAACAAATTCCGTACAAAAGCTGAGTGGTTATGCCCAGTTTACGCATGTAGTTATAGATTAATAATAAAAATAAAAAATAAATTCGGGCTTCGGAGATCGGATGCTACATATCGCTGCTGTTTTTAGTAACTATTTTCATTTAAAACTACATGTCGTCGAGAGGCGTTATTATCTAGGCTGAATGTGTTTTAAGACTTAAAAGGTCGAGTTCGGAGATCAGGTCTACCTGTCGCTCCCCTCTCGCAAACGTTTCGTTATGTTCATCACAGTGTAGATCACAGCTTACCTTTGGTACCTATTCTGTGGTTCTCCAGTTCACAGCTAGCTGCACAATGCACCTTGACCTTGTGACTTACAACAGTGAACCGGATCAGAACTTGCTGAGGCAACATTTGCTCGACTGAAGTTGCTCAACTCTCCCCAATAAACTTAGTTTTATCAAAATGTGTGAGCAATCAACTTCTAAAATAACAGCTTGTGGTTCTAAAACAACAAGCGTCTTAGTTGCGTCGTGTTAATTGCAACATGCAAGTTACTTGCCGTGTTGTCATCATGTTGCTACGAAAGGCAAGTTAGCGCTGAGAATTGTGACATCAACAAATTATGAACAAAAATTCGACTAAAATTAAAGACAGTTTTGGAAATGTGTTTCAGTGTCTAGCTGGATTTCCAAGTTTTGACAAAAATTGAAGAATTGTTCCAATTGTTTGATAGGTCGCAGAAAAGGAAGAAACTTGACTGTTCCATTCCGTAGACGATCCTTGTATCGACTGTCAGATTTACATAAGACCCACTGACATTTTTAACCGTGGTTACATACAACCAGAATAATAACGTAAAATTAACTAATTCAGGATACTACAGTCTACATTGATATGTAATATAAGTTTTGACCGCACTTGAATCAAGACAAAGCAGAGTCTTATTGAAGCATTATAAATTGCTAATCAGGAAAGAAAGCATTTTCGGAAAATTTCTTTAATTTAGTTGATGATTCAAAAACTAGAGGCATAGTTAAAAACTTCTAAAGAGCGGTCGCGTCTCGACATTGGTAAATATTTTTATGAGATTTTCGACAATTTAGTGTAAGAATTGTACTGCAGAACGCTGAAGAAGCTGAGAGCTTGTAAAAGCTTTCTGGAAATGTAAAAAAGAGAAGAAAAAAGATAGTAGTAGCAATAAGCGTTGGGGAAAAATAGTGTCAAGAATGGAGATCGATGGGGTATATTACGTAAAAACTATATTCTTAAATGATAAGTACAACATATAAAGACAGACAAAAATAGACATAAATTACAATTAATGTTTGTAAATTACTAATATGCCTCTCTGTAAGATATATCTACCTTTTCTCATTCGGTATGTTTTCAGTTAAGGTTTGGTAATTTGTAAAACAGATAAATATGTGAATAATTTATGGTGCAAAAAATGTGCCGAAGTTTTATTCACGATATTGTAAGAATAGAATAGCAGAATTGCTTGAAGATTGTCACACCGACGTTACAAACCGTCACGTATAAGCAACAAAATTTTAGATTCCGCCAAAGTTCCGGGTGTTTTAAAACAACAAGTCAAAAACTAAATACCGGAAAATTTTTTGTCACTATTATTGAAATTTACAACATGTGCTTTACGTGTCCACTATTTTCAATAAAAACTACATTTCTTCCTACAACTGATACAGCTTCTTACTTATGTAACCCATTTGGTCCCAGTACTTAGTTCCTCTGTATCAAATGGCTCTGCAGCCGTCCCACAGCTTAAGGGAATTCCAAGTACTGTGTAACTGTACCAGGTACCAGATACCAGATCAATGAATTTTTAGTGTCCAAACGATTAAGCCCATTTTTATCGATAACAAATTTTTATCAGTGCTTTATTTTTGGTGATGATATAATCTGCTTGATTTAATTTCTTTATTGTTTTATTGTCTTGTATTGAATGCTTTATATCTCAACCTGTTTGTTTTTCAGATGATGATTAATTTAACTGCCATTGTTCTGGCATTTAAATTTTTAACACGCAAAAGCCTTTTTGCCATATTTTAGAAACAACAAAAACTATATACCCCACTCGATATATCTATGCAAATATTTATGTTTAGTTATAAATAAACAATGAATGGAAGTGGCTTCGAAGGACAAAGAAAGACGATAAAGTTCGGTGAAACATTCACATAGATGGTTTTGTCGGAGCTACAATGTGAAGATAGTTGGTTTGGCAAAAAAGTTCCAAGTTCCAAAGATTAAATGCTGTAAGATTAATTGTTACTTCCCTGCACTAAAATAACCAGTGTTTCCTTGCTGCCATTAAAACTTTTATTTATTATATTTTGCTACAAAATACAACCTTTTATTTGCTATATTTTGCCCAGGCCACATAGTGAGTTCCTGACTGAATTCACCAAAAGCGAAAGTGACAAATGATGTGATTAATTAAAGTTTAGCAATCAGCACGACTTGAAATAAAGAAACAAGTTTTGTATGGTCAGTGAAAGGTTAAACAAAGTATATAGGTTCAGATCCAAATGCGCGAGTATAACGCCGTGGCCCTGCTTATACCTGACTATATCTGGTCGGGTGTGGTTAACTCATGTCAATATCTCAAATACTCGATGTGTACCCTGTACCTTCTGCTGGATGCCAAATAATAAGTTTTATTGCAATTACAATCATAGGAGTTGAATGGTAAATAAAAAAGTGAGCAATGTCTAGTATGGAAAACTGCAACGTAATATAGGCTAATACAAAAATAAAAAATCAGCACCAGAAGTTTTCCTAGATCCGCGAGGCGCTCGCGGATAAAAACGAAAGCGAATTGATGCAAATAGCTCCACATGTAAAGTAACATAATAACACTGTCTTCATGTTTAAGATACGTTACGCCCTAATATTTCAATTCGGTTCACTGCAAGTTGTAACCGAAATCCAGCATTTAAAAAACTGCCTCAGACAATGATTAATTACGACAAACCATGAATGTCTCTAGTCCTTTCAAGCTTTCACAAAGTAATCAGATTAAGTTCGTTCCAAATGTATTAAAGTTAATTAATCTACCTGATTTAAAATGCGTGTTTGTTGTTGGTAGATTGAAACTATATGACTTTAATGCATCAAGGTCTGTTCCAGAAGTCATCTTCAAAGTGCTAGGTAAAAACACATCAGTTTCAGTAGACAACCTGTCATGGTAAAGAACACATTTAGACGTAATGCCAAGAGGGCTTGCTCGCAAAGTGAATGGGGGCTATTTAGGATCGGGACATAGAATCTATTGTTAGGCTGATTTCGAGTAAGCGTAAGACAAATTCTTAGAAAATCAAGCTAGAGGAAAAACATTGATTGAGGTTTTAATAATGAGGATTTATTTATTGTTTATACCTTCTTTGCTGTTGTCGTGAACCTTAAACTTGACACTTGACGGCGCGCAACATATTTATCTGATCTTTTATTTCTGCATAGTGTTACTCATTATGGTGTTGCAAGTCGTACTCGCACAGCAGCTGATCCTTTACATGAGACATAAGACCGTCGTGCCATTGCAACTATTGTTTCGCGTTTACCATTGTCTATGCGTCAATTGCCATCATTACAAAATTTTAAAAAGCACTTACAACCACACCTTTTTAGGCAGCATTATGGATCATAGCATTGTCTACACATCAGAGTAGAGTATGTTGATAACAATTTTACGAAGACTTTTAAAATCGATCTTATAATCCTATAATACTATTTGCAATTAGTATAATTTGTGATTTTAGATTTGTTGATTTTATAATGATTGTATATGTAATTGTAAGTTATAACTGTAATTGTAATTGCCTATAATTGTAAAGCGCATCGAGATCTCTTGATGTGATGTGCTACATAAATAATAAATTATTATTATTACTATTATTATTATTATTATTATTATTATTATTATTATTATTATTATTATTATTATTATTATTATTATTATTATTATTATTATTATTATTATTATTATTATTATTATTATTAGGTAATCAACATTTTCTTTTATTATAACTTTCTTTTAACTGTAAGAAGGACGCAACATACGTTACTGAGAAATTATGTAATGAATAAAACGCAAAGGTATAATTCAGTATTCCAGTTTCTCGATTTCATGCCTAGAAAAGCAGAACACTAATAAGTGGGTGATGTTTTAATAGCTCGATGTTCTTTGTTTTCTCATAAATAAAACCCTGCTTAGGACGTTTGCGCAATGTCGATTATTGTTGAGTTGATTTAATGCGCTTTTCAAGATATGAGTTTGAAAACAATTCTCCCAAAGCAAGTGCTTTTGCAGAACGTTTCTAACGCATACGCAACGTGCAAGACAAGAAAATTGGTTCATCGCAGTATTTGACTTGGTAATGCTAACATCTGAAAATATAGGCGTATACTGTTGGTTTACTGAATTTAGAACATATTGCAGGGTACAATAAACGTAATAGAGGATGAGTGAATCTGCATAAATTCTTCGAGAGGCCCAAATAATATTATTCCCCACGCTCTTTAATCTGCTACACATAAATGGTAGATCTATGTACACGCTGATAGAGCAGTGATGTGCCAAAGGACCAACTGTGGACAAGCTGTGATCTAGCACTTGACGGCAGGGCTTAATATGGTTGGTTGTGGTGGGGCCGAAATCCAGTTCGTAATAATCGCCTAAGAGAATAACTAGTCTGATAGAGATGTGTCAGTCATGTTCTGATTCATGTACTTCAGCACAATGAGACCCAGAAGCACACACTGTATCCACTCGGCAAATCCCGTTTTTCTTTTAACGATTCAATTCTCATTACTACTAAACATTATTATGTAACTGAATCAATAGTTATACAAAAGGAACTGATTTTGAACGATCTGATTTTTTAGCCTTAGCTTTATTTGAACTATTCAGATGTCGATGAAAATGATAAGCTAAGCCTCATTCCGTCATTTCTAAGAACGATAAAAATTGAAAGTTAGAAATTCAGTTTGACTTGAATTTAAGTTTTTTTATTCAAACCACGTAAAATAGTCGATTAATTCTGCATCTATATACTGATTTTGAGATTGGAGAATTTCAGTAATTTAACTCTCCAGTGTTGCAAGTGTAGATAAAATACAAATGATGTTCTAACAAACCGGAATTATACAAAATAATACATCATTCCCGGCATTTAATCCGATGATGTTATTATGTCAAAAATATGTTTGAACTCTACAGTGAAACTGAAATGCTCCTGGTAGCAATTTGCCAAACTAATACAGCATAATCTGGTTGATGCTATTGCCGATTCGTTTGCTTAACTCCTGATTTAATTCACGGCTTCGTATAATTTGTTCTTACGACTTGTTCTGTGTAATGACATCTGCAATTAATCTGCATGGCTTCATTCGATTATAATTTTACAATCAGCGCAGTTTAATATAAGCGCAAGGCGACGAGTTTATATTGCAGTAAATTAATCTTGCAACAATTATGCCGCGCTGATGAGCTGGCGTTAGCTTTCACACAGAGGAGAATTGAGATGGCGACCTGATATCTCAGATTCTGAACAACGGCAGATGGCAAAATTGGTATGCATCACAAGTTACAAAAAATGACAATAATCACAGGTTACAAAACAGCAGTTATCACAGGTTACTAAAAAGGCATTCCAATACAGATTACGTAACTAGTATTCATCTCAAGTTACAAAACTAGCGTCCATCATATTTTACAAAATTAGCATTCATCACAGGTTGCAAAGTCAAAACAGGCATCTAACTCAAATTATGAAACTATTATCGCAAATATTACTACAAATCTAGCATCCACCACAAATATTATTACAAAGTTTGCATGCATTACAGGTTTCAAAATTGACACCCAGCACAGGTTACAACACTGCCATCCATCACAGAATACAAAACTGATATCTGTCACAGAATACAAAACTAGCGTCCACCACTGTGTTACAAAACTGGCAGGTATCACAATTTGCAATACCAACATCGATTACAAATTATAAGTATATACACCAACTAAATCATTTCCGGGACAAATGAGAGTATTTCGTTTTTGTGGAACACTCAACTTAATTTTCGTGAACGGACGAAAAGTTCCATGCTTGCTGGAAGCCTTCGTGCTTGTTTTAGCGAGAAATATTACGACCTGCACAGGACTTAAGTAAAAATTCAATACACTCGAGAAATAGAATAAATTGGAAATTCAGTATATATCTGGTTAACAGAATATACTGACAAACCAGTGGAAAAGCAACGCCTAGCGGGTGCTGGAATAAACTGGTGTGTAGAAGTGTGTGTTTGCCTATATTAAAAATTACACACAATCGCACACGCAGACGCGCACACACGCACGCCCACACGCAAGCAAGCACACACACACACACACACACACACACACACACACACACACACACACACACACACACACACACACACACACACACACACACACACACACACACACACACACACACACACACACACACACACACACACACACACACACACACACACACACACACACACACACACACACACACACACACACACACACACACACACACACACACACATTAGGATTTTATAATATATTATATGTATTATATGCATCTTAGATTATATACTTGTCCAATGTTTAACGTAGATGACTATGACTATGAATTTTAACGAATGCGATTTTTAATGCATATGTACTAACTTTGCCAGTTTAATCTGGCGAGGTTTAGCGCTTTAAGCACATATTTTGGAGAGGTTTGTCGGAGCGGGTTGTCGAGCAGTTAAAGCAACGGATTGTTGGCACTACTCTGCTTGCAGCCCGAGTTCGAATCTCGCGACAACATTTATCAACGTAAGCAGTTGTTATTTGTGTTATTTATTTGTGACAACCAGCGACTGTAAATAAGTGGCTTTGCACTTTGGTGATTGCCTGTCTCAGAAGAAAAAAGTGCTACATTTTCTTAGCTTAGTTATGTGCCACAGAAAAGCTGATTATCGAGCATTATCGTTAGTAAATGGACGAGTCACTGACGTAAGAAGCACGAGTGGTGTACTACTCACTTACGTATTTCTTTTGTTAAGGGAGAAGTTAAAATTAGCTACAGAAGTCGTACAGAGGAGGATAAAAGAGTAGGTAATTGGAAACATTTTTCTTAAAACATTTGATAAATATTACAGAAAGACACAGATAAATTGCTGTCAGGTAACGTAATAAATATAATAAGTAACTTAATCTACCGGCTTAGTCCTTTTTACTCAAAACTACTAAATTTGAATAAATTCAGGGCTTTAATTGTTTGAGCCTTCAAGGTGACAAATTGGATTAGTAAGACAAGTAACAAGTGAAACCGCCCTCACAGGCCCAAACTGTTAAGAATAACGATGGTTTCACTTGTTGCTTACCGGTATCTTTCTAAGCCAGTTTGTCACGTTGAAAACTCTAGCTTGAGGGCCGAAAATGTAGTAGTTTTTAAATAAAAAGACAATCCAGTAGATAAAGTTGTGTATTTTATTTATAGAAAAAGATCATTACTGACATTAGCATTTAACTAATTAGCTAAGTTAGTTAACTGGTAATTAACTCAGCCAACGTGATGTGTAACAGTGACTACCAGTTAAGACATTTTCTCATATTAGTATTTAGACAGCATGTTATGCAGAATACCCTACAGGGCACAACAGGACAGCCTCAGGCCCTAACAAGCTTCGTAAAATCGGATATTAGCTGTTTCCATCGCACAGCATTCCAATTTAATGTCATCCAACATTGTTTGTGATTTTGTGACCCGAATTCAATCAGTTTCTTGTTTGCTCAATGAACTTATTGTGGAAACTTGGCTATTCATATTGATAACCAATAACTGAGAAAAATCGAAAAGTCTGCGCACATTTTGTCGCCGGTATAAACTTAGATGGAAAACTTTATTATAAGAATGAATGCAACTTTTATAGTTGTCAGTGTTCCAGGCAGGAGAATTATTCTGGTATGAAATCTCGTTAGCGTGATGCAGAATAAAGTGATTTTTCCAAGCTGTCAAATAACCTGATTTTTTAAGTTACTTTATTTGTGAATTAATGTGCAGTCTTTCGTATCGCTGCGTTTATTTTATATATTTTTTTGTTATAATATTAACACAAAATATTGAAATATTTCAGAAGAAAATTCAAACGGGGCACCATCTTTCGTTGGGAAAACGTGCTCAAAGAAACAAAAGAGAAATTTTCGCTCATTTTGCCTCGCCGAATAATCACTAATAACTGACCAGAGAATAAATTGATTTCTAACGAGGTTGGTCCGATAATTCGATTTCTGGTTTTCTAGAGACCGCTGTCGTTTTATAAGGTCTATTATCAGCTCTCGGCCATTAATGAGGACGATAAAGTCAGAGGTTTGAGTGGTGTTTTATTCCTAGTAGAGTGCACTAGCACAGCACACAATGCATTCATGCTTCCATCAGTGACTGTTGTTTCATGATGCTAATCAACCAAGGGCCTGTAATCCCTAATGACAGCCAAACTGACAAGAAATGACGAGACAGACAGTATTCCTCCCAGTAGACAGCGCTTCTCTTCCTGTAAATATAATTTTGTTTATCTATGGACTCTAGGAAAAACGAGAAGTGGGAAACCGAAAACCAATATTAACCAAAGGAATTGAGATATCGCATAACTAATAATTGCTGAATACTAAATTTGATTTTGAAACTCTGCGCTACTTCCAAAGTTATTTTGAGGCGAGAAGCAGCAAAATAAATATTGCAAATACAAGCAAAAGGTGGTTGCCGAATCACTTCATTCAGTATATAAAATTTAGTTTCCTTGCTTTTGCATTGAAAATATCAGGGTAAAGTTTCATCTTAAAGTTATTTTGAAATCACTAGCAAGTCTAAATTTTGTCCCCGGAGCCTATGTTTTATTTCTTTAGTTAAAGTTTCCGCCAGTCATTGAAACCTTGATAAAAGGTATATTACCGGAATTGTCTGACATCAATGTTATTTAGTCCTTTTATTTTTAGCTTCGTGGAAAAACAGTTTAGAGTTTTATGAAAGCCTGTTTTGTTTGCGAATTGCTATTGTTTTTTCATGAAATTCGGCTGCAACACCATGTACTTTGCGTAGATCCTTCTTTTAGCATTATGTCGGTTTACACGTTACGACACAACGGGCTGTCTGGTTCTGCTCCTTGTGATTATCATCGTCATCGTCATCATCATCATCATCACCATCACCATCATCATCATCATCATCATCATCATCATCATCATCATCATCATCGTCGTCGTAATCATCATCGCCGTCGTCATCGCCATCGGCATCGTCATCGTCGTTGTCATCGTCATCGCCATCGCCATCGTCATCATCATCATCATCATCATCGTTTATCATCATCGTCATCATCATCATCATCAGGTGTACTGTCATCATCACCACGGTGATTTCTTAAGTTAAAGAATAACATCTAATTCTCACTATCAGCTTATACTTGAATGTTTATAAAGGCGGGGTAACTAGCTGATGCGCAAAATCATTTCTGCCGCTAGTATGAGCAGCAGAAAATGCAAACAATTGTTTTCACAAAAGAACCAAAATTGAAATGAGACTTGTACCCCTCAAGAGTGGTAAAATAGCCTACGGTAACAACGTAGCAGAGTGTATGATGCAGTTTATAATGTTTCATAATATATGTGCTTTTAGCTTTCTCCCCCGAGGCACTAGGTATAATTTCGTTGAATTCCTTTAAGCTTTATGTACACATTACGTATATGTTCATGAGTATCATGACATAACAAATTATCTCACAGCTGATATCATTCCAAATTTAATAAAAACGAAGACTAAAGTAACTGCACAATGTAGCTACAGCAGTGCAATTTAGATTCAGCAACAACGAGACAAGTAAGTGGATTGCTTCAAAGCAACTTCAAGTCTGCTCAGTAAATGGATAGATGGTGATGGCCGATTGTGAAAACTGCTTCTGGTTTTATCTTATAAGCTATCTTATAAGTTTATCTTATATGATGTTTCTGGCTATGTAACGTGCTGTTTCTGGATATTTACCTCGTACACTGAAAATGTGTACAAATGTGAATCACAAGACACTGATGCCGGTTATGTACTGATGCTTCATTGGAGTATCATTGCTAGAAAGGCCCTGTTCTTTAGTGGTGAATCTCGGCTTTCTGAAATACATGAAGAATCATGTATCAGGGCTTATTTTGCATTATGTGAAGTGAATAAGGGCCTTGAGTGCTCGGATAGTCTGTAACATCAATGATGGTTAGCTCTGTGACGTGAATTAAAGATAGGGAAATGGAGAAAATAAAAAATAAGCAAAATATTATAAATTATTATTTCGAAAATAGATTTGTTTTTTGCAACTTCCTTTTTTAATTCGACACAATAAAGACGGTTATAACTTGTAAATTTTATACTCATTCTTTTATTCAACTTTTCTCTCATTTTTCCTGGTAATCAAACGACATAAATCTTTAAATGTGTTTTAATCATATCGCGAGGTAGTTGTACAAGCTCCGCGACGCATATATACTTGCACCTAGAATTTTTGGCATTTTTACATTGATTCTCTTTCTCAATGCCACAATTTCGGTTCAGTTTGAAAACCATTTTACAAATCATTAAAGATAAAATCAATCAAAGAAGATAACTTTGCGTTATTTTTTATTCTTACTAGAAAAAAGCGCGTCATTCAAATTTGAATTGTAAATCATGCAACTATTTAAGCTTTCCACGAAATAAATTAATGGTTGTTTGTCATATATGTGAATATTATTATTGTTACGTTCATTAGCTTTTCCATTCCAGTTGATAGTAAATCACAGAAAATTGCCAGGTTTTATGTGAATTGTAGTTGATTGAGAGCTGCTTGACGTACCATACTGTTGTGTATCAGACAATACAGTTACTAAATTACTAAAGATGTGGACTGGTAATAAAGAAAAGGAAGAAAACTAAGAAAAAGAGGGAGAAAGAAGAAAAGTGAATGAGGAGTAACTAAGTGAAAGCATTGGGAGACAAACAGAGAAAGAGAGAGAGAGAGAAAGAGAGAGAGAAAGAGAAAGAGAGAAAGAAAAAGAGAGAATGAAGAAGAAAAAGAAGAGAGAGAGAGAGAAAGAGGGAGAGAAGAGATTGAGGCGTTATGCTCCCCTGGCAGTACAACTTGCTGTTATGAAAGAATTGCTACAGCTGGGATTCATATTGAGACCATGTGGTAGCCAGTAACGTCTTGGGCCAAACTTTGTCATCAAACTGAAATGCTTTTCGAATTGAGGAGCAGCTGCTATACGCTTGCAGGGTCAACTGGGAGCCATTAGGCTATTAGAAAAATTTAGATGTTATACGTTTCGGCGATAAATGGCTTCCGAAGTCGCCCGTCTTGCTTTTGCTACATCTTTGGGAAGCCAAGCCGGGTATAATACAAATATACAAACGTCCGAAACCCGGCTTATTGGTGTCCGAAATGTTCAGCACGTGTTGCAGGCCATGCAAAGATGAGTTCATGGTAGGCGGATCTGCTTAAAGTCTACATAGAACAGTAAACAAGGTAAACAGATATAAAGAAATAAACAAGCGTTCTATAAATGACAAACATTGATAAATGAAGGCACGGAGTAACTAAAAAGTCTCATGCAATGGCGTCTTCAGCAGTTTTTTTGGCATCAATGTTTCAAACAGTAACTACATTTCTTTGAGAAATCACATCAAACGAGTTTGTAATCATAAGTAACTATAGTGCAGGCGTTTACATTGTCTTTGCCCTCCTTTCCATTGGAGATGCTTCTCTGCCAAAAACATTTCACATCTCTAATTTTTCTTTTGTTTCTACTACCTCTCCCAACAGTACTGGAAACAAAAATTGTGCTTGAATGGACCATCCTTGCCACTTACTAATTTCAGTATCCTATATACAGGCTTTCCACATTTAGGAAAACCATGTAATCTATATTTCTCAGTAAACAAAGTTTAATTCGGAAATGAATATGTAAGTTGAGCAAACATAGCGCGTTATTACCACGGAACTGCAATGTGTTTGGGGAAATGACCGTCTATCACTTCTGGTGAATACTGGGAGTTGATTCAATAACGTAGCATTAAAAGCAGCAGTAAAGCGACGGCAGTAATAAGCCAACGTATACATGAAGAACAGAAGGAAAATTATAGCGGTAACAGTGGAAGCAGTAGTGCTTCCAATAGTGGCAATTTCAACATTGGTGACCTGTTTTACACCAAGTGGTTTGACTCTGTGGCCTTTAAACTGTTTTGGAATCTGTAGGAAACGTCATTTTGTTTGCTGCAGCTGTCCAAAGCCATTATTCTTTCAACCTGTTTATTCCCAACTATTAAATTTTGTAGTGACATGTTTCAAAAGACATTTCTGATCCCAGTTTTCTATAAGAGTTTGCTCTTTATCATTACTTTGAACTTTACAACTTTCAGCCTTCATTGTTTGGTTCAGAAGCGACCAACAAAATTGTTTCTTCAATTTTTTCAAGTGATCTTAATGTATTAATTGAGTCAATTGACAGAGAATTATGTTTCAAAAACGCCAAAAATTTCGAAAACACATACTAGTTTTTGGCAGAAAGATGCGTGTATGTCATCAACGCTCACGATTTCTTTATCAAAGCTATCCGTTTAGCTGCCCACAGAAAGTTTTAGTAATTAATGCTGAGAGATGCCAAGAATTGTTTAGATAGATAGATAGATAAATAGATAACCTTTATTTCAGATCTTCCCTTCCACACAGTATCAAATATTATATAAAAATTAAAATTACAAATTATATATCAATATTTACAGAGACTAATTACAAAGTTAAAACAAAATTAATGTACGAATAGTTTATCTCTCTACTTGATCCATATTAAAGAATGCAAGTATAGTCACTACAACGGAATTGTTTACTTGCATTGCACGATACATGGTACCATAAAAACACTAGCATTTTAAAATGCGGTAAATTCAATTCGGCTGTAATTCTACTTGCAGTGTGCGGATGTTCAACCTTGAAAAATTTAGCTAATCCTTTATTAAATGCAGCTCTGATGTCTGTTAGACTGTAATTATAAAATCGTTTCAAAAGTAATAACCCTAAGTATTTAGCGCAAATGCGTTAAAAACTAGTATTGTTACTGCTAGTCTGCAAGCGAGAGTCGATATGAGCAAATTAACGCGAGCATACAATTTACCTTTCTGCATTAGCATATCACAGTCGTCTCGGTTATCATTTGTTATCCAATACCCAAGGTATTTTTCTTTGCTAGTTTCACTTAATACAATGCCATTAAAAGTTATTTTTCAAAAATTTATGTCAGACATAGATTTAGACTTAACTGTCAAAACCTTTGTCTTAATCGTCAGGCATGTCAAACGGCATCAAGGAACGTTGAGAGGAGCTTCAAGACTGAATAAGTAATTGAAGGATTTTTAGTTACAGGACTGAACTTTAACATCAAATTATGTTTTATCGACCCTCGTAAGATACTGCTGGTTTGGAATGCCGCCGACATTCAGTCGTTGATGGGGTGATTCAGCTGTTTCATTTCTGGTTATTATCAGGTTATAGCCAACAAATGTCTTTATTAATTTTACTAATGATATTAATTTAAATTTTAGGTTTTCTAGTTTGTATTATTATGTAAATTTTATATAGTTTACATGAATTTTAGTATGGACGTTAATATGGAAGTCTAAAATAAGTGTGAACTGAATTGTGAATTAACTCTTTAATAGTTTCAGATGTCAAAATAGGTCTAGATATTCCTGTGTTATAAACTATATAATATATATATATATATATATATTCCTGTGGTAATCACGAATACAGGAAAAACCAAAGAAAAATACTTGATTTATTAACAAAAATACGCCCGCAATTGAAATAACATAAAATAACACCACATAACTATTTTTCTAAAATAAGCAACAATAACAGTTTTCACCAGAGATGCGCAGTCGAGTTATTGTAAACTGTCCGCGAATTTTGCAGATGGCGGAACCACTTTTTGCGGAATCTGTGGGTTTGCGGACCCAAAATAAGTGGGCGGCCAATTTTTTAGTTTTGAGATGTAGCTAGTCAGGAAAGTTGTCAAATGATACATTGGCCAATGAAGATGCGCAGCTGGATTTTGGTATAGAATCAACATATTCTCCATGATTAAGCAGTATTTTTCATTCTTTGCATTGCCCATTCCTGCAAGTGTGAGAACAGTCCAATCGTCGTTCTTAGTGGCATTCAATTTAGCACCATGTTCAAGAAGTCTTTTCACAATGTTAACTTGCCCAAGCCATGTTAACATTGTAGCTGATTCAAGTGGGTTCCCTCCTTCGAAAAGCTTGGTAAGGTAATCAGGTTCTCCATGTTTGGCTTGCCTCTCAGGAATGCTCTCCTTGTCTGCTCCTTTACCAATGAGTTTAGCAACAAGTTGTGTTTCACTCAGCCAAGTTGCAACGTGTGGCGTGCGGTAAACATGTTGTTGCTTTTGGTCATCGGTGTCACTGCCTTCCATCACTTTTTATTCACCCTTTAAAATTGCAATTGTTTTACGCATCAATGTTCTCCATGCCATTACTGTAAAATGAAAGTATAGTTGTAATCACGAGGACTATATCGCGTAATTTATGTTACACTCACTGTGCCAAAACAAAAATGATCGAAAATTCCAAGCAAGACTATCAGTGTCGGAACATACTGGATGTCACAGTGTTTGCCATCTTTTTGAAGTTATGAGAGGCGGTTAAACGTCATGAGGACACCAGTGTTAGTAATGATCTGGAATCACCATGTAAGTTGCGCCTTTTGATGCATGGTCATGGTGTATACCGGTGCTTTGGCTGGCGTTCAAAACAAATGAAGATAAATTAAAGGTATTTTCCCAGTAGGACAGAGCCGTTTATCTACGCGATTCTTGATTCGCGCCTACTAATATAGGTAGATAGCTAACACTTATTAATCGGTATTTACGGTTATAATTTTACTCTACCCGTGTTATACATTGATGCTTGATCTTCTTACATACAAACGCCTAGTTGCAGGCAAGATCGCGAGAATAACAACAGTTATAATTATCAAACCGCGACGGATGGTCTACCAACAGTAAAATTTAAAGCACTAATGCATACACAACAAAAATGCCTTTACCAACTTAAGCTATGGTATAGTAGTATAGCTAATAAGTATAACTTTAGACTATTTGACATTGATCTCGCCTTCTTACATGCACGATCTAGCTTCATTGGGCATGTTATCCTTGAATATCTGACGCAAATAATCGAATTATACTTGTCATGAAAGTGAACCGCAGGCATGCATGCCAGCTTTTTTGGTTGGTTAATTACTAAAAAGTGATCATTTAAGTGTTCTCATTACATTATTTCCTATAGATATCTTCATATCTACATGTAATCTAGATGTAATATATGTGTTACATCCACATACCTTGCTTCTGAGCTTCTTACTACTTGCGAGTTTTACGACTCCAATCTTTTCATCGCCTAGTACCGTTTCTGGTACATCTACTATCACCATAGGCAATTTTTCTCAGCGTACTTCTATGAAAGACTTTGGACAGTTTGAATTTGTTTGTAATACTACGTAACAAAGTTTATTGCTCACATGAGCACATTATAATTATGTTACTACTACTGTGAAAGATAATGAAACAAATTTTACGTTAGCTTAACAAAATATTTGCAAAAAATTAAGAATTTTGACATTATTTTTGATACCAGCTTGGAGGTAACTATTATTATTATTATTATTATTATTATTATTATTATTATTATTATTATTATTATTATTAAAAATCTCCTATATACTGTATAAGCTGTTCTAAAAATTAATAGCGTGTTACGTATTTTTTATGATCATCTGACATGAATGTTTTGATTCACTCGTGCTTACTAAGCAAACATCAGATCGCGTATGACCGCCAATGAGAGGCATAGCCACTTATTTATAACTTTATCTGCGAAACTAAACTGCGCATCAGATTAATCCTTCTGACGTATTTGACATGAGAGAAAACTTGTCTCAAGATTATTTCTTCTAAACTTTTAAATGTCAGTAGTCGTATTAGATTTTGTTCAAATTCTAAGTAGTCGATTTTGTTATATAAAAAGCAGGTTACCTGTGTAAACTTCCAGGTTAGCAGGCAACAAGCAAGTATTTTATCAGGTGCAAGTGAACAATATAAACATTGACTGTATTTATCTGTTGTTGCAAGATTGAACAGTTATGAAGACAGTTAAGTTTCTAATCGAGCTATGGAGTGGAAAAATGATTTTTTCTGACTTTTGCAAACATTCTGAACGAATTTACACTTCAATTTTTCTGTCACTATTTGGTTCTTTAATATTTCCTAAACAGCTTCTGTTTTACATTCCTCCGTATGTAAAAATGTGTAAGTACTAATATAGCTGTATAGTATGAATCGCATGTAGTGTTGCTCAACACCACATACTTTGATATATATATAATACTTAGTTATCGAAACAATACCCTAAACGTTTCTATGAGTATATGAATCAAAGTCACAAGATCGTCTCCACTCCACCAAATTTGGTGAAAACTCGATCATTTTCAGTAACTGAAATTTTTTGATCTTGAAACATGACATGTATGCGAAACAGCAACAGCAATCGAACCAGCAGGAACGACATCAGCAACAACAGAAATCGGAATGCATACCTATTATTAGTTGTGTAATAGTACAATTGCGGTTCTCAGAAGCAATGTTATTAGCGCAAACCTAATTTGTTGCTAAAAGTTTTCCGCATTCTGTGAAGGCATTTAAGGAAAATCAGGGAGAATACGTTATAAAACTCACGCCTGCTGTTATAGTATGGCGCTATTAGTGGCTTCGTTTGCAAAGCTTGCACTGTGAAAAGAAAGTCAGGAAAAGCGCTTTTCTTCACTCGCGTTGTTGCACTCAAAAGTATAGTCATCAACGAAGTTTTTAAAGCAGAGGTTTTGGTTGGCCCTCGTGCGGAACATATTTATCGGCATTTTTAAAGCACATCCAAAATAAACATTAACGATACCACATTTAGTTTTTCACTGCCCGTTGAGAGTTAAGCAACTGTAAGAATGTGATAAAACTTTCTAGTTAAATGTACGTTAGACTCCTAACACCTTCTTTTGTGCTTTATCCCTAGATAAAAGGCTATAATGCAAGCATGATGAGTTCTGGAATTTTCCCCTAGAAGGAACAATGCGCTTAAAAATCCTGCTTAGTGTGAGAAAGTGTCACGGGATTTGACCAGATGTCAGCTATTGCCATTGTTGCTGCCGTCGTGCAATTGTCTGTTTGACAATTTTGGTAGAAAGTCTGACTAGCTAAAGTTGACAGAGCCAAAATTTCCGATACCAAAATTCCAATGTGCTCACTGTTTAGTAAATAGGAAAATTCTAGGAATTTGCCTACGAACGTTTCCAACACAAGATGAGCTAAGCAGCCATGCAATGGTCATTTGAACGGATATATGGCAAAAATTTACAAACTCAGAAAACGGCAAACTATGCGAAGCCCGATCATGCGACTTTCACCAACTGATCTTTTCTAAAGTGCCACACGCTCGTATGGCTCGAGGGATAAATTGTAATATAGGATTCGCATGTTACAAAGTAAACGTAATAATGGTCCAATGGAGCTTGACAAACCTTGTTTAAGACGTCAAATTAAGGAAAAAAGGAAGGTTGTTTGTATAAACAGTCTTCAGCACTTTTGCAGATTTATTGCATCACAATTAAATTACGAAAAATTTGTAAAGGTTCTGGGTAAATGTGTAGAAAAAGTGAAAATGTTAAGATGTTGATCGGAACACTCAAACTCGGAGGACTTGTGCGACGACGCTTTTCAGAGAATATGTTGTTCATGCTCAACTGTTCTAACAGTGCAATAAGATTCGTATGAAGACGTTTAACATTATACTGAATTAACATCGTCCCTGCAGTTTGACTAAATGTAATACATGTTAATGCTGCTGCTAATATAATCTCTCCAAAAGTTTGAAGCAGAATAACTTATTTTTTCTCTTTCATAAGATTATACGTCATTCAGACTTCATCATGGCTTATTATGCGCGTATTTTTCATTCTAAACTATTTTTGCTACGTAATTCATGAAATTGTCTTATCATGATATTATTACATTTATTCTGGTTATATTCAGGCTTTACGTTTAATGCTATGATGGCGCTGGGCTTCTATGACAAACTCGTGAAGAAATTAATTAGGTTTTACTGCGGGATGTTGCCAAAGAAAACAATAAAAGTTTGCTTATCATCGTTTATCAATAAATTTTACGACACCACATTTCTTTTAAATAATTGTGGTATTTCACGTCGCAATTTTCAATATAATAATTGTTATTTTGACAAATTTAATAAAAACTTTTGCGACTGCAGCTGTGACTTTTCATTAGAAGATGTGTTCAAGACAAAAGCAAAAACAAAAGCCACCGCCACAGAAAATAACAAAGACTATGTTAAACCAAGAGAGTTGGGAGACAAGGACACAGCGCCTACAATCATGATGCTCCTGATGATGATGACGTTGGAGGAGGTGGAGGTAGGGAAAGGGTATTATTAATGGCAACAGTAGCGGCAGTGGTGGTTGCAACAACTGCAACATTATCTTCACCACCAAGATGACGTTTATGCATATTCTCCACTGGCGCCAGCAACATCACCACTCCTGTCACAATCACTGCTGCCACTGTCGCCGCCACTTTCACTGTCACCACCACAACTACTGCCGTTGCCGCCACCGTCGCTACCGTTAATATTATCACCATTCAAGCAACAGCAATAACAGAAGCTGAAGTATTACCGAACTTCTAATGCAGTGTGAAACATAGTTAATTAGATCATACTACCAGATGGCTTCTTCAAACGTAATTCGAAAGAGACTTAGTGGTTCGCAATCTCGTTAAGGTCTATTTACTTTTAAATAAACAGCAATATTAGATCACAATGAAGCCATACTTACAAAGGAATGTATTAAAGAAAAAAAATTCAATCATCGTTCAATCGCGTTATTGTAGCTGCGACTTAAGTTCAACAATCTGCAAAACCTAGGTAAACAGAAATTGTTGAACTCAACGAGCAGTTAAGTCTGCAATAGCTAGTATAAACTGCTTTAGTGAAGCACCACTTGTTAAAATTGTCCATTCTCAAGCTAACAAGACTTACTGAAACAATGTTAATCCGCAAGCAAGACCGCTTTCATCACTTTACTATACCTAGCTCAGTCTTGTTTACTCAACTGTGACTGTCCAAATTTTCACATATTAGGGGGCCCTTAAGGAAGCCCACTTTTTAGACCATGCCATTGTCTGAGCACCTACGCTAGGTGTCTAGGCTGCACGTTTCGTGACTCTACGTCCTATAGTTTTCGAGTTAATCAGTGTTGTGACTCGAACTGACCATTGTCCAGCGTGGCAGTGCCCTTGATCATTGACCGAGATCTCTGTTCAAGTTACCGTTGTCAATGGCCCTGCCCTGCAGGTTTTGTGACATAACCATCTGTGTTTGCGAGTTAATCTGAATTAAAAGTGGACGCCTAAGAAAACTCGATGCTTAAGAGAAGTCAGTGTATGAGCTCTCTTCGAGCCGGGCAGCTCACAGGTAAAAAATTCCTAGATAAGTGCTGATAAGTGCCTATATTCACGAACCCTTTCATATCTAACGCCAACAAGCATAATGTTTGTGTCAGATATGTGCAGTTTGCTTTGAGTGTGGAAATGGTTATGATGGAGTGGAGGGAGGGACAGCACAAGAGCGTGAGAGTTGCTATCTGTGATCAATAGTAAATGCTATGTCTCCACAGCAAGTGGGACAGCAAATCTGGCTTAATTTATGAAAAGATGGCGCTCATACATTATAATGAACTAAACATGAGATTATATTTTGATCCAAGAATTACTTTGTCCTTCAAGACGGTTTATTAAGTATGTTGCTATGAATACAATTTTGCTGTGATCTAGCAATCAATGTCTGGCATACTTAAAAGAAAATAGGATGATTTTTCAAATCCTACCCCACTTTGAAATACAATTTGGGTAAAAGTGTACTTTTTATGAGCTATAATAATGCCAACGCTAATTAAGTAATAGGTTGAAAACATAATTAACAACAGGCGAGCCCAAACAGTGATGACATCGCAACTGAACGTAATTTTCAATAGCACAATTTTTCAACGAGAGTTGTTTGCACGTGTTTGCGAAAGCGAAGATTGAAATACAGTACTATTGTACAGCATTCAGTGTGACATACATTAATGAGACTTTAATTATAATATAATAACGGCTGGGCAACACCACAGGAATCACTTTCTGTTCTTGAAATTTGTACTTTTTCGCTGGACACTTTTGTACGACACTTGAAGCTCTGAACGTAATAAATTGTGAGCAATTTGTGTAAGCAAAACGCTGAAAGTTCAAAAAATGTGCTGACTAAATGCTGTGAAACTGTCGCCCTTTTTTAGCATAGATATTGCTGATGATAAAGTCCAAAACTTCGGGTTATAAAGCGTTTATGGAAACAATAACACTTACTGTAAGCGTTGAAGCGGATAAAACTTAGTTAAAGCGTTTTCTGAGAAAACGCTTAACCCGATTTAATTTAGTTGGATGCAACAGGGTTTAGAGTACTTTACAGCTGTTTTCCCAAGTTAAAGGAAAAGACAGCTGTTTCTCTACAGTGAGTCTAAATTTGAATAAGAATGACCTGACCCTTAAAATATTAGAGTATGATAGTGCTTCAGTTATAAGCAGTTTTCATATTGTTAGTGTAATATGTCGGCCAACAATCTGTGAAAGTTTTATTCAGTTCTTTTGTTTTGTTAAATCTGTATTTGTTAAATCTTTTAACATTTTTGAGACTTCGATTTTCTAAATAACAATTAAATAAAATTTTAAATAATTTCGAGATTATCAATTAATGGTAACAAAAGCCCAAACTAATATACCAATTTTTTTACACTAAAATAGAAAAAGTCGAATTTTGCATTACTCGTCAAGACTTATAATCCAGAGTGTCTGTTTCAAAACCAGATCAATGTTGTATTTTAACGTCGTTTAGCTAAGTTTAGTTTCAAAAATTTGGTAGTTATGGCTTATTCTCTTATTTTGCAAATGATTATTTGATAGCTTCACAGACTGAAGACAAGTCCTGTGTGTAAAAAAATTGAAAACACTTTGAAGCAATGCTTCTGAGAGAAAAGAAACTGTTAAATAAAAAAGATCTGAATTGTCAGAAAGGCGAAAAATTTGCGTACAACGATAATGATTGAATAATTTTGCCGATACAAATCTCAATAACTCTTTTATGTTGTGTGTTTACTACTTTAACTTGAAAACGGAGATTCACCACAAATTTTTCGAAGTCCCATTAAAGTACTTTAACCTTCAAGTGTTGTTGAAAGGTTTTCCTTGCCGAACACTTTTGCAATAATCTGATCGCTGTAAAACGTAGCTAGATAACCGTTACTTGCGTGCTCTTTAGAAACTGGAATTTGCTGTAAAAACACAGATGATAGGAATACTCAGGTAAACAATTTTGTTTAATTGGGCAATATTAAGATAAGAGCTAGAAAATCTGTGTCCTTTGCAAGCAATAAAATAGCAAGATAATTTTAGTTAAACAGCAAAGAACGAAACTAGTAACAAATCTGCGAAAATTGAGTGGTGCAATTGGCTTCATCTAGGCTTGATACTCCCAATTATATTGTTACGTAATTTGAACAATTAGGAATAGATTAATTCACATTCAGTATGCCTGTTGCTCAAATTAAGACCTTCATTCTCATTCACCCCAGATACATTTTAAATATTTTTAATTGTAATTTTGTTTCAAAGGAATGAACTTGTTTTGTTTTGTTTCATTTGTTTACAAAGTAATATAAATTGATTTAATTCAAGAACAAGTAATTGATATTGTCAAGTGTTTTGGTAGGTTATAGTCCTATGTACCTCCATTATAGAATAAGACAGGCGTCTGGGCCATTTTTATTTGACACATGTTTATAAAACTTGATTAAAGTGATTAAATGTTTGCATGCCAAAATGATTTTCTCCATTAATAATCCCATTCTCTCATGCTTTGGCCTGTGCTAGTGCACAGAAATAAAAACAGAAATAAATAAGCGTGACCAGAAACTGAAGATTTTGCAATAAATAGTTATAAAATCGAGCCTTAAAAATGAAGAGACGAATGTCTTTTCTTGAAAGTGCTTATTTTCTTTTATTGAATTCACCTTGCTTGAATACAGAGGAAGTGCATTTCACAATGAAACCTCAGCATTTAACTGTTTAGCCCGTCACCCACGGGTCATCTAATCTCGGAATAACTTATATCATTTAGTTTGCCTCAGTGAGACCTTTCATTTGACATATTACAAGCTAGTTTTGGTTGGCACTGGAAGGCATTTGTCCCCTCGATATCCGTTTTTCTCCTAGTGGGACTAACTTATACCATTCAATTAGTCTCACTGAGACCTCTCTTTTCTAGTTCGGTTGACACTAGGATAAATTTGTCTCGTCGACCTTCATTTTGTCCCCTAGAGGGGTTGCAGGTTAACCATTCTCAGTGCAACCTATGTCATTCGATTCTCCTCATCAAGACCTTTCATTTGGTATTCTACAAGATGCAATTGCTCAACACTCCGTCCATTTCTGTTTGCAACCCCATTTTTCGGTTTTTGCCTCCTAACGGAAAATTTTTCTATACGTGCATGTCGCATATTTCGTGATGCACAAGGGTGCAACCCTACCTAGCAACATGCCAAATATTGTGGCCATAGCTCAAAAACTATGGGGGTAGATGGATCATAAAGAAAAATAAATGAAAACCCCTTGCTGCATGACCTTTGATCCGGCAACTCGGATCACATGTATACTTAGATAACTTTGCCCAGAGAGTATACCTTGTGAGTTTCGTGTCACAATTCCTCAGCACGTAAAAGGGCACCAATTGGGGACCCCAAATTTTGCATTTTGGTCCCTCCTTCGGACGTTTAAACTTGCCAGTTTTTTAAAACCCCAGGTCCACTGCTGCTTCACAGTACCAAAATACTTGTGGAAAAAAATGGAAAAAACTGAAAGCCCTAGGAGGAGACTCGACCTAAGGAAAAACTGACCAACGCCCACTGCCATTTCCCCTTGACCAGTGGTCAGTAGTCACCACACTGTTGTTCGTCCTCCGTCCATGGCTACCAACCCTGTGAGTTACGTGACCCTACCTTGCAGGGCTTACGAGTTATTTAACGTTAAAGTATCTAAGTAACTAAAATAATTAAATAACTAGACGAAAAAAATCACTTCTGGCATTTGATCTAGAATGCCCGCAGTCACTCCTCCTAATAGTGACGCTAATAAAAATAAGTAATCTCGGAAGTTTGGGCTAGTAAACTTATGCTCCTATTTGCTTTTAATGACACTTTCTGTCAAACACCGACGACAGATGGCTGCCTTATCGTTATTTTTGCCGCGCTTTTTGTCAAGCACGGAAACTGATGTGGTAAGACGAGCGAGTTGCCCTTCAAGAAGGCGTCTATGACGAGCATGCTAATTATTTGTCTTGCCTCTGTCATTCGGGCTTATGTCTAGGGAGGGCTGAGCGAAAACTAAATCGTTACAGTGGCAAAAAGTTCAAAGCAAGTGCGAGAAAAACATTTACAACAACATTAATGTTGCCAGATGTAGAGTAAAGAAGTTTTATTTCATCTAACGAAAAAATCACAAAAACGTGAATTTATTTTAAGCATGCAAGCTGTTTTTCTTATTCGATTTACATTAACAACTAGTAGTTACACTAACTAGTTCAGAAAAATACATTTTCATACCATGTTCGTACCATTTTCGTAGGTCTAACGCTTTCGTAAATTGCTATTGCAGGCTCTGAGTAGAGATTCTTGAAGCTCTCGAGGGCTGTATTTGTTGGCACTTGTTGTTGGTTCTTTTGAGGCTGATCAGAACTGCACGCGGATAATTACCGTTGCTTGCTAGAGACGAACATTTGTTATTACACCTCTATAACGCACCCTGAGATTTTTGCGTATTTTTTCCAACTGGCGTGATGTGAAATTAATTTGGCACTAGCCAAGGAAGAGTAGGTTTAATCTTTCTCGCTTTTGCAAAGCCTGTATCCCTGTACAAATTTGGACCATTATAGATTTGAGCGTCTAAACGGAACTCATGTATAAGCAAAGGCGCGGAAATTAAACGGATGGATAAAAATGACAGTTTTAATCTGTATTCGTCCGCTTATGAGATTAATTATTGGATGATCTTACAGATATTGAACTTCGGAACATAATCTGTCCTCCGCTTCGTCTTTCATGTCAGATTCCACAGAATCAATTGGAATCCAATTTATGTATTTGCAGTAGTTTCTAATACAGGATTAGAGCACAGCATTCATGTAGAAGCCAGCCGAATTGCTGTGGTACATTATGCTAATTCAACCCTATTATGCAGGCCAACGCTCCGCCGTGTTGCTGCCATTAGAGGATTGGACGGTAGGGCTAATTACGCTGCACTTCTATTCTAATTACAGACAATTTGTTGCTAGAAGGACAGCAGTTTTGAGTTGGTTAGTTTGTTGGTTATTTGCAACGGGCTGACAAAAGTCACTTTACGAATAAATTGTTTTAGATTACTAAAAGTTTTTATGCCCTTGAGTGTTGTGTCTCGTACAGGAATGACTTACACTCTGCTGGTACGCCATATCGCCCGTTATTTTGCAAAATTTAGAAGTTAAATTCTGTTCTTGTCAACTAACGCCTAACCTCCATTTAAGAAATCCTGAGTATTCTATGGACAAAATAAATATGGAGCTTTTCGTTAAAAATCGATGTGTTTTAGCTGTAGATGAACACCTGAAAAAATTATTTTGCCGACCTGCAACAATTTTTCTAATAAATTTATTATAAAGCAAGATATACAATCGCTTGTAGCAGACAATTTATCCCCAGCATAAATTATGTTCTAAGAAATTATACTCTAAGAAATGTTCATAACTATTTTTTATTCCATGTGATTCACCTGCATCATTAGAACATCGTGCTTAAGTTTAGGTTAAGAGTTAAAACTATTTTCCTGTGGTGTTGGTGACGATACTTAATAATGACAAACTATTGTAGCCGTGTTTACTAGTTGACCTGGTACGGAAATCACGAGGACTTTGGACCCACACAAGTGTCCGTGTCATTTTAAAGAAATTGTGATCGGAGGGGATATTTCCAAGGCCCGTGCAGCTAACTATAGCCTGAGGGAGCACTGTAGGCTCCCCAGCTGGGTTCGAGGACTTAAGGATTTTATTTCATTTGAGTAGAGTTTGGAAGTCTCTTACCGCACTTTAAAATAGTTTTTTGTTTTAAAACAATTTGGTTGAAACAACTGATTATTTACAGTGCTTTTATCGACCTATAATCAGTATTTAAAAGACAATTCAATTAATTTTCTTTGCAGATAGCGTTCAAAAGAAATTCTTTTAAATCTTTGTTGCACTGCATTTTGAAAGCATCTGAGAGCACATAAATACCGGAGAATAGAAACCTCAAAGTGAAAATGTCAACTATAATAACTATAATTGTACTATAAAACCTGGATTAAGGGGTCGGCAGGGGGTATACCCCACCAGGTTACTACAAAAAGGCTCTGCAAGTCTTCTTGTTACTCCTAATTTCTATACACCTCTCAATTTCAGTTTCAAACTGAGCAGGAAATGAGCAGTAAATCAGGAGAAAAGGAAAAAATTGTGAACTTCTAAAATTATTATTGCCGTTTTTCAGATTCAAGCACAAGACACAGCAGTGCCATCTACACGTAAGTGTAGAAACGAATTGGTTTCTAGGACGTCTAACATCTCATACGTTGGAACTGTGCCAGAAGAGCTCTTCGAGTACGAACAGTTTTTGAAAATCGCTTGTGTCAACTGCTTCCTTTACACCAAACTGAACATTGTGCTTAAGAGCACGTTTATGCCATGTGGCGCACCCTACGCGGATAGCTTTTGTGTTACCGTGAATAATAAAACAGTACTTTTGGAAGCAGATTGGCTCAACAATGACACTGTGACCTTGATGGAAAGAATTGATCCATCGGGAACGAGGAGATGGAGAACATGTTGCGAGAACGCACAGAAATGTTGCGATAAACAGATAGAAACAGTCAGTATTACAACAGGTGAGATTAATTAGTAAGAAAGTTAATGGCATTCACATTGTTGTTAAATAAGTAATGTGTTAGTAAATAGTTGCAATAAGCTAGTGTTATCAGTCCTCATTGACAATTTTGTCAAAGGGCGTCACGATTCTAGGGGTTCCCATTTTGCCATTTTCTTCTGCATCTTCTCTTTCTGACTATCTGCTCATCACTGTGATCAAACGGTGATTAAACACTACGAACAGAAGCCATAGATATAAAGCGTTTTAAGAACTAGTTTCGCCGATCAGCTAAGTATAATCTATAGCAGAAGCAAGAACAGGAATTTACAAATCAAAGGTCTGAAACTTAATTGTGCGATAGCCATTATCGCCATTCTGGTTGCTGTCGTAGTCATCACTGTCGTCCTTGTTCACTGCACTATTTTGTCACCATCCTCGCTGCTAGTTACTTTGTAGGTGTTCAGCATTCTTAACCACATTTTGTTTCTACCATTCAACCGACAAGTAATGGTTCTTTTACAGTAAACTATGATTATTCAACTCCATGACTAAAAATTAAATCAAGAGTGAAGGAAAGAAATCGTTTTTGTTTAACCTGAATTCATTAGTTTCTAAACTTGATTGCACAACCAAGACGCCACCATGCCGATTTGAGCCTGCAGAGCTTCAGCTTTTACTACAGAGATCTGCCGTTTGTTAAATCGCAGTAGCAAGTTTTTCTGAAAATTTCATTGACAACTCGATGAGCAATAACATATATGGAAGTTGCAGCTGCTACGACAAATTTTCGTCGGTTCTTTTCAAAGTGTTTAGTGTAACAGGAAAGAAAGTAATGATCTTCTATTAGATTCGTTTAAAAACCGTTAAATGGTTCGATAAATTTGCTTCTGTGCTAATAAACACTTGTACGGCAACAGAAAAAACCGTCAGGGTGTGTTTTTGACTCTTGTTTTTAACAGTTATTTTTGTTTGTTACCGACAAAGCATTTAATAGAACTTTCTGTCCGATTTGAAGACGATTTACGTCAAGTGAATGATTCATTTTAAGGTCGTTGAGGTCATAAAATAACAGCCTACATGTTTTCTGATTGAACAAGAACGAATTCACTTTTGTTTAAATTGGGGATTATTTTATGAATGGTTTTGCTCATTATTTCAGTTCAAATCAAGGTTTATCAAATCAGAATTAAATACTTGAACGTAAGTGTTTGTGGCGGGCCGAACCTGGTTAATTATCACAATAATTGTCTAAGATGAGGACTGACCGGCACAGCTGTGTTGGCCACTTGCGAAATAGCTAAAGGTTTCATAGCAATCACCCGTAGTTAATCACTAGACTAGGCAATGCTTATTATCATTCGCCAAGCAGACATCGTGACCAGTTGACTATTCTCTTACCTTAATATTGTTAAAAGTGTAAATTTATTCAGTGTAGCAGTGAGAACAAATGTGGTGTTTGAGAGCATTTCTCCAACACGGCAGCGCCATGATCATCAGTCAATGTTTATCACAGTTTAGAACCTGGATTTGAACAAAGGTACATCGGTTCAACGTTTAGATCCAGGCTGCAATGATGCTGAAATGCATTTGTCCTAACGGAGTACTAACATGCCTTGCTGCTTAACTTTTGTAAAAACATTTCTTATAACACTGGTTTCTCACATCTATGGGAAAACTAGAGCGTGTTGCATGAAGCCCATTTCATTCCCGCAGTAAAATTTAAGCGGCTTACTACGATTTTTGGAAGTATAACATTACAAAAGAAACAGACAGGAATAATAAGGAAACAATAAGCTACATACTTATTGCAAGTTTAAATCAAAATTTAAGCAAGAGAACCATTTATACTTTTTAAACAACAAATTCTCAATGGGGATAGCGACTGCGATATAACCAAAATAGTCGCCCATTACATTTTAAGTGTTTTAAGAAATAAATAGTGCTAACATGTAAATAGCGATATTATTATTTATTATTTTTGTCATGATGCGCTAACTGTATTTATACTAAAATTATATATAAATTTGTTATTTGTTAAGTGTTTTTGGCAACTGTATAGCTATAGTGTAGCAGCCTTGTTTTGCACTTTTGTACTTTGTTGTTATTTTGCTGTATGAATGTCATTATAATGTATATGCCAATAAAATTGTATTACTCCTGCCGGTGTCTCTAAAGCCTCGTAAACCTAACTAGTAAATGCGCATTGTCGAAACTCCATAACCGTACCGCTATTAACGTTGCCGCATCTGTAGAATTTCATGACTCCGTTCCCGCATCCCAACTTTTGTACTTCCTCCTCTAGGAGGAGATTGTTTGGCAGAAATGTCTTCGATGAATTGACATCTAATTTCACTAATGCGATTTAATCACTAATCAGTTGCTGGAAAGTCTTCAATCAACTTCCAATAGTGGATTGATTGGATTCATGACTTAGAAGTCCAAGCTGCGACTGTCATTCGTATGATTAAACCCAGTTTCCAATGTATCTTATGTAATGATAAAGCGACAAAGTTTTATTGCGTCGAGTTTAGAGATTGTTTTTCCCGGAAGGTCACATCAAGCCGAATGTGGGTGGTTGCCCTGGAATTAAGTTTGTGCGCTTGGTAGGTTCATACATTAATTTTGAATTAAATAAGTGACATCTAGGCCTACTAGTTTCTACTATTGTTGGAACCCAAGACACAGTTTACTGAAATGTTGTAACAATAGTGATTGTTATAAAAGTAGTTTATAATATATTGCAATAATTATTATAAGCAAAAGTGTGTAAAATATTGTAACTCGTACATGTGTTAAGAATCGCCGTCCACTAGTAATTTCACTGCTATTACAATAATTGATTAGCTTGTCAACAAAATACCAAGTATGGAAGGTTTTCCTAAAGAATTTAACAAGCGTCACTCTTAGATAGCTAAATGATTTTTTTAATAATTAACATTAAATGGAAATCTAACTTGGTGCTTCTATCCAAGATAGTTTGGCATTCACTCAGACACGAGAAATGGTCGCCGCTGACGGCGACGAGGGCGACAAATGATTGAAACCTCATTTTTGCATCTGTAGGAGTGTCATTAATAATTTATTGACTTTTCTCTTTAATATTTCATCAAGTTTATTTTGATTACTTTGATCGTCAGTGAATGTCACAAGAGAAGACTATGCAGCAAGGAAATGTAAATATGTGCACAGCAAACACTAATTTACAGGGCCAGTGGTATTAGATCGTAGCAGATCATGTCATAATAGATTTATCATTGTTTAGAATAAATCTATCTAGGTAAAGGAGATAGTAATCGTTCGAATTTTAATTAACTACATACGGGTATTTTAAAACATTTACATTAATTATGTTTTTGAGCTTTATATAAATTTCGCATGTCGTTTTTTCATAGTATTATTATGTTGCCTTTCTACGGTTTCTTAAACTTCAGTTAAAAAATAGATGGTTTGAAATGGGATCAAATTATCTGCTAAATGAAAATTGCAACAACATTTATTGAAAGTCTACTAATTTAGATATACATTCATTAAAATGCAATACTGTGTTTTGTAAAAACTGACTTTTTGTCGTCTATCACACATTGCATTCAATGAATCGGTGTGCTGTATATTGGCTAATGAATCTATTTTGAGTCTATTTTGAATCTATTTTTCCGTCCCAGGGGTTGCGGATTAGACACCACGGCGGAATCAAGCCGAAGACTTTAAGAAAAATGTCTTCTATTGCTCCGCATGAGTGCTAATTGCCTCTACATCTAGTATGTAGTACTTAGTACTTTTGTGCAGTTGTACTTTTTTACGGTCGTCGATAGCAGGTTTGTGTTGTAGACCTGTAAAACTATTAAAAGCGACTAAAAACAAAGATTTAAAAAACGACTTAATATCATGACTATTGTATTGTGGAAATGGCCATATCTTTGTTAATCCAACCAGCTTTCCCGTATCTCCTCGCTAACTCCGGATTCCTCTTTGAGAGAAGCTTTTCCATCACGTTGAAGACATTTAAATTTCCGATTTATGGAGATTTGGTAGTGGAGCAAAACCTCTGGTAATGGAGGAATTTTCAGTCACGGAAGTCAGAATTTTCTTTCACACTTAGGGCACGACTGTTTTTAGTCTAGAAGGACAAATCATGACAGAATGTAAATGCACTGGCTTTCACTTTCTTCCAGAAACCCATGGCTTCTTCTAGCAAGAAAATGTAAATGATTATTAAAAAGTTAGTTCCTTAAAGGACAAGAAAAGGGGTCTTTAAAGTGGTTCTGGGGTGAGATAAATGGGTATTTAAACAACCACATTTGTATGGATTCGACGGGTAACATTATTTTTAAAAATTGCGCGAGTGGTTTTCAAATTGAAATTATTTTAAACATTTTTTGCTCGATTGCCCTTTGCATGTTGTTTGTAGCGAGGAACTTAAAGAACGACTAACAAAGCTATATCAAACAAACACATTATCTTTTAATATAAGTAAATTTGACCCAAATTAAAAATATCAGTTTTTCTTTTTTGTAGTCCTTTACTAAGCCATGAACAGATCATCATCGTATATGACCTGGTCAGCAATATATTGGTTCCCTAACCGTTTTAACTTACTTTAATTAACAATTGGAATGGTTATGTGTATTTTGTGGTAAACTTGTTTATGTGATAAATTTGTCAAACTGCATTCTGTAAATTTTGCAGCCTGAGGTAACTTGATCAGCATTATTTGCTGTTTGCCAAAAGCAATTATTTCAAATAAAATGTTTATAAAGTGGAACTCCATGAAGGAAGTGTCTACAAGTAAATAAAAACAAACAAGGATGCAGATGAATTTCTTTCTTTTTTCAGGTTTGTATTGTCCACAAACATGGGATGGCTGGAACTGCTGGGATTATACAGCTGCTGGAAAAGTGGCGTTTGAACGCTGTCCAAGCTATTCCAGTGGTTCTGATATATCTGTACCTATAGATTGTGAGTAAAGTTTACTCATTCAGGATTATCGTAGTTAAGGAGGTAGATTCCAGTCCCACTGCAAATATCTACATTTTGTACGCCTTCCCTTAGTTTGAATACTGGATGACTTACACAACAGTAAATTGTATGGAAAAAGCACAGTTGCGATCAGAAGACAATTTATTTATGAATTGCTTTCTGGGAGACCAACAAATATATTGAACAGGTGTTATAGAAATTGCATTATTATGTTTTTAGGGTTATGTTTTCCAACATCAAATAATACAGCATAAACTGTAGCTAAGAAACTAATCCGGAATGCGAAACATTGTTTACTCGATTATAGAGTTTTTCTCCTTGATTGCCTATATAGAGATGATAGAGATGTCGTTTAGAACACGATTCGCCGTTGGCCTAGAGAATATAGAATACGTGACAACCGTATTGAATACGTGGCGATGCAAATGCGTTATTTAAATCGCCATTGTCATAAAATCCGCTTAATCGTAAAAAATATCGTAACTAGAATACATAGTTTCTCTATTGTGATGTTACAATATAGAAACAGGCCTAGAACTTATTACATGAACAACAACGAGAACGAGACCTGTTTTATAGCGAAAAAGACACATTGATAACTTTACATTTACAAGCGAGCAACGCGGAAATAATCTACTCGATCAATAAATTAGCTTTCTCAAAATGTTTGGTTTTAAATTTCAGTATATGCTTCTAAAACGTGCTGGCAAAATGGCTCATGGTTACACAGGCAAGGATATTATGGAAGCTGGAAAGAATGGACAAATTACACCGAGTGCGACAATGTTATAGTATGTTACGTAAAGTGTAAATAATTGTAATATGCTTACTGAGGTTGCATTAATAAACTTGCTGTAGCTTACACGTCATGTGACAATTCTGCAGTAATTTACTCAGTGTGTGCTAATTTTGCAACAGGTTATATATTACCTGATACTTTTACAGTAAATTAACTAAAGTGTGACGATTTTGCAGTAGATTAGATAAAGTGTATAATTTTGCAGTACGTTAGATAAAGCATGACAAAGTTTGGACTATGTTAGATAAAGTATGACAAAATTTGGACTATGTTAGATAAAGTATGATAACTTTGGAGTAGGTTACATAAGTATGACAATTTTGAGGTAGACTACGCAGCAAATAATAACTGTGTAGCAGTCACGGCCTAGCCTTACGGACTAGGAAGTTTTGTCGCCCAGTTAACTCGCTAAGTAACTCACTAACATGCTTGATTAATATCAGAGAGTTTACAATTTCTTGCCGAGGGTAGTAACTCGTAAAGCAGTTCACACTTGCGAGTTTGATGTCAGACAGAAAAAACACCACAAAAAACACAAAAGTCTGTACGTGAAGTTTGAAGTTAGTGTTTGTGTTGAGCAACGCGTAGCATGATCAGTAAATGGGCATGTATCTCGGAAACCTACTTCTGGGTGGCTTTATCTACCGTACTATTTCCGGTGGACTTCCTCACGAGAGAAGTTTTATACTCATGTCGGACTACACTCATCGCTGTCAGTTCTGTGTCTCGTTTCAGAGAATTAACCTTGATAATGATGAATTTTCTGATTTTGTCACAGTTATCATCAGCTTTAGTCACTCTTCCACTAATCATTGGATAATGATTTCATGTGTGTTGAACTGTATATGTGAAAAATGCGGCGGTATCTTTAAAATGCTACGCTCTTTTGAAACGCAGAAGGTTTTATCGCCATTCTTTATTCATTATAAATTCAGTTCAAATATTTTCAAATGAATTAATTTCTATTTCAGGTACAAGTATATATTAGAAGGATAACAGTTCGTGTGGTTTCATTTGCCATCAGTATCGCTGCCCTTGTACCGGCAGTTGTCATCTTCTTTACCTATAAGTATGTTACTTTTTACTTTTTCACTATTTCATGTAATATTGGTGGCCTGCAAGCATAAAATATGAGTGAATGAGTGGTGAGTGAATGAAAAAATGAACAACTAAAAACAAATGTTAAAAATAAATGAACGAACGAACGGATGAATGAATGGCTAGATTGATTAGATGAACAAAGGAATAAACACATAAATAAACAATAAAAGCAATATTCATAAAGGTAAAAAAAGCAAGAAGAAAAGAAGAAAGAAAGGAAAAGCAAAGAGCAAGAAAGCTGGCAGTCAACCGAGGAAGACAGGGAAGAAGTAGAAAGAATGAAGGGCGAAAAAAGTGAGGAAAGATGGATGAAACAGTATCTGAAACAATGAATTTATTTTCTATTTCTAGGCAGTTGCAATGTCACCGTATCACACTGCACAAGAATCTATTTTTGAGTTTTATCATGAGCGGCATTGCTTTCATTGTTTATGAAACAGTTATTATTCTCGACTCTATTAAAAGTGATGACCCCATAAAAGATAAAAACATGGTAAGTAGAACAACAAATACTTTTCAACGTTGCAAACAACGTCTATTTTTCTTTATTATATGCAAGGGTTTCGAATAATTAAGTCTATGAACTGCTTTTACGCTATTATGATAACAACTAGCATTATTAACATTATAGTCTCTCAATTATAGCCTGCAAATTATTTATTTGAGGTATAATTATTTGAGAACTACATTTCCTCTCTAAAAAGAGCTATCGTTGTCTGTTTTCTCTTGTATCTGTTATATGATCTGTGAGTCTTATCTGTTTCAGGCTGGTTGTAAGATCATGCTGGCTCTCACAAAGTACTGCAGAATTTGTAACTACATGTGGATGTTTTGTGAAGGATATTATCTCCATAAGCTCATCGCCTCAGCTTTTCATGAACAAAAGAACCTCATTGTTTTCTGTGTGTTAGGATGGGGTATGTTGATCAAAGTTTTCTGGAGTAAACATAACAAACTATAAAACCTGTAAAAATTTACTTTTATTAGTTTAATCTGAGTTAATTTACATTTTAGTCAGAACTGTTCAGTGAAATTAATGTTCCTAACTTAGTAATTGTTTCAGATCCAAACGCTTGGGATAAACGTAATTAAATTATGTTGCTAATATCATTACGTTTTTAAATTTTTTCTGTTCTTGTTCTTCCAACTTTCTTTTCCGTGAAAAGAACTTAATTGCTCAAAGGATCTGAAAGTCTTGAAACGTTCCCTCCCCTAAATTAGCAACACCTGTTATTAAAATTCTTATAGCGATAACGTTTGTGAGAATGCATGCTTATGATAAAAATTAGTAAGAAGACCAAAAATTGTAAAAACTTAACGCCAGGTGGAACTTGAGTGGAAGGGTTAAGGAGATTGTGCTCCCGTGGAAGAAGCTTTTTTAAAGAATGTCTTTTTGTATTTGCCAGTACAGTAAGAGAAGAATGTATGTGCTTATTTAGTAGAAGAAAGCGTTATTTGTCGCCCAACAGTCCAAATTTTGACACGTATATTAGATGACACATTCAGCGCTAAATATCTCTCTAAATGTATGAAATAGATTCTTTATTCACGTCAGATTTGGTGAAAATGCGACCAATTTGGATAATTTTAATTTCTTACATTAAAAATTCCAACTAAACCGTGCCATAGTTGGCCGTCAGCGAAGCCCATATTTTCATCGCACGATACAGTGAATTTTTCTAAACAGACAAGAAACTAGTTTTCTAAATTTTTCAATGATTTTTTAGGCAGGGCAAAAATCACAGTTATTGACATGTACACGAACTGTGACGAACGCGATGTAAGCGACATCTTCTCCACTCAATACTCACAACTTCAACGTTTAAATTTAAGTATTTTTGCTCCTCTGTATGAAAAATTTCCAGAGGCAATTTAAGTTTGAAAATGATAGACTGTTTAAAATTGTTATTGATAGATTAATGTAGTAAACAGGCAGTTTGCAATCTTGATAGATAACAGTTGTATTTTGTCAAAGAAATTGATATTTTATTAATTTAAAATGAGTTTCTGCAGTATATGGGATCATGTCTAGTTATTTGAGTAGCGGAATTTAATACGTGAAGCATCACTTGCTAACATAAATCACTATACAGACGGCGAAGAGAGAAACAATGATTTTTGATCGAGGTTTCCCGAAACTGCAACTCATCCGGATGTTGTTGTTGTTGGGCGATTACCTTTTGAAACAAAAGCTTAACGCTCCGTGAATTCGCAATGAATCGTCATAAACTTCACACGAATCTTCTAGAACGAATTTCTCGTTTCGACTTCTCTTCAAAATCTCATTCCACCTATTGTAGGCATTGAGGTATCAACATTTATCAGAGCATTCCACCTACTTTTATCTGCAGCTCACAGTTTAAGTTCTTCTACTCCTAAAGATAGATTTGGTTGAAGTTGTTGAACATCTTTATTTATCTTAGCAATCCAAGTTGTTTTAGGTTTACCAGCTGGTTTTTTGCAAGGTTTCCTTTAAGGCTTCCTTTAAGGCGATTCTGACTGGTGTTTCATTTGGTAGCTTTAGAAGATATCCTAGCCATTTTAATCTTCAAATCTTGACTTTTGAACTCCAATAAATTTCTCTTGTTTTGGTGTATAAATCTTCATTTTTGATTATATATGGCCATCTTATCTTTAAAGCTTTCCCAAGAAGACTTCTATGAAATGTGTCAATTTGCTTTTCTTGATTAATCGTTAAACCCCAAGTTTCGCTGTTGTACATAAATATGCTGGTAATATAAGCATTAAATAATCGCAGTCTTACGTTAAGACTTAATTTCTTGTGCTGAAGAAAAGCATGCATTGCTTGTTGCTTTCTGCTTTTAATGTCATCTTCGGTGCTTAGAAAAGTGCCCATGTACTTGTACTTTTTCCAAGACTGGTTACCATCTCTTGCAATAATATATTCTTCTGTTTTTGACTGGCTTACTTGAAGATTTCTTTTCTTTAGTTTTTTGGAACATCCCTTTTTATTGTGTTAGTTTGAAACTTTGATACACTAATCCATCCGATATTATCTGCATATTGTTGATCAATAAGGAATGGTTTATAGGATTCCAAAGCAGCGATCCAGAATATGATAAGGAAGGTTATCTCAGACAGTGGTATCGCAATCATGATCATCATTTGGAGGAGTGTGGATCTTAAGGGCATTTGCTAGGTAGAGCGACTGACAGAGTCGAATGTTCGATTTCCATATTTAATTCAAAATGGCGGCATTAACGTCATTTTCTGAAAAGCATAAATTTTCGTTAGTTCAAACAGATCCAGTATCTTGAGTTCAGTGAGTCCCTCGACCAATAGTTCGAGTCGGACTTGCCAAGCCGAACATGCCAATGTTTTAATAATGCATTTTAAAATCACTTTTATTTGTAGACTTACTAATGTGGCACTTTTTCAACAGCAATAAAACCGGCAGGGAAATCAATGCGGGTTTCGTCCATTTTCGCTGTGATTAATTCACAGTAAATGTGTTTAATTCTACTTTTAAATAATTAGCAGCAGAACAATAGCGGTAAATCACTTTAAAAAGCAATAAAACCGACAGAGTATTATCTGAAATAGCGCGATCAAAAATTAGCTTGAACATTTTAGTAGACATTTTAAATTGATCTGCAAGTTTTTATGACTCTGAGTATCATTTGTTGAAGAACTGAAACAATGGCCCACGTTAATGCCAGTTGTTCCAGCCAAGGAGACTTCCATTCACAGTTTTGAAAATATTTTTTCCAAACAAATGCATATGAAACTTACAAGTTGTACAGTTGTACTGCCCTGCTGCAACACATGGCCTATTTTGATTTTTGAATTTTGTTGTAATAAAGGCTTAATAGAATGTGCGCGTTGTACTAACGCAATCATGTACGTATCATGTTAAAAACAGATTTTTTTCTGAGGAAATTTTTCAGCTACGGGGATGTAGTAATCGGGTAAAATTCAGTTTACACATTTCCTGTAATTGTTCAATATGATCAATGGTATTAACACACTGCAACAAAAACAAAGGCACAACAGCATCTTAAAACTGCAGTTGCAAAGGATTTTTTCGCTGGACTGGGATTTTTTTTATCGTACTTCTGCCGCAAAACAGACGGAAGATATTTCTAAGAAATGCGCTGAAAAGCGTGACAGTTGACCATCATTAGTTGGCTGACAAAAGTTGGATAACTCTGACTAACATAAACATAATTCTCGTTGGTTTAATTTAGGTAAAACGACCACTGTTGAAAGCTTGCCATACCACTAAGCTTGTGAATTTTCACTGTCGATTTGGAGTGAAAATGCATCCATGGATTAAACTACACATCTCAATCTTATACTCACATTTTTCAGGATTTCCGGTAATTCCCGTTCTCATCTACTCTATATTGAGGGCGACGTCAGATGACGTGGAATGTTGGATTCCACCAAATGAACCCTTTGAGTGGGTTCTGAATGTTCCCTGCTTACTTAGTCTTGTTGTAAGTGTCTTTAGTCTTATTTTGTCATCATCACCGTAGTCGTCGTCGTCGTCGTCATCGTCATCGTCATCACCATCTCCATCATCATTAACATCTTTGTTATTTACTGTTACAGTTTCGAGCATTTGTCTTTAGAGAGCTGGTGAAGTCTGAAAAAATTCAGTAAAATGAATGTTGTGAGGTCTAAGGACATTTTAATGTCTTATGTGTCTAGGATGTCAAATGAGCTCTTTAGATATCTAGGTACTTTAAGCTTAATTATTTTCTTTAAATACTTTCAAAAAGCAAGCGGGATTAACTTATGCCGAAAAGTTTCAGGAGGCCTAATGTGTAATAGTTTTCTAGCTTCAAAAAATATCTGCAATTTTTCATATAGTACCAGTAGGATGCAAGTAGGACTTTTCGTTGTAAAAGTATAGTAGATTTCCTGACGTAATGTAATAAGCCTCGATTCCTGTGTAAACATTTCTCTCACATTAATTTTATGTTTTTCAGACTAGATTCGTCTCTTTCTGGTTTTAAGGCAATGTTGTCTTACTTAATTGCAGTTTATACATTATTATTATTATTTTATTATTATTATTATTATTATTATTATTATTATTATTATTATTATTATTATTATTATTATTATTATTATTATTATTATTATTATTATTATTATCATCATCATCATCATCATCATCATCATCATCATCATCATCATCATCATCATCATCATCATCATCATCATCATCATCATCATCATCATTATTATTGTACAAAGATAATCGGAATACACGTTTTGCAAGTTAATTTATGAAACACGAGTAGTAGAGGTGGTATTTTACCATTGGGTAGGGGCACAAAAGCAACGAGTAATATTGCTGAATAGTTTATTCCATGGAAATAGCGCTGAAACAAATTTGGTGTCTTCTTGCAGAGTCTGCAGTTCTAGGGGTTCGATCAGAGCAACGACTCGCAAATCATAATACTTTTTTAAGAATAATCGATTCAGTAAATGAAACATAATTATGCAGTGACATACGATATAACAATTAAAACAACTCAATTGACTCTGCACTTTCAGAATTATGTGTATATAACTTTAAATGAACAATGTTGAAGACACCGCAAGTTTACATTAGCATTTCATTATTACGATGTAATGTGATGGCGTCGTATCTCAAAAATATCAAGTGCTTAATAATGAGAGTACGTCTGCCACATTCAGCGACGCTGGCTTAGTTAAGAGTGACTCAATATAATTAAAAAGCTTAAGCTATAGTCAGCTGTTTAGTGGTGAGCTTTTCTCAACTGATTTGTATGGTCAACAACTTTTGGGACTTTTTGGGGACAGGTGATTTTCAACTTATTTCGAGGCGCAGTTTGCAAACTTTAAATTTCAGGCTTATTGTTGGTGGGTCAGTGGCTTCCTGATTGAATAATATTTTTTCTCTTAGGTAAATATGTGTTTTTTGGTCAAAATCATTTATGTGCTTGTGACGAAGATACGTGGTACTCACGCCAACGAGCCTAGCCAATACAGGTGAGCCAGAGATAAACTTAAAGACCGCCAGAAGACGTCTGGTACAGATGGTGAATTAATTTAATAACAGAAACTTTCTAACAGAAAATGAGATATTTTTCTATGTTGCATAAAAATATGCTTTTTCTGTTCGTCATAAGTGAAATGAAGAATCTTTTATAAATTGTAAGATAGTTTCGATTACTTCAAATTCCTCAATTTTCGAACAGCTTCAGTGACAGCAAACGCAGTTCCAATTGTCTTGTGAAACTCTTAAACAGGTGCAGTGGCGGCACCTAGCTAAAATTAATGGGGGTGCTGCTCCAGAAAAAAAATTAGCCATTGTTTTAATACTGCGTAAAACGTAACAAACCTGGTGAACGGCCTCTTTTTCCAACTGCAACTTTCTCATGGAGAGACAACTGTGAAAATTAAGCTGTTGTAGTTCACTTACAATCACAGAACTTATTTCTAGGTGCTGCAAGGCGTCCATGATTAAATTATTTATGTTTTAAGCAAAAACGCTAATTTACATTTTATCACATCCAAGAATATGACGGCACACAGTAAGCACGTGGCAATTGTTACTGTGATAGACACAGTACTTCTCTACGTAACAGCAGACGATAGTGTACAGCGTGTTATCTCAGACATGTGCACATGGCCGCACACCACGTTGCTTGGGCTGTGAAGCAAATTGTACGTCCCTCACATGCTCCAGTTCTGCACAAGCATAAAAACAGAACTAAAGAAAAAGTCTTATTATATTGAATATTATCGATAATAATAAGTGAAAACGGGGTACTGCAGTACCTATACAAGAGCCGCCACTGAACAGGTGATGAAACTGTATTTATTAAAATAGCATATCTTGGGGTATTGTTACATTTTTTCAATTTCTCTAGATAATCACATTCTTTACCTATAAATACACTATATTTTCCCGTCAAGATGTGCTGTCAGTTTCTTAAGATAAAATATTCCTTTACCCCAAGATAAAATTTTATTCCATCCAGATTTTATTTCGTTCCCTCATTACATATTTATTCCATTTAGGATATTTCTGTCAAAGTATAGTAAGATTTATCTCAAGGGAACCAGATAAATTTTTATTTTCACATGCCCATTCAGATCTCGTAGTTAAAGTTTTCTTTGCTTCTGTAATTCTGACTTGACTTAATGTATTTGCAGAAAGGCTGTTAGAGCTACTCTAGTCCTAATACCTCTATTTGGAATTCACTTTTTTATAACAATCTACAGACCTAGTCCTGGCTCAGGGTTTCTGGAAGCCTACAACATAATCAATTGCCTTTTGGATGGTTTGCAGGTAATCTCGCTTTTTTGTGGTTGTGTGCTGTACAATAGAAATGTCCATTTATATTAATCAGTTTTGTTTTAGCTTTTGATTGTTAAATAGTTTGAACAAAATAATGATTATTACACTTCTGTAAATCTATTTTTACATTACATGGACAGTCCCCATAAATGGGTTTTTCTTTGAACAGTTTACAATAATACATGAAAGTAAAAAAACATAAAATAATCAATATAAAAAGTAAAGAATGTCCTAATTAATATTACATCAAAGCATAATTGTAAAGTTTGATTAGAGTTAAAGAGAAAAGAAAATAGCTAACGATTATTTATATGTAGTTCTCTGAGTTTCTTTTACTAAATCAGTAATACTACACAATTATTAAAGCCATATCAACATCACGTTTTAATGATGTACAATGTTTTCAGGGTTTCATGGTAGCTTTAATATTCTGCTATGCTAACGGAGAGGTATGTCAGTAATTTTAACTCTAGTATTTTACTTTGCATACATGATTGTGCCTCCATGTAATCTGATGTAGAGTATTGGTTACTATTACGAAAAATTCTGCAAGCTGAATAACAAGAATTTCTGAACTTTATAACATAACGTAACTGAGTAATACATACATTCTTACATACTTTAATTTAAGGTGCCCGCACGCATGAGAATAAGTCAGGTTAGTGCAAAAATACAAATTTCATCTTACTCACCTGTCAGCTAAGTGGTTGCATTCTGGTTGCATAATGGTTACATTCTGTGTCATCGTTCAAGTGTTCATTTCGTCACTGTTAGAGTTCCTTCTAGACCTCTGACAGCTAGTAAAACTATATATTGTAGTAAAGTTCTCAATTAAAGACTTCGTTGGCATCGAATGGAGGTAAAATGCCACAGGTAAAAATGGCACAGAAAAATGGCACGGGGGAAAAATGGCACAGAAAAATGGCATAGGAAAAATGGCACATATGGAAAAACAGGTAAAAATGGCGCCGGAGAAAATGACATAAATGGAAAAGTAAGTGAAAAGGCACGGGAAAAATGGCACAAATGGAAAATTAGGTAAAAATGGCACAGGAAAAAATGGCACGGGGAAAAATGGCACAAATGGAAAAGTGGGAAAAAACGGCACACTTAGTAAAATATGAGGATTAGCATAGGGGATAGTTATTTTAGTTATTTTTACCTCTGCCAAGGAGGTTATGGTTCAACACAGTTTGTTTGTTTGTCTAGTTGTTTTTTGTTTGTTATTCTGTAAGCCTATTACGCAACAACGACTTAATAGATTTCTAAGAAATTTTGTGGAGAAGGCCAGTATTGAATGCCAAAATAGGAATCTTTTCGCTGGTTCTTTTTTCGCAAAACTTAATGGAAGACCACATACCAGAAAAAACCGTTAAACACTTCGTGGAGGTCTCCGAGAGATGTTTAGTACTTTTTCTGTTATTTCCATCTGGACAAACAATGTACTACGAGTTAGTTCCTTTTCTCTTTCGAGAAATTCTCTCTTGTAAAACCGTGTAATGCTGTCTATAACCTTTGCCTATTAATGTTTATAGCTTTGTAAGGTGACTTGGCATGTAAATACATATTGCTACGACGGCGAAGTGCTATTTATTTTCACCCCCACCCCACATTGTCATCGTTCAATCAACTACAAAGCCATTGCATATCAGCGTTGCATAGCAGCTATAAATAGCTGGTATGAAATGGCCTCGTCGGTTCAACTGGCTGACGGACAGGTGTGTTTAACATCTCAGCATGGACTAGCATGGAACACAGAGGACTCTGGCAAATTTATTCTATAAAAATAATGTTTCTTTCATTTCTCTAACATTGTTTTATAACATGAAATGAACTAGCGAATCAGCACCATCCGCTCAACATTACAGTATATGTTTGTCAGTCTATTACCATCGACAAAATTAATGATAAAAAGGTAGATAAGCGCTCGCTATGTGGAACATTTGTGCACTATTGATTATAAATCTATTTAATGAACAAATATTTTTTGAGGATTTTGCTAATCTATTCAAAACCAATACAGGCACATTTTTTTATGTTTGATTGTTTATCTTTGTTTTTTTTTATCAAAAGCATCACTCAAAGAAGTTTAGGATTGTTCGGCTTTTCCAGAAATCTACTTCCTACGGAGCGCATTCTAGTTTTATTATAGAAACCAACTGCACCATATAACATGCTTGTCATTATTCTACTTTTCATTTGTACCATGTGCCATTTTTCCTGGGCTACATATAGGACTACATATAATTTGATTAACCATGTATTCCTCGAGATGTCAAATTACTAAATTTTTTATTAAGGAGCTATTTAACCAAAATTTTATTTTGTTTTCACTGGCAGTGCTTGGGCTGTAGGTCATCTTTGTAAATGTAATATCAGTGGACATTAATCTAATGGAAATTTATAGGTTAAATAAGCTTGGAATTATAAAAGTGCGTATTATGTTATATTAAGTAGTTCATTTTTTTAGGTTTGTTCGTTACTCAAACGTTCAGTTGACAGAAAACGTCTTCACTTCAACATTTCATCTCAGAGGCATGACCTTCGTTCAATGTCAATGTCGACTCACGTGACAGCTGTGACGTCAGATACGTCGCGTTCAAAAGGCAACTACAATCTGGTACCTAGCAAGCAAGACAGCATTCCTCTGAAAAATCTAAGTAGTGAAAATGGCGCTGTTTAAATCACACATGGTAAACCAGCTTCGTAGGAAAAGCTCAATAACATGATAATAAGTTGGTTAGTACATATCGGTATATCATGAAACATACGTGCTGCCGCTCATTGTTGCCAAATGGAAAACACAAGTTGGCCCATTTTAATATAAAAAACACAATTTATTCACTTTCATAAAAGTAACTAACATTTTTCCAGTACTTGCTATATATGTCCGTTTTATGTTTGGGGTTGAGGTTTGAACAAAAGATGATGGCCTACTAGTATTATTGAAAAATTACAATATTCTATTGCGGACAGAATAAAGAGATGATTCCATTTGAGATTTGAATCAGTTGTCAAAATGAAGCTTGGCGATAAAATCGGTGTAAATTTTGATAAAAACATCCAGGACAGTTATTTCTACTGGGATTTGTTCAAGCAAGACTTGGAATTTCGACTTTTCGTTGGTTCTCCAGATTCAATAGGCCAGGGACATATTTTCTGGTAGACAGGTGAACAGCATTTGTGAACAGAAAAAAGTCCAGTGATGTAAGAAAATCAATCAAGCGTGTCGTGTTGCTGCAATCTTTCACACAATTTTGACCACTGTATAGTGTCTGTACGTGCATTTGTGTACTTATTGGGTACTGCTATACACAACTTGTTTAATTTCTTCAGCATATTTGATGTATTTGACAGCTACATTATCTAGTGAACGAAAAATAGCTATTTTTGTGTATACTATGTGAATAATAAGTTATTGTATTAATAGAATTATATTAATATTGGAGAAATAAAGACAAAGATATCTAGTTTTTCTGTTAAGTTCTTAAATCTATGCTTTGCGATTCTTTATATTTGTCTACATGGGATGTTATCTAGTTCTAGCAGTATTATCTTATAGGTTAGTTATTTAATGTCGTTGCAGAGAAATAATAGTAAAGAATAAACGATTTTTAAATAAAAGATTCTGGATGTATAACGATGCAGAATTATGCAGGATTATAATCGAAGTAAGCTGTTTGCAAGCGTCACCTAGCGACAAGTTTATCATTTAATTTACGTCAATAGAAAAATCGTTAAGTGTGACATGGCTATGAAATTTTCATTGGCAGTTTTGAGTTGTGAGTGTGTGCGAAAGCACGTTACGGTCATGGAAATGGAAAAAATCCTATTACTTGTGACTTCCATGGACTGTGACTGTGAAGCCTTACAGAACTGATAAGTAAATGCAGACACAGTGCTTTTTGTTGCTTAGTGATTAGTCGTATAGGTGTATCATGATTGCTCTTAGATTTACGTACTATTTTAATTTTATACAAACCATGCACATTTCCATTTCATTAATTTGTAGGTTTATCTATAAGTACGCCTCCATTATATTTATATTTATATGCATGTGCTTTAGATATGTAACTATAATTACATTCAAATCATACATTATTTACACATTTATAATTTAAAAGATCATGATGACGGTGTTGCAATAAACTTTTGTTGGTTTTTAGGAGATTTGTATGCATGTTCAATCCTATTCTTTTATTCAAATTAGTTTTAAAGTTTCAAAACGCTATTACAGTTTTACTATTACAGTATTATCTTTCTTCACGTCTGAATACATATGCTCCTAAATTTTCTGGCTACCCCCATTTCAATTTCACGCCCTTCCTGTTGTTTTCTTATCTTTTCTCTTTTTGAAGTTTTTCGTTCTTCTGTTTTTCTTGTAGCTAGTAAAGTCGTGAATGTAAAAGAATGTTGCTACGATGGGTTCCAGTGTGACATCAAATGCAAGGTGTGAGCCATTAAAAAATTTTTCTTTGCAAGTAAAGAATCAAAAATGAAGTAAATGAAATTATTGGGTTTGTCACACTAGTAATAGCAGCACTATGAAATTCGACACCCATAATGACATATAAGTCCATTCGAGTTTGATCCATGTAGTCCACTTATATAGTCCATCATGAGTCGGAAATAACTTTTGAGCCTTGACTTTCAATTGACTCAATTGACTCAGCTGACTCAACTTAACTCACGCTGGATCGCAAGCAAAATGAGGCAACAACCAACCTGGACGTACTCGTAGTTGTGGATTATAGGCTACTTATTCAAGGACTGAAACTGAAGGTAAAAGGCTACAAAAATGGTTACAAAAATGTTTCAAGAATAAATTACAGTTATCTAAGGAAGCAATTTTTCATACATTATTGGCAGAAAAGCCTTTAATTCAGTTTTTGTCTATTTAGATGCATTACAATAGCAATAAATCGCCTTTTTATGCATTTAAAAATTTATGTGCTCGCGTTTCCGAAATACTACACTAATATTTATTACAGAAAAACAAATGTTAGATTATTTTGTAAATTCATAGTAGATACCAGCTGCGTTAACAGTCATTCAACATGTCACCAAGTCTGGCAGTAAGGTACGATACGAAAAAGTACCGTACTTCATACTACTAAAAACACCGTTTTTATAGTATAGTACCTGGAAATTGAATCCTACCGTACCGTAATTCCGTAATAAAGTTCGTTTTGGTCAAGTGCATGTAGGATCTGCTATATGGGTGACATAAAAATTAACTGTAAAAACGATTAATTAACCAATTTTACTTTAACAATTTTGTAGCACACACGATGAGTTAGCACGTAACTAGGCAAAAACACTAAGTTACCAGAATTTTGTACATTTTTTACTAAGTTATAATATAACATAATTGATATTTGCAATTTGTAAATTAAATTCAAGAAATATTAACGATAGGTATAATTAAGCATTGCATGTAGCAGATAAAAAAGTCCCAAATTACATTTTATGCAATCTTCTAAGCGCTCACACATTATCAGTCTCTACCCAATTGCCAACAAAAATTAATGCGAACTAAGTTAAGTATTATTAACGATTCTCAGTTACATATACTTATGATCATGTTAGTTTGTGAATACATTATACAATAAAAAGTGTCCTTGAGTTGTATTATTGGTTTTGCCATTATATTACTTTAACATACGAAACAAAGCCCAACCCCAACAATTTAAACCAATTTATAACAATTTACCATAATTTATATTATTGTGTTGAAAATCATCAGCTTAAAAATGATTACTAATCAACGTTTTTTCATTATTTAAAAAATTCATGAACATCTATAACTCATGCACTACTAGAAATATTTAAAAATAGGAATTTACGCATAATGTTTGTTCTGCATGAAAACTCCACTAAATGAAGGATATTATTATACTGTTAGACCGGGAAGAGATATGAAACATGAGACAAAAGACACATTATATGTGTTGATAAAATATCTGGTCTTTAATAAAATTAACAAAAGTTCCTTCCAAAACGGCAGTATAATGCTGAACTACTGTGTCTTGCGTTAAAATGTGTCTTGCGCAATGGAGCTTCTTAAAATGTGGAAGCTAGAGAGAGAGAGAGAGAGAGAGAGAGAGAGAGAGAGAGAGAGAGAGAGAGAGAGAGAGAGAGAGAGAGAGAGAGAGAGAGAGAGAGAGAGAGAGAGAGAGAGAGAGAGAGAGAGAGAGAGAGAGAGAGAGAGAGAGAGAGAGAGAGAGAGAGAGAGAGAGAGAGAGAGAGAGAGAGAGAGAGAGAGAGAGAGAGAGAGAGAGAGAGAGAGAGAGAGAGAGAGAGAGAGAGAGAGAGAGGGAGAGAGAGAGAGAGAAAGAGAGAGAGAGAGAGAGAGAGAGAGAAAGGAAGTAGAGGGCAAGAAGAGTGAAATGTTGCCCATGAGAAGTTCAGAAGTCTCATCCTAATAACATTAGAGTTAATTATGTTTGCAATATGTATGATAAACACAGTTTCTAAAAGATTTCAAGTATAAAGTTTTATTGTTATCCAAGTTAGTGCTTAGGATTTCGAGGCAATAATTAAAGAAGGATCGTACCACTTAAATTCACATTTTCTTTATGTACTGAAGTCCCTGCTCTCCAGATGGCAGACATGAGAAATAGTGATATCACTACCTTATAAGTGGCTAAAACTAACAATGAGCGTTTTTCTAAGTTGGTTTGTTAGTTAATAATAAGAAAGTAATTATGTAGTCTAAATGCGTGTAACTAAATAAGTGAGGAAGCATCAGCTTGCAGAATGTTGAACTGCATAAAAATTAATTGTCTCCCTCCCATTTTGAATAAAAGACGGCACAAATCAAATGTGGCTACTAGCTAGGCAATAAAGTAAGCAAAAAGCACAAATAATTTAGTAATTTGGTTTTAATTAATGTATACTGTATAGCTTAATCATTCTATCCCTAACGACCATTCAACCCGGGTGGCCAGTAGTCATCTAGCACAAGCCAATGTTCTTCGTCTCTGTACTGGAGCTGCCGTAGTCAACTGGAGCTGCGTTAAAAACCGACTCGGCTGTCAAAACATCTCTTCGCAATTCCAACATGTATAACATTTTGAGGAATACCAAAGTTTTCAAGATTGAATTTCGAAGTTAACTGTGTGTAAAGCAACTTCGTAGCTTCTGCTAGCGTGTTATAGTTAAAAAACTGCTTTCTAATGTCGTTTTACATTTTATTGAAATATTTATAGGACTGCATGTAACCGCCTAAGCTGAAATTCTTTATTGCTCCAATGTGGTCTATTAGGTGAATGAGAGTATTCGAGTGGACTTATGGCTATACTTTAATATAACTTGTGGAAAATTCTGTGCTAGGGAAAAATATCTCTCCGATTGATGCGATCGTATCGTCAACCATTGCAAAGATCTGTATAAAGAAAATGTTTTTGGTAATAGCAGTGTGAGGTAGTTTGTGCTATGCCATATAAGGAGGCATAATAAAACATCTGGTTACCAAGGTTACCAAGTGTTTTTTAATTGCCTTTGGTATTGCAAGACTTTAATACTGCCACGCTGGTGTGTTGATCTTTTCGCAGTTTTCACGTTAATTAGTGTCCAATACATCACAATTTTAATACAAAGCAGCAAACACATGACAAACACAAACCACAAACACCTATTAAGATGTTTTCTTATAGTGGGATCGTTAATATATCTTGTACTCTTCATCAAGTTTGGTATTCGAAAGAAACCACGATGAACTAAGATGAAAACAAATCACTTGATAGTCAACATAGGAAAAGAAAACACAAAAATTGGTCACATCCTCCTATAGAGAGGTGTGGAAAAGGCGGTATGTGTGACATCTGTTGTATTGTTTGCTGGTAACTAACATCTTGCTCTGTTTTATGTTTAACAAGTTGCGTAACGATTTGTTTTGCTAATGGGTGGGCGACAACATGTTCTTTCCTAATTAGAGCACACGCAAACAAACGGCTAGATTGGTCCCCCATGTCTTACACCTATTCATGTAACACAACTGTTTTAACTGCTATTTCTGGTCATTGCAGAAGAATCACATCTCAAGCTATGCAGATTCTTTTTGAAACACGAGCACTTCAAGATCACTAGACGTTTGCTGTCCTATGCAAAACAGTATCGATTTAATAGCTGAATATCACCTGAGTTAAATGTTTGCTTTGCCGACAAAAAATTAGAGACGTACAAACTTAAAGCATTACCAGGTGCGGTCACAGCGTTTAATGACTATAGAAGTTATAATTGCTTTTGTTTATGCAAATACGTTACCTCCAGGTAAAGTTATCCAGCTTAAAGCAGTTACTTAGACTGTTACTTGAAGATGTTGAAGTGTGTGTTACATATTGTTATATGAGCTGCATACAACTTCTGGTATTAATTGTTGTTGTATTACGATCAGTAGGCTTAATAGGTAAGTACAGACGTTTTAGATAAAACACATTAAAGATGAATGAACATTAAAAATTTTCACTAGTAATCACGTAATTTAAGACAATGTTATTTTCAGATCTTCCCTACATAGAAAAATCGTAAACAAGTTCGTTTGACTCTTTTGATAGAAAAAACACGAAACAAATAAAAACAAGCAAACATACAAAGACATACTTGTATAAGTATTATATAGACTAGCAAAATACTCGCAAAATATTTTGTTCATCAAAAAGAATTATAATCTTCAATGCATGTAATTTCACGTTGCTAAAACAGTCATTTTATATGTAAGTATGACCACATTATTACAGATTCACAGCATGTTTTTTACATTTTTATAATTTTCATGTTTACAGATTAAAAAGGTATGATAACCAGTGTTACAATATGTTTTTGATGGTTTTCTAACTCATTTTTAAAAATACCCAACAATTTTCTTTTGGCCCGTAACATTTTTTACAGATTTACAGAATGTAAGTCCCGTTACATTTTTTTACAGATTTATACAATGCATATTCAGAATGCTATAGTATTGTTGTTTTTGATTTTTGGTAGGCCAATACTGACTGCAAATTGAACTTGTCTGCATATTTCAGTATACTCTTTCTTCAAGTTAGGATATAAGTGCCCCGAAAGTTTAGTGCGGTCAAAATTCAAAGTTTCGGTATGGTGTAATCATTAGCATTCCAGCCTGATCAACGTTATCCAGACTCGAAACTTAGGTTTGGACAAAATTTTTCCACCTTTCTAATTTATTTCACTTACTTGTGATTGTCATTCAGTTTGTGATGCATCTTTATGGGCTGTGGGCTGTGGTTACACTGTACCTGAGCAAAAAATTTCTGTATCTGAAAGTCAAAGTTTTTCTGTGGTGTAATGCTTAACACAGTTGTCTGCAATGCAGAAGATAAGTTTCGAGTCCAAAATGAGATTAAAAATCTTTCAGCCTCCCTAGTTCACTTTAGTCACGTACGGCTATCATTAGTTTTATTCTTCTTAATTTTGCTACTCCTCATTTTGTTAATCATCTTTTTCTTCCTCTTCCTGCTGTTCTTCTTGTTGTTCCTCTTCCTGTTCCTCTTCTTGTTGTTCCTCTTCCTGTTCCTCTTCTTGTTGTTCCTCTTCCTGCTGTTCTTCTTGTTGTTCCTCTTCCTGTTGCTCTTCTTGTTGTTCTTCTTTTTCTTCCTCTTCCTGCTGTTCTTCCTGTTGTTCCTCTTCCTGCTGTTCTTCTTGTTGTTCCTCTTCCTGTTCCTTTTCTTGTTGTTCCTCTTCCTGTTGTTCTTCTTGTTGTTCCTCTTCCTGTTGTTCTTCTTGTTGTTCTTCTTGTTGTTCCTCTTCCTGTTGCTCTTCTTGTTGTTCCTCTTCCTGCTGTTCTTCTTGTTGTTCCTCTTCCTCCTGTTCCTCTTCTTCTTGTTCTTCCTCTTCTCCACCTGTGGGGTTATGAGTCATTGGATAGACTGGAGGACAAGGAGCACATGTTACCACCCACCTCCAGCCACCTGGATATACACCTGGGACATCTTTTATGGTATATTTACATATATTTGGATGTCTGCATGTCTGATTTGTTCGTGGACGATTGGTACAGTCCCAAGAATCTAAGGATCCCAAGTCATTCAGGGCGGTAGGATTTTTGATCCAGTCAATTACTTGTGAGACTGTTGTGAAAAATACGTCATTTAGTTGCAGAACCATCTCGATGAAGTCTTGCAGTCCTTCAATAGCATAAGGAGCATCAAAAAACCACATTGGACGTAGATGAATTGGAAATGGTGCTCGGCTGGTGCTATTATAATGGCGGTAGAAGTTTGTTAATAACAATTCCTTGACACCTTCTCTTGTTGGAGGAATGGCGCAGTTGTGAAGGGAGTTACAAAACCGCCCCTTTAAGTCGATGTAATCGACCATTGGAACTTCCCAAATTCCTGGAAAGCTGTTGGTGGGGCAGGGTTCGATTACGCACATGATACCGCTGTGGTAGTCGAGTGTATAAGGCCAAATTGGGGGATCGTTGAGTGTTGTTGGTAAAGAATTGTCCCACAAGAATCCATTTTCTAGCAACATGTGAAATTGTTCATTACCTCCAGGTTGCAGATATGGTGCTCTCATGCCTTTAATATACTTAGGATCAATAAGGGCTAGGTTATCTATGATTGTTTTGTGATCAGCTATTTCATATTTCCACTCTTTCGCAGTGATCCATCGCCAGTATTCTACAGGAGTTCTATGACTGAAAAGAAATAACGAGTATGCACAATTAGCTAGCAACATTTCACTCTTCTTGCCATCTACCTCCTTTCTTTCTATATCTCTCTCTCCCTCTCTTTTACTCCGTTCTTTTGTCGTTTTGCTCCCTTTTTTATTTTTGCATTTGTTTTCGATATTTTAAACGACGTTTTCGTGCGTTTTGTCCCTTCCCTCGTCCCTTCTTTCTCCTCTCTTTTCTCTGTCTTTCTCTTTCTGTCTCTCTCCGTTCTCTCTCTCTCTCTCTCTCTCTCTCTCTCTCTCTCTCTCTCTCTCTTCTCTCTCTCTCTCTCTCTCTCTCTCTCTCTCTCTCTGTCTGTCTGTCTCGGCCGTATCTTTATATGCTCCACACTTACCTGATGCTTAATGTTGCAATTTCATGTCCTTTGTTAAACAAATGCTGCATCAGCTGATAACTAGTAAAGTCGTGAATGGAGAAGAAAGTTGCCATGATTGGACAACCATTTGGGTTCAGGTGTGGTATCAGCGCACGATTTGGTTGTACTTTGCTGAAGATTTGCCTATAAAAAGTTGGCATTGGATACATACACTAATTAATACATTAAATTATTGTGCATTCAACAACATATGAATCTTTAATCAATGGTTACTTGCAAATGAGATTATATTTCTATCCATAAATTTACATAATAAATACACTAGAGTAAGCGAGATAATTCTGAATAATAAGAATGAGCACAATAATGTATTGTTTTAGCGATTTACAAAATGTCTAAAAACCTGAATAACTTTACTGTATTGGTTATTACTGTTATGTATTGGTTAACAGCAATGGCAGCAGCAGCACAAATCAACATTAACTTCAGCAGCAAAGTAGGCAAAACTAGAATAAATCGTAGATGTATTATTCACATTTTAAGAAATTAGAGCAGTGGCATCAAACCATTGTTCTCATTGCTATAAATGTTACTGTCATCGTCGCTATAATGTCGTCAACGTTAAGGCAGCTATTAGTATCAGTACTGTCACTGCCATTAATAAAATTTTCCAAAAAAGTAGTACCTTCCCAAGTGCAGGTAATCCGTTACTCGAATTGCCCCTTCCCAGGTCATCGTGATCATCTGTGGAACTTCTTCCGGATCCAGGTTGCCTGGAATGTCAGTTCCCACACATCGGCAGTCAGGTGGCTGACAGTTGCTGTCGGTGCAATAATCAGCTAGCAGATATAAAATATTGATGAAGTTCCAGGACCAAGTATAACTGTATAAAATATAGCAGCTGCTTCAATAGCTACTCATCATCACCTGCATGGTCAGTATAGCGACAATGCAGGCAGCAACCAACTCCAAAATTTTATTAGATTTAAACTATAGATTAGTCTATAGCAACAAGAATAGTGGCAGCAGCACAGGCGGCAACAATCACATCAAGGCCAATGGCAGCAAATCGTCTTTAGCAGCATAACAGGTTTGAGATTAGACTAAATCGTATTTTAAGCAATTAGAGAGATGGCATCAACTATATTCGTCATTGTTGTCACCCCCATAACTGTCATCGTCGTCATCGCCTCAACGTCGTCAACGTCAAGGGCAGCTATTAGTATAACCTTTGTCAATGCTATCAATGTAGTTATAGGTAGTATAGTTATAGGTATAGTACAGCTGTTAGGCATCAGTTGTTATATGTAGTAAATTAGCAGAAGTAGTAATACAGTAAAAGGTGGTTACAATGGGATATGATTGAGCCCTTAATTTTCCATTCTTACACATTAACATTTCTAACACCTACGTTTAAATCCATGTCGCAATGTGACATTAAAACAGACGAAGGATGGTTAAGCCAAATATTTTTAATGGAAATCATACAAAGACGACTTACTGCACTCCGCTTCGTCACTTCCGTCGCCGCAGTCATCATAACCGTCACAAAGTCTGATGAACTGTACACACAAGTTATTGTTGCACATGAAAGGACACTCGTAATGGTCGTCTGTGTTACCTATAATGTCAACATCCCCAGGTTACACGCTGTAGTACCAGGCTTATGCATTGTTAAGAGAGCATACAACAATTGCAAAAAATACACGAAAGAGTCAGCTTCTAAGAATAAACTTATAATTATAAAAAAATCAGGGAAAACTTATTATTTGAAAAACTGTAAATCTAGATTTTATTACAGAATTTGCAGCAAAAGTGAACTAAATGATGCACGCCTAGAGGAGTAAGTTGCTGGCTCAAATGTAACTGGTAACGTGTGGATATTTTTTTAAATCAATCCTCGCATCATTTATCGAAAGAGAAATTCAGTAAAAGCCATAAATTTGAATTTTCAGTTGAAGACACATTTGCAAATTTTATTTGATTTTTAAAAATTCTAGCAGTTGTCAAATAAATAGTCCAGTTGTCTCACCTAGCGGCACGTGACCGCAAAGTTCATTCCTTGCAAATATTGGAAAGTCACATAGTCCATCATGTAAGTCACGCTGAGACCAGATTAGACCAGGCGGACATTCCGTTTTAACCGGCCAGCCTTCCAGACATATGTAAAAGGTGCTACAGTCGTCGGGATCGGGTGCAAAACTTGCATTTAGTCCACCCGGGTCGCAAGCTTCAATACTGGAGTTGGGAAAAAATAACCCGATGTCTCGTTTCATACGATTATTGTTTGTTGAAGGTGACGCTGCAAAGATGTAGAAAAGCATATGATTAGTTAGAGAGCAGGAAATTATGCCAAACAGTACCATACTTGCGTGATTCAACCACACTGCCTTAAACTGATGAAGTCTGGATAGTGGATATAATTGATTTATGCTGCTTGAGCATGTGCCGTATACCTTGTCTCTTGTAACAAGCTTTCTGGTTCAAGCAATGACACGAATAAGGCAAGTGATTAAAGCTTCAGTAGCACGGGATTTTTGGTATTTTATATAAAGCTCGATACTGTGCAAGCCGGGATGCAACACTCAACGGCAGGGTCTATTTGATACAGATGGTTGTGATAAAATTGTGTTCTATCTCACATGAATATGACAAACACTGAAGTTGTAGAAGTATCTTACCTATGTACAGTTGCCGATATATCCTCACGGGACGAAGTAAACAGCCATCGCAGTATGGTAGTTGAAATTACCTAGATGCAGTTTTCTAAACAGTCTCTCATGTATTCATTAAATAAGCACAGCAATTTTTAATTTTAGTCATCTGAGAACCCTGTCTCACCACGGCCTTACGAACTCCATATAGTCATTTGTTTCTTAATAGTTGTGTTCGCAAAAAAGGTTAAAACTTTTTGAATGCTTTCGGATCTTTAATACTGGGCAAAAATGATTGCTTGGAACTATTACCTTTTTGACTTTACAGATTGGATACCCAAAACTATTTATTGAGGGAAAAGTACCTAGGAAATACAAGCGAACTGTTCTTTTATTGTCGCAGTAACTCCAACACCTGTGCCAGTAGGACAGATTGTGTATTGTGGAAGTCACTCAAGTCAGAAGGCAGGTGCCAAGTAAAGAGAACGAAGGTTATGGAAGGTAGACGTTTTCATAAATTTCCAACTACTAAAAGATGTTGGGTAATATTGAGCATTCACATTACTTAAGCTTTTTTAATATTTAATTTTGCGCCTGGTATGTTGTTTTTTGTGTCATTCTGAGTAGTGTTGCTTTTATTTTGTTGCACTGACACTTGTAGTGGTTATGTCGCAATATTTGTGTTGAAAATATTTGTGCCTGAGTATCCTGACACACGAATAAGTTTATTTTTGAAAGATTATAGGCCCTGACTATTCAAGAGTAGTTTTTCTTGAAAAACAGCTTCTCATCGGTATGATTTATGAATTGATCATTGCTTTGGTTTAACTTTAAATTCAGGATATTCAATAATTGAATTATTTGAGATGTCTCACTGATGTTTATAGCTGAGGAATCTCACCTTGCGATAGCTCAAAGCAGGTGCCATCTGCTGCAGATTTTGGAAAATCACATATTCCCGCATGCAAGTCATGCTGAGACCAGACGAGACCAGGCGGACATTCATTCCTAATTGGCCAGCCGTCCAAACATATGTAAAAGATCGTACAGTTGACGGGATCGGGTGCAAAACTTGCGTTTAGTCCATCCGGATCGCATGCTTCAATACTGGAGTTGGGGAAAAATAGTCCGATATCTCGCTTTACGCGTGCATCGTAGGTTGAAACAAATACTGCAAAAACGTGAATGATGGGACAGCGTAAAACACTTAAAAATTTCGTCACTAATATCTGACTGCGTTTCTTCGTCTTCGAAAATAGATTACTTATTCAAGAGACAACTTATTCAAGAAACATCTTGATGTTTGCATTTACGAATTGCTATTTTTTACTAAATTGTGTGAGCCTAGCATTATGATGTGTATTAGCATTATGTGTTAGCACATCAATTTTCTTAAAAATAAAAATGGTCAGAATGTAGACAGTTCACTCTTATAGTGGAAAGGGTTAAATAATTATTATTTAATTAGTGTAGGGTTTAGTTGTAAATATTGTAATTCAGCCAACAAAGAAAACAAAATTAGATTTTTTGTCAAAATTGCTACTGATGGTACTTCAATATACGAGCGTGTGTTACTTCAAAATGCCCACGAATAAACAGCTGCATCTGTTAATCATCCAGTTGTTGTTTGCTGCCATGATTGAAATGCTTATGAATATTTGAAATGACTGTACGTTCCTTCACTTTCGCAATGTTGTCGTTTTTCCTTTATTTCCGTTAGATACTATAAGATAAAAATTAGCTTTACACAATTCGGTACACTGCTGGCTAGAATTCTGCACTGAATGGCAGCCTTTAACTATACTGAGTAGTGGTGGTGGAACTAGAAAAGGTTACCTAGTATAAACCTCTAAGATGAGAAACTCAAGTGACAGAAGTGTCTTAGTTATACTGGCATGCATATACACTCCTTTCGATAAGAGAAATAGCCAAAGCAGTAAAGCAGATAAGAGACTTCAGAAACGATTTTTCAATCTGGTCGTCGGTCAGCCTACCGGTCTGGCATGAAGTTGCTTAACTGTGCAGTGTGTAAACACTGTGACCACTCAGCTATCCACCTTATACCAAAAAAATTAGACAAAGACATCGATAATGGTAATGTCGAAGACCAGAGCGAGAGCCGGAATAAGAGCGAGAACAAGGATGAGAACTGGCACAGTGTGAGAAGAAAGGCAAAGACAGAGTAAAAGTGAAGGTAATGATGGATAAAGATAAACACAATGATATAATAAAGACAGAGACAATTTTAAAGTAAAGATGAAGACAATGCGGAGTGAAGACGAAAACAGTGAAGGGGAAAATTGAAGACAGTGATAGGGTAAAGATGATGTCAATGATTTGTAAATAAGACAACGATTAGAGTAAATATGACGGTAAAGGTAACGACAATAAAGTAGAAGTTAAAGGAAATGTGAAAGTAAAGTAAAAAGGCAGTCCAAACCGTGACATTAAGTTAATGTACTTCACGACTTCATTACTACGCATTAGTAACTCGTACTGATTAGCTTGTTTAAATAATTAGGTTTGTACGAGATAAAAACTGCAGGAATTATGACATTCTGAAATTTATAAAATACCTTTCTTTCTCAAGTCGCTGCTTTTAGCTTCAGATGTAGAAAGTCAGATCCACCTGACTGCATCTTAATATCATTGGAAATTTCAATTACTATCTGAAAACATACACACAGAACTTCGAGCAATATCAGAAGTTTTATAAAAATCTTAGAAATTTTCATCGATTCTCGCCAACTGTCTTCAAACCAATGCGTCATGTTATTTGAAAGTGATAAAGTTATCGCTTTCACTTACCGGGGTTACTGACTTTTCTTACGGTTGGAGCCTGGAGGTATGTTTCTAAATACCGCTAGAACCGCCGGACATAATGTAATGGCAAATGTCTTGGCTGTAGACCTGCAACTACTGTGTTGGATGTTGTCGTAAAACTGTCTGCTTGTTAATGAGTATCGTACTTGCATATTGTAAATTAGGCCTATCAAATAATTTTTTCGACATCTGTACTTAAGCAGGGCAAGTGAAAGCAATGCCAGACTTTTATAAATTCATTGTTCCTACGACATATATCCAGCAAGTATTGAAAGTCAGAGTAGAAATATATGCGTTTTTTTCCCAGCAGTTTGTAGGTAAATCTTCTCTTTAATAGCAGAAACGCACACCAAAAATTGCTGTCATCACATTAAAAGCAATTTACCCAGTACGGAAATTGTCATATTGTTTGTTTACCTTTTCGAGTTTTACAGATTCTGCAAAATTGTCGTATTAATCTGATGCGTAAAAATGTATTAAGTAGGCCCTACATCGTGTTTCGCCCAAGACAGTAAAATGGCTACGAGATAGATTCCCGAATGGAGTACAAACAAAAGAGAAACATTCGAATGTCGTCATAGATGAAACTGTTTTTTCTTACTTTCGCATAATTGCACATGTCTAAAACACATTACTAACAAAAAGTGCTACACAGTCCTAGTTAGTTGATGTGTATGTGGTTAGGAGCGAGCCACAGGCTGCTTTATTATTAGCCAGGAGTTGTTATAAGAGTTGAGTATACAGAGTTTATAAACTTGACAATATAAGTATTATAAGATTAATTACAGTCGTATAAATGGAAGATGATTTTTGTAACTTTTACGCTTTGACATCGTAGTTGCAAGTATTTACAAAGTTGTTGTATTTTGTTTGTGCTTGTTAACTTTGTTTGTTCGTTGTTGCTTTTTGAACTGTCGTTTTGTTAATCGTTTGTTATTTTGTTGGCCTCCACGTACGTATTTCTCTCTAAAACACTGTGATATAGCTTTAAATGAAAGTTTTGCTGCAGTTAATAATAATAATAATAATAATAATAATAATAATAATAATAATAATAATAATAATAATAATAATAAATTATGTATTTATTTATAAAGCGCTCTTTCAATAAATTTTTTTCAAAGGCGCTGTGCAATTAAAAATATGTAGATAAAATGCTAAAAACCTATATTATAATTAGACCTATCTATAAATAAAAAATCTGCAAACCAGTCACCACACATTAAAATACTGCTGAAAAAATGAGTTTTCAATTTTTTTTAAAAGAATTTAAATTTGAGCACTCTCTAATTTCAGTTGGAAGCTTATTTCAACACTTTGGCGCCATGCTTGAAAAAGCCTAAATCAGCAAAGAGTTCCTTTTAATTAAAAGGTACAACAAGTTCTAATTCACTTCCTTTGTAAATTAAACTTTTTCTCAAAAACGAAAACGATGATAACTCTTATTAAACTATCGTAAATCATTTATGTAACCACGTATTTATCCAGCTAAAAACAGCAATCTTACGCATGAGCGCTCACAAGCCAAGATGTCAAAATAAACATGTACAGTTCATTTTGCGAACTACAACTAAACGCTCCCTTTCTTCTATAGATATATGCGACTCGATTTTTTGATAACTACTATGTGCAATGTTTGTGATTTATTCTGCAACAGAGTGTGAAATAATGTTTATAAAACTGCGTATAAAGTTATATTTTGATACTCTTATCATTTTCCATTACAGAGATACTCGTATCTTCTTATTTTATTTCGAATAAATGCATTTTCATCAACAAAATGAAATTCTTTATGATCATATTGAATTTCAGCTTTTTAATGAAAAATTATTCAAAAATACTTTCATTTTATATTTCTTAAAACTTTTGGATGATAAAGGTTTTTATTCTATTTTGTACTTGTTCCCGGTATTTTAAATAGTTTAGCTGCGTTCGCTTGTGTTTGTTATGATTTCGTTACAACTTGAATTAATAAAAACAACCACACTGTTTTAAAAAATTAAGTTATGCTTATTCATATTTTAGAAACAGATACATGAAAATAAGCAAATTACTATGTAAGCGAACTTATCTTTTGCTGGTAATCAAAATTGACACTCACTTGCAAATAACAAATTTAACGAACATTCTCTTGGCACAACACATTTATTTTGGCTAAAATTTAAAATTCCACACACACAAGAAATTAGTTTGCGAAGCTGATTAGGATTAGAGCAAGGACTAGATTAGGGTTAGGGTTAGGGTGAGGGTGAGGGTGAGGGTTGGATTAAAGTTAGGGTTAGGGTTAGGGTTAGAATAGGACTAGTATAAGAGAGTTAGGGTGTTTAAATTATTTGGTGAATTTTAAACTCCTCCCCAAATTTTATGTTAAGATATAATTGCATATTTTATAATTAGTTGATTAGTTTAGTTATCGTTATCTATATATGCCTAATATAGACTGATTAGTTTCAACATGCAGGATTTAACTAATTACTCAGCTAAGCCACTTGCGGAATTATAAAAGTGGTGGGTTTGAGTAAAACTCAATATATTTTTTAACTATTTTTGCCTCCATCAAGCCATAACTAATCATTAGTTATTTACTTTTAGGTATACTCGTTATGCATACCGTGGAACAGCTATGATACAAGCGGTTAACTTTTATGTTACAATCATTAAACAGAACTACTAACGTTACCTGTCAGTCTAGGTACAAATTAACTGCTGTAACTTAACGCAAAACAAAACGGAGCAAAGTCCTAGTTGGAAGTAAACATAAGCGCTATGCTATATGGGAGCTTTTCGTTTACGTCTGGAAGATGCATATTACTGTGAACTGTTCATGAAATGATTTGAGATCGGAGATCATTCTGATTTCTTATTTAACAGTAAATCTTGATGGCGAGTACGAACTTTATAAGACGATTCAATAATAGAAAACGTTTCTGGTTTATGTCTGTAGTATGTTTACTGGTTTGTGTTAACCTCGTGATTTATCGCAAAGCAATTTACATGAAACATGCAAGAAGACGAAGAACAGTTAATACTTATCCGTGTGACAGTAATAAAATATTGCAATATCGAGAGGAAATTAAAGAACAAAAAAGAAGGTTTCGTGTAAACTCCAGAAAATCTGTGTACTACATAACATTGGCATGCTTTGAAGGGAGATTTGGCAACCACATGTTTTATTATGCCTCTTTATACGGCATAGCACGAGCAAACAACCTGACACCAGTGTTACCAAAAAACTTTTCTTTATACGAAATTTTTCCTCGGTTGACGATTTCAGCAATGACGTCAGAGAAATTTTTTTGCCTTGCACAGCAGTTTCGTCAACTTAGATTTGTGTATAGTCACAAATTCTATCCCCATTCACAACATTTAACAGACTATGTTAAGCCAGTACAAGACATCAGTTTAGATGGACATATGCAGTCCTATAAGTATTTCAACGAAATGAAAAATGACATTAGAACTCAGTTTGCCTTCAGCAATAGCACACTTGAAAAGGCTAGGAAGTTGCTTCACGTACAATTAACTTCGAAATTCCAAGATAAAAACCTATGGACTCGTGCTACACTTGTTGGAATCCACGTGCGAAGAGGAGATGTATTGACAGCCGACTCAGTTTTTAACGCAGCTCCAATTGACTATATCCAGAGGGCGATGAATTATATGAAAAAAATGTTTAAGAAAATAATATTTGTGGTCGTTGGCGATGATACGATCTGGAATATGAAAAACATCAGAGGTTCCAATGTTGTCTTTATGCCAAGTGACAGCGAACCTGTGGTTGACATGTGCACTGTGAGTCATCTCTGTGATCACGTGATCACAACTGTAGGCACTTTTAGTTTCTGGTGCGGATATTTATCAAACGGAACTGTTATATACTGTGAAGACATGCTTCCCGATGGGTACAGGGACGAAGAACATTGGTTTGTGGCAGATGACTACTGGCCAAGTGAGTGGATTGGACTATAGTGATAGGATGATCTCTTCGAATAACGAGTTTACTTAATTCTTTGCTTCGGTATTCGTTTTATTTTGTTAGTTTTCATTTACAAGACAGACAGGTAATTGCTAATAATTATGTAATTATGTTAGCTGATGGCAAGTAATTATCACTCAGTTGAAATTAGTCGCAACAAAATTCTTGCTTAAACTGCTATGGTAAATGTCATGCTTTTAAAATTATACGTGTGCGTTAGTATTTTAGGAACTAATTTGAACTTTAATATCATAATAGCTACGTTCTATATGTTTATACGTCATTGTTTTGTATATTATCTTATGGTGCGTGTAAATTTGAAGTAAAACAATTATTTACTTACCTAATACTGAATTACTTACTTAATGGCTTGTTTTCTTGCTTACTTACTTACTTACTTACTTTCTTATTCACTAACTAACTTGAAATAGTATTCATTACTTTTTACTACCTACTCTCAACAGAGCAGATTTGTCCTTCTTTGTCTTTTAACAAAGTTAAAATTTCATGAAGTTGTTCAGATGGCTCAAATTTCAAAAAAGCACACGAGATTTTTTAAGTCTTTTCTGCAACTTGCACTTTTATGTAGGTCTTTCATGCATAATTCTGAGTTTGGCCTTAAACCCAGTCTGGATGCAATTTCGCTATATATATTTAAAGAAACGGTTACCTGTAGCATTTCTAGATGCGTCAAAAGCGTTTGATAAAGTTTCGCACAGTGGATTATTTTTAAAATTGATTAAAAACGGATGCCTAGCGTGGGACAATAATGCCTTGCGGTTTACTTAGCGTGTGGATTCCAAGTTTAGTTTGTCAATGTAAGTACCTCTGTTACTTTGTCCATGTTAACTTTCAACTAGACGAGTTTCGAAGATTGTACTATCTTCGGTGTTTCTCACTACATAGTGGGCTACGAGATTCACCAAAAAGCAAGAAAATAAAGTTTACAATTCCCCACACAAATACCCTACTTTAGCCCTAACTCCAACCTAATCTTAACTCAAACGCTATCCAAAAAGCTACCACTAACCCAAACTTTTTTCCCTTTAGTCCGCTTTACGAACTGATTTCTTGTGTGTGAGAAATTGTAAACACAAGCCGAAAATAGTATTAATAATATCTTGTTAGATTTTAATATGAATCGTAGTTTAAGAGGCTTTCTACGTAATAGTAAGTAGAATGTTTCTTAGAAAAGAATGTAACGCCGTTGGAGCTCGTGGAGCAATGAGTACGACGCCACGCCACGGCATCCTGCTTGTCATTCTGTTTAAACTCTTTAGTACACTGCTAGCCGAAATTCAGCGTTCAGAGTCGGGCTCAACGCGATGTTTTGGCGCGACTAGAGCCCGGTTCATTGACAAAGATAGTATCCTAAAACAAGCCGCTGAATCCCGACTACATTTCAACTAACAGTAGATTTTTATTACTTGCTAATGAAGATATTATTTAATCTGTTCTTATTAAAACATTCGCCATTGTTTTTGAGAATTCACAGAAAAAGTTTGATGGTGGATTTTTATTTGTCACACTATTGTACACAATAGACTATATATATACTATAGCGCACAATAGAGACATATAAAGCAGTTTTAACTCTTTGTGTCTTTACCACATTATTGTATTTTGTCAACGTGTTATATATATATATATTGTTTTATTATAGTCTGTATTTTGTTACTGCGTGTGAATAAAATTTCTCACATGCGTTTCTTGAGCACAAGAGGTCTTTTACGTCAGTGGGTTGCTAGCCCTATCCTGACAATCCTCCCCATTTACCCGGGCTTGGGACCGAGACTAAGTTCAATTGGATTGCTACCCCAGTGGCTGGGTTTGTGAATAAAATAAATAAATAAATTGCATGATGGCCGGTATATAGCCAAAAGACGTTCCAGATTTTGAGCCACTCCCCACAATACACTCAATCCAATCGTCTAATGACTTCGGTGTTGATATTCTTATTGTATATAAGAGTAATGCCGCCGCCCATACGTCCCTCCCGTTGTTTATTAATGAGCTCATAATCGCTTTAGCGCTGTGGGGTGTTACATTATAAACATGTGATTATAATAATATCATGACATTACGCCCACACAAACTGACGTTTTCTTATTGTGGCGCGAGAAAAAGAATCAATGCTGAATATTTCTTTAGATTCTTCTCTTAGCGGATTCAGAGAGAAGGTGAGTTAGTTATTACACTGCTTATCAGACATAGGAGTAAGCTCACAGTATAGGTCCTCACAGTATATGTGCACTTCCTCCGGCACACAATATTAATGGATATGAAGATTTAGTTTAAACCAAAATTACTTGAGTGGCAAATTGTAAAATCAAAAATTCAATCTCCAGATTTTATATCACCCAAGGTGTTCTGCAAGAGGAGTCTATTTACGCAATGTAAGTTCGGTTTAGTAGTTAACAGCGAATATAAACTTTTTCCTGTTGCAATGCCTGTAATGCATACAGAAGTTGGTTGAATTATCAATGTCAAATTCCTTATGTTGCTGGCTGTCAAAAGTCTCAGTTCCTTCACCTTTAAGGATGAAGGTTTCCGAAAGAGCTGGGATCCTTTCTATTTACTTCATGCTTTATAAACCGTACGCTTGACCAAGTTTAGTGTTATCCGTATTTGTTAAGAATTCAGAAACAAGTTTTCAATTGACCTCACAAATGTTATGTCAGTGAATCACAATTTTGAAACTCTGTAACCAGTACTTCCAGGATCTGTCTCTGCCCGAGGCACAGCGCTAACGAAGCACCTTCTCCCAGTCTTGACTAAGGGTGGGCACCTCTGTGTAACTGACAGTATCATGTTGTAACAGTGTTATAATCACATCATTTGTCAAGGCAGTTATGTAGCTAAATTTATCTACTGAGCAGATCCTGGGTGCATTCAACTCTCTTTGCATTGTTCCTTAAAAAGATAGTTGCAAATGTAATGTACTTGTGTGTGTGTGTGTGCGTGTGTGTGTGTGCGTGCGTGCGTACGTGCGTGTAGGAAAAACGTCGTAATATAAATACAAATACTATATGTAAACTAAAAAATAATGCATAATCAGTATCCAAGTTAAATCCCTATTCCAGACGACGCAAGGCTGTGTTCCTGCAGCAACGCTGTGCAAGATGAAGAACACGTCGTTACTGTTTGCGAATTAACAAAAGCGGTGAGGCAAAAATACAATCTAAATTCAAGTTATGCTCTGAAGTTTCGGAATATCAACCCTTTAACTTACGGAAATTTTTTTAACCGATATTCTTAATTTATTTATGTAAGTGACAGTTAAGTTAGCGAAATTTTATCACTAAATTATTATCTGGTTATTAATACCTTTTTGGATGTTATTATGTAAAAAATTACTGTCATTGCTGTTTATTTTGTGCTATACTTTAGCAAAATTTGTAAACTAATATTTGTTTCGTTTGTAATATTGGGAATTACACGTACCGTTGTTGTAAATGTACATGTAAAATTGTTGATCTTAATGACAATAAAAATGCTACTACACGTACTACAATGTAATAGTAATTATTGTGACAGGAAACTGGTGGGTTTCAATAGAAAATGCTTTGGTGTTATAGGCAAAGGAGACATACCTACATTTTATTTGAATCCTCCTAGTTATGATAGTTACACAGAGATATAAGTGAATACTATGTATAAATAATTCAGCGTTGCCTTTTTAGCCTTATAGAGACGCTTTTATTCAACAACTGTTACGCAAAGTAATTTATACGAGTGCTTAATTAATACTGTTAAGAGGAAACTTCTAAAACAACTGCGTGTTATACCTCAGCTTCTTCTGCTTCAGCTCACAACAGCCAATGGCAGTTAATTTTTACAAACTGTAAGCGAAATGCTATCACGCTGCATAAGTCGGCAGAATGGGGAGAGATGGGTTGGAGAAAAAGTGAGGGGAGTTGAAATAATATTGTGAGGTAGTGAGATGACGCAAAATGACGACAGCTTTCTTATTTTCTCATTTTTAATTATTTTTCTCTCTACTCATCTTTCTCTCTCTCTCTGTTTCTCTCTCTCTCTCTCTCCCTCTCTGTCTGTCTCTGTTTCTCTCTCTCTCTCTCTGTCTGTCTGTCTGTCTGTCTGTCTGTCTCTCTGTCTCTCTTTTTCTCTCTATCTCTCTCTCCCTCACTCACTTCTTTTCTTTTGCTGCTGTCTCACGTACATAGACGATGCCTGAAAAATAATAAATACAAATGAAATAATTTCTATTTCTCTATCTCATAAGCCTACACCTACACCTGAATCAATTAGAATCTACCAGCTGTACTTGTGGTAAGATATAAATAGTGTCTTCACAGAAAGACAAATTATGCAGAATTTTTTGTCAAATCTATTAATGAGCCATTTATAATAAATCTACAGTAATTCACTTTTAAATTTTTTCCTTGTAGATATTGTAATTAAATTTACACATTGTGTTTTATACTAACAAAGATTTTATACTTGATGTCGTGCAGAACTAACACTATAATTATATCGTGTTAAAAGTTTTTATAGCAAAATGTATTGTGATATTATGTACGTTGATTCCTTAAACAACATTGTAATGAATTTTGCCTGCAAATTGAGGAATAAAAGAATTATAAAAATTTTTTAAATACACTTCTCTGAGTCTCATCCCAGTCAATATCCCAGACATTCATCAGTAAGCATGTCATCTCTACGCATGTCAACTGCTACTGCGTTTGGATATACTTAATATTGGTGCAAATAGATTTTTGTCGACTTTGTTTCGTCACCTGGTGCTTGCGGCTCGACAGGAATGAAGTAATAAATTACGACACGTTTTTATTAAACAAAGGTGATAACAATGCCGTTTGTCAGTTTGCTATTATTAGTATTTTATCTAAGCCACACGCATTTACATCTAGTCCAGGGCGATACGGATACATTGCAACAGGAAAAGGACTTGTATATTGGCGGGTTATTTCCAATGGATGGAAATTTTCGAGCGGGCGAGGCGTTTTTAATTACAGCAAGTATGGCTATCAACCATGTGAACAATCGTTCAGATATTTTACCAGGATATAAGTTGAACTTGATCTGGAATGATACAAAGGTGGGTCGGAATTTAATTACGATTTATATTAGATAAGAAAAGATAATATAAGATGCACTTTATTCCACGTAAAGTCCCATAATATTAATACAAATATAAAAGTATAAAGTGCATATTAAAGCATAAACTTTTTATTTCAATTATTTTATAGCTTTATAAAAAATTGTATTTTAAATGTAATGTCGTAAATATGACGATTTGTTGCGAGTATGATGTGACGAAAAAAATTCAAAATATAATGTAGTAGTTTGTTCAAATAAAGCGAAAGTTATTGGCGCTCTAGCTGTCTTTTAATATAAAATTCATTTCATGAGACAAACAATTAATAACATTTGATTTTAAGATTAGTCAAAATAGGCCAATTTAATTACCGTAATAAAGAGCGGTACAGTTAACACTAAGAGTTGTTGGCTCATGCCGAGTCTAAGCAAAACCAAAACACGATTCATATTTATCCGATCAGATTCAGTTTTGTTGCTCTGTATTACAGTAACTAGTCCAGATAGTGGAGTCACACAGAATTAACACAGACATTCAAGGCTATAAGAAATGCTTAAAATGAACAAAATGTCGCATTCTAATTCATAGTTAAAGAGATCAAGTCTAAATAAGCAGAGTTGTTTTAAGATTCTGTGACCAAAAAATTCCAAGGATTTTGTTTCATAAGATTTTGTCCAAAACACCAAATGTTTACTTTACGATAAATGTTTAATAATACATAGATTATTGGAACACTAGTGCTTTACTATACAAGCGCTTTCGTTGAATACGACCACCAAACAGTGGGTTGTTGGTTACAACAATGCTTTATAAAAGTTGCTTAATTTTACAGTGTGCCTAAACAAATGCGACAAATCAGTATTGGTGACACCCGCGACAAAGAAAATATTCTAACGCTGCCTTCTAACAAAAGGCACGATTTTTCCACTTTTTTGTATCTATGATTTCAGTGCTCACCTGGCAGAGCAGTGCATTCCTTATGCGAGATGTTGCACCAAAACCCCACCAAACTTGCTGTGCTTGGCGACCCCTACAGTCCTGTTTCAGAAGCTACAGCTTTGCTGACTCAGTACTGGAATTTAATAATGGTAACCCTGCATAATATTTTAGTTACACTATTACGCATTTTCGTCTTTTCGTCTGCTAACTCTGCTGACTCAGTACTGGAATTTAATAATGGTAGCCCTGCATAATATCTTAATTACACTGTTACACATTTTGTCTTTTCGTCTTTAAAGGCTTTAAAGACAGATCAGGTTGTTTCTGGAATTCTGACTTCGTCATAAGCACTTTGAGAAAATTAATTATTTATTTAACTGGCCTCTTCATATGCACTGAATAGTTTATTGATAGATGTGCTCAATATGTCACGTCAATACTGCAATTCGGTTTTTACTGCAACGATATTTGTCACTTTTGAAATGTTTTTATAAAGTTTTAATATTAATACTACTAGGAAATTGTTACTAGAACATAAATAACTGTTAGAAAGAAAATATGTAAAATTCAGTCACTTAAATCAACGTCTCTCAGAGTTAGTTCTTTCAGAATTAGTGTTCTCTGAAATACTAAATTTTAAATTCTATTATCACTAAGGGCGGTTCTTCTAAAAACCTAACAATTATTAGGCGTACGTTTTACATTTCGCAATGTGCTTTAGCAATGTTATGTAATGTGAATGCATTGAAAATCATTATGTTTGGCACGTTGCAGTTGCTGTGTGTTGTGTGGTGTTACGTTATCATTGTGATGACAGCGTTATAGTGTTGACGATCAGAATTTATTGTAAGTATTCAAGCTGTCAATCATATTATGAATAATATACAAACTAAATGATAATACTCCAGGTCGGAATGGGCGGAGCATCTCCTAAATTATCAAACAAGGACATTTATCCTAGTTTCCTAAGGACTGTCGGTCCTGAGAGCTCTAAAAATCCCGCACAAGTCAAATTCATCCTCAGACAGGGTTGGAAACGCGTCGCTTGCATTTACGAGTCGTACGGCTTGTTCTCGGCTGTAAGTATGTAAGCAGGTTGTGTTGTCAAATCGTTTGAAATGATCAGTGTCTGCATAATTATTTTCATCTCAATATCTCAAAGAAAAAGTAGTATTACTCAATCCATTGTGTCAGTGAATCCCAGTAGCCCAGGACTAATATCTTACTAGTATGTTCGTAATTGCGGCCATACAAATTACGTAACACATCTAATTCCTGTCATCGTGATTTCTGTATGCGTAATAGTAAACTTTAGTAATAACATAAGGACAAAATGACAATAATTGCAGGCAGTGGACGATTTCCTGCTTCTTCTGAAAGAACATAATATCAGTGTTATTACTAGTCAGTCATTTATCGGAAATCCGGCCAAGCAACTTGCAAAGTTAAAGGTAATATTTTTTATAATTTATCAGCATTTTCTAATCACTCGGCCATGAGACTTACTAAGTTTGACACGTTAAAGTACATTAAGCATATCTGCAGCTGATACGAGAGCTTTTGTCATTTTCACATAGCTTGGAAAACGTTTATATAAAACAGTTCTGTTCGGTTCATGCATCAGATTATGGACAGATTTTTAAACAAAAATCACAAATCACAAATCAGATTATTAAATATTTTTCTTAATATTTTTTCTTTTTAAACCTCGTTTTTGGTTCGCTCATACACTCTGACCTATCCGACTTGCGTTTTGCTATTTACTTTATCATGATGTAAATATTCTTGTTAGATCTATAGCTTCTGTATAGCTTTCAGTCATAATATTAACTTTTACACTAATGCTGTTAAGAGATCCCTAGCGATTCAGTGGCTCATCTTAGTGACATATCAAGTTCCGGTCCTTCCACGACCATCAAACTTGAGCAGAACTTGCCATTTGAAGCTGATTTCCGGTTTGCAGAATTCAAAATTGTATAAAAAATTATCATCGCATTATAGTACCCTTCGTTTCGAATGCATTAAACCGTTTTTAATGTATGAAATAAAGTTTGAAATTGGGACTGATTAATTTCTTATGTAATCTGGCTGAGACGGGACTGGGACCTTATCATTAGCAAGGGTGATCCTCTAAGATGAGTCACTGAACCAGCAGAACATTACAAGGGGAAAAGCCGGTGGCAGTATGGCAGATGAAACAGAGCAGAAAAAACTTCTCCAAGGATCACCCTGCCATTTACTTATCTGAGTATTATTTAACTTCTCACCCAGGTACACGCTGTGTCACGCAGTCGTTAACCTTACGAATGAAATTATTTACTTTTCTAAACTATCCACTACCGTTACCATTTGATGATGGGTGTATCAGTTACTTTATTTTCTGAAACAAACTTATTAGCTCACGCAAAGAATCAAAGGCTTAAATGACAATTAAGCACTTATGGTATTTTCTTTCAGGAACAAGACGCTAGAATCATCTTTGGTTTCTTCTATCAATATACTGCCGTCAGAGTCTTATGCGAGGTAAATCTTTTTTACACATTTTCCATATCTGAATACTGAACAGCAAAATTATAAACAAATGGTTAGTGAATATATGCTAAGGGTGATATGACAGGCAGTGACTAATTTTAAACTCATGATTATCAGATCGTGTGATTAGTTCAGTGTAACCCATTTTTAGTGTTACTCGCTTGTGTGGTTACTCTACAAAGTTGTCTAGTTCGCCGCGATACTCGTATTGTTCATGTAATAAGTTTTTAGCCAGCTTTATATTGTGACGTTCAGTACAGTTACTTCCTATTTTAAATTTTTACGAAAAATGAGTTCAGTGGAAACGGAAAATGGCACTCCAAAGGCTTTAGAATTTATTTATTGGCATATATTTTATGGAACGATATACGTTATGCAATCATAGTAAAATAACGAGATGATTGTAGGTACTTACAAAGTAAAGCTATTATATTGTAGCTATGGTACCAAGCTACATAATTATATAATTTACACGTACGAAATGTATATTGTTTTATAAATATTAGTTATAATCATTAGTTATAAATAAATATACACAGTGATGAACATGGACATATCAGTTCCATTTATTTCGTTTTTTAAACCACTTTAGAATGTTACTGTCTACTATATTGATTATATCGCAGTCGCTGCTTCCCATTGTGAATTTTAGCTTTTCATTACGAAGTTTATGAAATTGTTATTAATCTCCATGAGATTAGAAAAAAATTGTCTTAGCTGGGTGTAGAAGGAGTAGTGACACGGAAAATAATTTTTTCGTCTTCTGTTTGTTGTGTGTAACAATGCTGACAGATTCTCATGTTCACGGGAATTTTAGGCTCCTGATGTCGCCATTTTCCTATTTTTAGGTTGTGCGCACTCATTCGCAATTTTGTGAATTTATAGTTTTTCATTCTTGTTATTAATAAAATGTTGGTAATTTTCTTATTTGAATTCCGTTTTAAATTTATAACATTTGCACAGTTTATTATTTTCAAAATTGCGCATCTCTGTTTTTTTCAATGTTGTCTGTTCAGTAGGCATTAAACGCTGTTTGTAATTTCGATCTTACTGGATAAATAAAATGGCGCTCACGTTGGTTTTCCCAAATATGCTAGAAGCCTGCGTGTTCTAGCACGTTTTTCGCAAACGTTAGTCAGCAAGTTATTATTCGTATTATGTTCGTATTATATAGTTTCAGATTCTTCTGATACGTTTCGCACATCAATGCATCATTAAGGGCTGATAATAGCCATATCCAGTATATTATAGTTTTTAGTATAATTTCTATATAATATGGGATGCGGCCCAATTCATCAAGGAGGCGTTATTGACGCTGTTTCTTCCGACAACTTATGCGCTCTTATAATATTTTATATTAATTTTATGTTCAAGTAATTTTGTCGTTATGGAAACATAAACGTTTTCAATACAGGTTAGGTTGTTAATTCTGACTGTATTAAGAAATGGAACCAGATTTCTGAGGCGTACAGTTCTAACTGAAAATGTGAAAAAATGACGGAATCGCATCATACGAAACATAGCTTGTGTCCTACATCTATGCTTACAAATGTAAGGTTTCTATATTTTACATACGGGCGGACGTGTACGTGCGTGCGTGTGCGCGAGTAATCCAGTACTTCGCATTTCGGAGTAGTTGGAAGATCAAAAAGTATTGGCAAAGTTGTTATTAATAACTTTTTAACTTTTATTTTTTACTTAACCCACATCACAAGTTCATAATTTGGAGACATTGTAAATGGTTTACATACAGATGTGAGCTGGGAGTCCCATACATGACATCTACGCATGGCAGCACCTTAACAACTGCGCAGAGGTAGTAGATGTGAATGCAGTATATTAGTTACAACTAAAATAGTTGTTAATGATAAGTCCCTTTTAGTCTAAACAGGTTTTTTATATTCTTTGACTGGCATAAGAATGAAGCAGTTCAAAATTCCTTCTCTACCAGGACTGGAACGAGAGGGGTCTCTTGATTACGAACCAGATATTCAACTAAGCTCTAATCTCTACATGACTGCTGCTATTTTAATGCTTCCAATCACGCCTAAGCATTCTTAACGTAGAAAATGTATGTATTCGTATATCAGTGAAAAGTTGTTTGATTAATTAGTTGTCAAATTTCCTACTGATGGATTAGTTAACGTTCCTTCTGAAACGACGAATGACGATATTGTTGGCATTGAAAGAAAGAAATGGAGAAAATAAAGAATTTTTTTCATCAATATACTGCTTTCTTTCCATACTAACCATGGGAGCAAATGTCTTCTTATCAGAATGAAGTTATGAAATTATGCATTCGAACTTTATTCGCGAAATGTGAATAATATGTGATTAAAACAGTTTTTATTTTTTTATATCTTTTATACATTTATTTCAGACGTTTGTCTACAAACAATCAACACTACAGATAAAGGCCCTGGCATAAACAGTTTATTAAATGAATTAAATTAAAGCAAATCAAAATATAAATGCAAAATTATTATTATTATGGGCAGAGGAAAATGTGAAACTATTCGCTGTGAATAAGATATTAATATATTTGACATTATTAGAGACTGGCAGTAATTCTCATTAAAGATGTTGTTGCTATCGTTGGCAATTACCGTGACGTCCCGAGTGACATGTTATTACCGCCTTCAGGGCCCACGCATATGCTAAAATGATAGCTTACATTTAATTGCTGTTGTAGCTAACTGCAAATGAATGTGCTATTATTTTGAATACGACATAATGAGTAAAGTTGATAACATTATTGCCTCTACAAATAAATGGCTCAACTTCAATTAAGAAAGCGATTTACGTCTATTTGCTGGTCACAAAACTCGTGCATTATATAGTAGCTTTATTATCTGAATGTGTGATAAGTAGGTTTGAAATAGGTCGTGTTGTAGATGATGGATAATTGCGTCACTTTTAGGTCTGAGAAAGAATCAGCCATTTGCCATTTCCTTTTGCCGTTATCAGGGTATTTACTTTATCCTTATTATCGTCTTTATCATCCTCATTATTATCGTCATCGTCGTCGTCATCATCTTCATCGGCAGCAGCAGCAGCAGCAGTAGCTGTACAGCATAGAGACTTTTTGGAGCTTATAAGGAATCCATTCATGATAACTATCATTTTTCTTGTACCGTTCTCATTGATGTTACTTTGGGACGCATGAACTGTCATTGAATTCATATGTTGATGAATCTTTTGTCTTATTGAGGCTTTCAAGATTGGGTTACACGAAAATCGATACCAATGGTTTGTTTCTGGCTTCTACAGCGACAACTGGTGGAAAATTCGGCAACCACGATATGGCTGTACGCCTGAGCAAATCCAAACTGCGGCCAATGGAATTATCTCTTTCAGTCGCACGTGGAAGAACCCTTCTAATGTTGTGGGCATGTCCGGTCGAACAGCAGACGAGGTATGAGTTAAGTACTTTAAAACAATAAAAGGGTTCACAAAATTAAAATACTCATTCTAATTATAGATACCTACGCGTTTTTCACTGGTAAAGTTTTCATTGGTAAATTATAAGCTATCGTTGTACTAAGTCATTTAGCCACAGAAAACTGCAGTTATCCAACATTATCCAACATTATACATGTACTTTAAGGTATTGTCAATTTTATTTTAGCTTTAATCTAAATTTGTTCACTTATTGCCATATGGGTTATGGTCACAGTGTACCAGTTATGCATTACGTAGTTGTTTATTTGGCTGCAGCAAAAGGTAGTTACGAAAGAAATTTGGGCCCCTTTTCTTATTTTTTCACTGTATTTATTATTATTATTATTATTATTATTATTATTATTATTATTATTATTATTATTATTATTATTATTATTATTATTATTATTATTATTATTATTATTACTACTACTTTTGATTTGTCATTCTTTTGGTACTTGATAAGTTAGTTTGGGTGTGTGGGAAATTCCAACAAACTTATTTTTATACTCCATGATGATATCCAAGTTTTTCTAACAGTAGTCAACAAGAAAACTCCTTCTTACCCTTATACTATAACGACTCTGTGGTGTTTTGACTATGCCTGTTTGTATTGTAAATTAAATTGCTTTAATGGTAGATCATATAAAATATTATTTCGCGAAGTTTAATTTACCTTATATGCTTCTCTTAACATGTTATAGACCGGCAGCCCAGAGATGTTTAATGCAAAATACGAGCACAAAAAGTTTGAATAGCTAAATACCATGCACGAAGACCAAGTTTCAAAAAATATGTTTGTCTTGTGTTGTGTAACCAGTCACCAGAGGTTAAAAGTCACTTAGATGAAGCCAAAAATACCTATTTAATGCAAAATTTAAGCACAAATAAAATTTTTGTGGGAGCTTGTAGTACTTGCCTAGTACATACTAAATTTATACTCAAGATAAAAGAAAAGTTCATAAATAACTTTAATACAAGATTCAATGTAAGAAATTATATTATTTGTTAGCTTACTAGTCTAGCTGACAAAAGCACCTGTATAAGAACAGAGAACAGAGACGTAAACTTATAAAAAATGTATATGTGGCAGATAAAAACTCATACAGATATGCATATATATAATTCAGGGCACTTGTATACATTTAGTGTACAAAAAGCATGCTATTGTGTATTAAAGTTGACAGCAGGCAACATATTTTACGTTTTTTACAATATGCCATCTGAAGTACTATGTAAATATGTAAAAGTAAATGCTGTGTGAATCATGTTGAAGCATCTCCTGTTTACTACAGAGGAAGCTGTTTCGGTTCCGTACATCTGGCAGGTAAAGCTTTTGAAATTTTTGTTCTTTCCGCATGCTCTACGTTTTCTGCTGCCAATTTTCTGAAAGACAGCCAAACTTCTCTAGCAGTATGAGGCAGTTTGTAAGCTTCCTCTTTCTTGCAAAAGATGTTGTAGTTCGCAACCAAAAACCGGGTAGCGTTGATACAACTTGCAACAGCAGTCGACGAATCGTCTTTGGTGTTTTTGTCCAGGGTTCACATCCATCCACACTGTGGATTTTGCTGACATGATAGAGAAAAATCACTGCTGTATCAGAGTTTACACTTTGATGCAGAGAAGCTTTGAAACGTCATATTAGTGCCTATTAAATTTGTGTGTAGGTGCTTCAAGAGTTTAAATTGAGAGCAAATAGCAGGAATCTCTTTGCATCACATATGATTGGAGTGTGCTACGATGCCGTCTGGATAGTGGCTTTAACGTTAAACAAGTCTCAGGAAATATTTCAAGAGAAAGGTAGGATTTGTACAATTTACTTGTACGAAATGGACAGCAAACAACAGACATATGTGCAAGCGTTGCTCGTTTAAAGATACTCTTTGTAAGGCATTCAATCCGTGATTTTGAAAACTTAAATGAAGAAAAAGATGACGCAACAAATTGTTAAATTGTCAGAGCTGCGAGAACGATGTAAAAACAGTTGGAATGATAAGTGAAGGATAAGTCGATTTGTTATTTATCCTTTCTCAATAATTAAGATGTAATCAAAGCTCTGCATAAAATATCAAAAAAACTTTGATGTCGAGTTGATTACTTATTACTTATCTTTGTCATGATAAGAATTTATTAATCTCAAAAATCTCTGTTGTTGTTTGTTACAGTTGTCCACCTGGCACATTCGCTTTGATACTGTAGTCTATGCTAAAATGGTGTTCCTGTTCTTTTTAAACAAAAGTCTTTGTGAGCCAGAACAAAAAAATATTTTCTAATGTTTCGTTCTTCACTAAGCTGTAGAGCTTTGCTGATGCTTTCTGACACTATGTGTTTTTGTGTCATCTTCGTCGTGATCACTCATGATCTTGAATCATGCGTTCGCTTTACCTTTGTAAACCTTTAAGGGAAAATCGCTTTAATGATTTCACCGCTATGTTATTGCTGACGATAATTATGAGTGCGGGTGCGCGATGTCGGTTATAATTACGGCAGCCTTCTCAGCTTGTTACTACAACGCATACACACACGCGGTCGTTAATAAATAAAGAATTCCACTTTCAAGAAATGAAAAGATTCTTCATTGTGTCTTTCATCAACTTATTTTGGAAGTGTATTCTTGAAAACAAGTATTATTTCCATTCAGATGTTGTTCATTTAATGAAGTCAGAACACAATACATGTAGAAATAAGTTAGGTCAACATGTGAAGCCATGTTTTCATTTGGTGAAATTTGACAATAATAATGGCTTGTGGTTTAATAACTTCGTAAGATGTTGGTTATTTCTTTGTTTGTTTGATTGATTACTTTCTCGGTTCTTTTGTTTATCTGTTTGCTTGTCGTTTGTTTGTTTTTATTCTTCAGTTGCTGGTTTGTTTTGTTCGTTTTGTTAATTACTGTCATTAGGTTTTTTATTTGTCCTGCTTTCTTTTCACTCACTAGTCCATCCAGCCTATTCACACCCATCTTTAATTCTACCCATCAGTTCCTACACCTAGTTATTGTCAGTGCTGTTACAGCTTAGATTATAAGGATGAATGACTGCCAGCCGTGTAAAATGGAGCAAAAGCAATTGCACATTCGTGCTTGGTGCGTGACTATTATCCATGCAGGATAGTCACGCCACACACAAGTCAGCAGTCATAAACTAGCCCCAGGTAAAAAGTTGAAATGCTAGTTTTCCCTTATTTGTTCCGTTATTATTTTCTCCTGTTACTAAGTGCACAACAGCAGCTTAGACAGTAACTGAAGACGTTTGTATTTGTCATCATGGTTATTAAATATTTGGTCATGTAATGAGAATGTGAGATCAATAAAGGTGCATAACACGGGAACTGGCTAAGTAGTAGGCCACGTTTGTTACATCCGAGCTTTGAACTTTCGCTAGCGGCAAATTGCCCATAAATCTTAACTCAGGATTCTCGTCTCCAGATTGCGTTGCGTATTTTCAATCACAACGTCAGCAGGATCAATTCTGGACCAACTATTTAATTAATTCAAATTAATTACAGCACAATTGATAGACAGCACAATAAAAGACAACTCGCTTTTCAGAAATAAAAATATGTTTGCTTCACTTTGCCCTCAAACTACATCAGATGATGTACCAATGTCCAAAAGACATTGTAGAGGCAATGTCGACAACTGACTCAATTACCAATGTTTAGTTCGGCTTTGGAATATCCGGTTGTCAATAATTGTTCTTTAATTTTTTATTTGAAATTTTGTATATTTGCACATTAGCTTGTACAGTTTAGGTGCGCTTCCCCGAAAGCTTATTAACAGAAAAATTCTTTCTCGAGAAAAATTAAAAAGAAAAATACCACCTATTTCCTCAAAATATTTATACACTCTTTAGAAAAAACGTTGGTTTTTGGTTGGCTAGTATATCTTTTTGGTCGATTTTTCGTGGACAAGTCTTAACGCTCTAGGATACTAAAGCGACGCTTTGCCGATCAATTGACGAAATAATAAAGCCAAAAGATTGTTTGCAGGCAACACTGCATTGCAAAAATATTTCTTATCGGTATAGACTTTAATAAATTTATTCCGCATCGATTCTGTTTAAAGTAAGAAGCTGCAAAAATTTTTGGTAGTTCTATTTATTAATATAACTGTTATACATTTTACTGCTAGGTGGTGTTAAGGGAAACAGGATGACATCTCAGATATCACGAGGCTACGACATTTTAACCTAAAATCCAGATAACTCATACATTTAATTATCTATAATAATTACCAAGCTGTTTTTGATAACTATATACTAGCTTACAGCGTAATTAACTATTGGTCAACACAAGGAGCGATGACGTCAGAAATGGGGAACTTTTCAGACGATTTAGCGCATGTGTTTGCAAAAGCAAAGATTCAAATTGCGTCACTCTTGCGTAACATTGAATACGAATCATAAAAGAAAATCGGCAAATTTTCAATTCACATTTTTAAACATTGAGAATACCTCTCGGTCAACGTGCGATTTCACTAGCCTGCACTCACGTCACAAGTTATACATGTTCTGTTGATCAGGTATAGCGCCAACTATTGTTTCACAACTATTGTAGAAAGAAAATAATACCGCAAGCTGTAACTGCAGCAAAACAAGCAGTCGTCAGCAGATCAAAACTATATATATATATAAGGTATACTCCCACACATATATACTCCCGTACTTTAATAGCGTATTTCTGTCCGACAACATATGTTATTACTTCCCAGAGTAATATCTGCAAAAGTGTATAGGAATTAGCAGCAATAATAATTACCAGCAACAGTAATCCTATTACCAGCAACAACAATTTGATCCTTTACATTAACATTAAGCATAAAAGATGATAGGAAGGATATAATTTGCGGCAATTGTATGTTGCACAGTGTAAACGGTAAAATGATATGCTTATAAATCTCGGTTAAAATTTCTAAGAAATGAATCTCTGGGATTTCCGAATCTTGAATATTACACCGAAATATCCATTTGCTGTAATACCAATATCATTTTTGTGTTTCATTTGAAAAAATTTGGGTATTAAAAGCTCGTATTTTCAACTTCAGGCAACAACGTTATTTGTACCTGATTTTCAGATTGTATTACAGAAGATGTTAGACGTTTCATTTTGTTTTAATAATCATTTAGGGCTTGGAAGAAATCTTGAGAATTTTGACTACAGTGATTCAGAAATGTATGACGTCATGCTTGACGTTGCTAAAAACATCTCTGGCTGGGGCGTGAGAGGTCTGATCAAGTTTGACGAAAACTATGATTGCAAGGAAACCATTGAAATAAAACAAATTCAAAGTATGTGATTTTTTGTTAAAGGAAAACCGGACCATTGTCTAAACATTCGTTCAGAATAAAGAATGCTCTAAAATATTGAAAACTATAATAGCTTTTTTAAAATCGAAGCTAGGATTAATAATAATCAACTCGGTTACTCAAATTTCGTTAAACTTTCAAAGCTACGCACAGCTCAGTGAATATACTGGGATTGGCAACGGTGCCTTTTTGTCACATGCGCGTGGCCGATAAATAGAAGGCGGTACCGTGAGAACCATGATCATGAACTGCAATGTTAGTTTGATATGACGTAGAGCCCATTTTCGTAACATTGCGCGCTTAAGCAGTACTGTAACACTTACGCAAACGTGTTGACTCGCAAGGGAGATGTCTGCCTTTGCGCAAACTATGATTAGTTTCTGACGTAAGCAATAGCTGTGTTCGGTTGCCGTTAATTAACTTTCTAAGCTAATTATTCAAATATAAGAAACAATTGCTAACTTTTATAGGCAAGTAAATGTATATTTTGGATTTGGACAGTAAATTAGAATGAGATTGAGTCTAAACAATCGTCCGGTTTTCTTTTAACTTCAGCACTTTGCAAACCAAAATATGGCACTCAATGACATTAATTGTAAATAATTGTGACTGAACTTTAATTTAGATAATTATAAAGATTTTTCCTCCACGGTGAGACCTTGAAGCGGCTCTGTTCTGGTCCAATACATTTGCAGATCTCTTCAGTAAAAAATATCGAGGTCTTTCTGGCAGATGAAGCGTCCAAGTTAGTATTCCAGGCGTTCATTAACCCAGCTGTTTAGAGAATTTTTCAGACCTTCAGAGTTGCCTGTTATCTCTGAACGCACTTCACCAACCCCCTCGTCCTATGAATAATTCGTTTGCAAAAATCATAATTAAACTGACATTAACGTGGCATTATATAATTACATAACGTACAGTGGTGAAATGTTGGAAAACAGATTTTTTGCAACTGTGAGAATCAGTCAGTGATGTCAATTAAACACGTCGTAAGTCATTCCATTACAGCAAGATATTTACATAAAGACATCTACATTATACATGCATCCACAATTTTTATTCTCATTTTTAATACACAGGTGTTCAGGCCATTCTAAAACAGAGAACTATTGGATATCATTTTCCAACCGTTGAAGACGTTCTGGCTGATGTGCGCATGCTCAATAATTCTCCTATTATATGGAAAGGTACGAATTGAAACCAAAATTGTCATGATTTTGGACTTTTATTTAGGCCAACGTCAGCAATATGCCGTAATTAATTATTGTTATTGTTATCGAAATTCTCATTCTCATCATCATCATCATTATTGTTATTATTTGTATTCGCGTTGCGAAACTAAAAGGATTTTAATGAGAATTTTTGACAGGTGACCATATACCTTATGATTCAGCTGTACTGAATGTCCAGCTCCATTCCGTGAATGTTCAAGCTTATGGCATTTTAGCATCTCTGGCAACTATTGGTATATTTCTTGCTCTGTTATTCCTGATAAGCAACCTGCTGCACCGAAATGAAAGGTACGTCAAAACACTAGTTATCTGTAAATAATATGATTGCAAATACTGCAAAATATCACAACAATAGCCAATAGGCAAAAGAATATTACAGACCAACAAGCCCATGCTGGCAGAAGCCCGTTAACACATTTAATCCAAATGTCCGGACGGTTTTTCTTACAGTATAAACTCTTGACCACAAGGACGCTTAAAACACAAACTGGTCGATAAACCAACGGTCATCATGTCTAAAACACAAATTGAAAGAACATGCTGCTTTGGGAATCATCCTAGACACCAATATATACACACTGCGAAAATGCCAGAAACGGACAATAAGGTTTACGACCGTCTGTAGACACATTAGGCTCGCGCTCCACTAATTACAGAAAAAAGTATAATTCATGAAGTAAAAAGCAGTGAAATTATTGCATATTCTGCTTTCTTATTTCTACTGTGGATACACACATTTGCTGAACAAAAAGCAGGAAACATGACGCAAAGTCAAAATGGCCTACAATTTATTTGCTTTATGTTTGAAGGCACATTGGGACTTTCATCTCTGCAAATTCAAAATTATATTTTTTGAAAATGCACTCGCGAGCGCTGATTCATAATCATCAATAGCATTTACAGGAATCAATGAAATTTTATAATTGTGAGTTGAGAGGTTCTTAAAACCAAAAATCATCACAAGAAATTTCTGCAATGACTTGCAAATTTTTACTTTTGATTAGAAGATACTGTGTCATAAAACGGGTATGCTAATTTCATTTTAGAAAAGATATTAAGAACAAAAAAAAAACACGAATTGTACGTACGCATATAACAAACAAAGCGTGTTGTTCCAGTGAGTGCGATTAAAAACAGTTATATAAAACTTTACAGCTGATTAATTCAAACATCAAAATTTGTATGAATGTAATTCAATTACATTGATATTCTATGTTAATCGTGCGCTTTGCTTGAACAAACGAAATGCAAGAAGAAGTGGAATTCATTTTTTTTGAATGACGAGTTATAGTTAAAGGAAAGGACAGGTCATTTAGTACGTTGGGTTTATTTTACTGTTATCATTTAAACTTAGGAAAAAATGTAAGAAAGAAAATAGCAAAAATCTGCTTATAAAGCATAAGGTTAATTTTTACTACCGGTGTAAATAAATTTTCAGGTGCGTGTTAGTCGCCACTCACTTGAAAATTGTGACGCTCGTGACCTTTTCGTAAGCGCATCATGGTTTCTCATAAACATCTATCGATTAAACTAATTCAAACTTCTGCAGCTTACTTAATGTTGAAGCAAAAATACCCCAAAATTAGCTATGTGTTTTTTTGCAAAAACTAATTATACTTTTGATGGAAATTGACAATGGCAAAAACATTTTCTGGGACACGTCACTAGCTTGTATTGCCTATGACTGTGCACTCAACCTAATTTAAGGCCCCGAGGTCACTGTCACTCGCTGAAGATTCTAATTGTCAAGTAGGTGGTTAACTTGACAGCGAACCCAATAGCGGCAATGATAATAACGTCATCTCGGCTGCCTGAATGAAATTTATTCTTTGAAGATACCGACTCATTTTAATTCAAGTGTTTTGTATTTCAGAGTGATTCGGTCTTCCTCCCCAAACATGAACAACATCATCCTGGTTGGATGTATTGTAGCGTACAGCGAAATTTATTTTGATTTTACCAGCGCCAAACACAAAGCAGCTATTTGTAAGGTTAGTTATGAAGCTAGACAAACTAATTTAAGCCAGTACGGTATTTACATGCATGGTTGACTTAATATCTCAATCGGTATTTTTGTTCCTAGAAACCAACGTTATTGAAAGTCGCATGACACTGAAATAAATATCACAGGTTTGTCTGTGGTAATTGAGGTTGTATACTAAAGGGAAAAATGAATGACTTAGTGAATGAATGACTGATCCGATAAATGGGTAGTCCTCAAGCTAGTTTTCAAGGTCAAAGCACGATTGATTTCGTACAGTCAGTGCCAAAGTTACGGCATGACTGCATCCTTCTTTCGCTTTGATAATTCCTCGTGTATTGCTGAAAATTAGCTGCTGGTGCTTTTTTTAAGTCTTCCCTATAACTAGGCTGTGCAGTTAAACCCACAATTTCCTGCGTGGAAAATAAACGCACACCCAAATGAGTTAATTCTGTAATAACGAATAAACGAACGAACAAATGAGTGAATAAATAAATAAACAAACAGATAAATGACTGACTGACTGACTAGCTATCTGAATCAATAAATGAACAAATAAGTGCGTGAATAGATAAATAAATGAAGAATTATTGTATGCATGAATGATTGAAAAAGTAACAAAATTGGTTATTGGATTTAATAAATAACCCTCCACATCAATGAATTTTATGGTTAGTATTCCGTGTAATTAAAGATAGAAAAGAATCTATGTAAAGAGTTGCTGTATGTGGCACATCACAGCACTGAAACTATTGAAATAGGTATATAGTTGATTTGTCACTGTTGTATATCAGGATAAAAATAAAATCTGAGGCGTAGTATATCTGGTGTATCTTAACTGGGAAGCTATTGAGTCGAGTACATGTCATGATGGTGATTAGAGCAATGCTCCAAGATTACTTGGTTTGTCGACTGGTTTGTCACGATGGTAGGCTAGGTAGACAGTTACATACAGTCAACCAAGCAGTCAGTTCACTAGTCCATCATCAGTCAGTTAATCACTCAAAAGCACAGTTAATTCACTCTGTCCGACAGTTAGTAAGTTCACTTGTCAGTAAGCATTTGTTTGCTTATATAAGTTATTTGTTCGCTTATTATTTTGTTTCCTTTTTATTTATTTACTCAGACCTCAAACAATTCTTAATCACTGATTGACTAACTAAACTGATTGACTTGATTAGATAACAAGTGGCTGGTCAACTGACCCAATTGGTGGCGAAGTAAAATCAATTATTAAGTATTTAGATTTTGTTCCCAACATCATTACCAGCCCTTCATTTATACAGTACAGAGAATCTGCTTAATAAATCCATGGATAATAAGTCGAGTTTCTTACTGCAGCCACTGTTACTGGAAATACATAAATCCACTTCGCTTTATAAAGCCACCTTGCACCCTGCGAAGACAACAAGATTGTGACGTAAGACCACATGATTCTTCCGCGTTTTAATTTCAGTTAGAGTACCATCTTTGCCCTGAGCACGTTTTACACATTTGCATTTTTTCTTGTTAATGACTCAACAACAAGACAGCAGTGACGACGACAACAAATGAAAAATTAATGTATCAGCTGCTGAAATGCCACGAGCGTTGAAAACATTACACCGTGGACTGCTGAACAGTGATTACTCAAACATGCGGTACCGAACTCAAGCAAGACATTCATTCCATCTTTGAAAAAATTCACTAAAACAAACCACGCTGGACATGTTTGGACTTATTTGAATGCTTTGTAGTGGCTATTGCATACTCGATTAAACTAAAACAACTGATAAACCATTGTGTGCATGAAAACGTTAATGACCCAATTAAACGAATGCTGAACCTGGCTGATATTAAAAGTAATATGTATTGCATTCTTTAAAAAGCAATTCAATATAAGTTTTTATTGCAGCTACTTCTAAAAGATCTGCCCTAATTCCAAGCATTTCTCTAGATGTGCCAACTTCATATAAAGTGCGCCAATATAGGAAGAAGTAAAGAACGGACAAAAATTAAAAAGCACAAAAAATTGTACTTTTTTCTTATTAAGATTCTCTAATGTAGATTCCAGAATTCGTATTACACTGTATCGATATGGTAACAGAACTCATCATATTTGCAGTTAAACATACACTTTGCAGCAGTTAAAAATATGCTTTCTTCACATAAAAATAATGAGCTAGACAACTACGATCTATAAAGGTATACACATTTTTTCTATTTTACAATTGTAGCATATATGGTTCATGTTCTCTCACTGTCATCTGGGTATATTAAAAAGTAGCACGAAAGATTAATCAAGACACAAAAACTCCAGTCTATTAACACTAACAGCATGTTAATGACAAATGAGCAGACTAACAGCTAAATGAAAATGTAGACTAACAGTAAACTTTTGCACACATGACTTTTTTTATTGATTTTTGCACTTTACAGTAGGAGGTGATAAACACATCATATTTATTGTGGAGGCGTGTAACAGTCAACTTTTAAATGGAAATGTATGTACGTATTTTTCCTATTCTACAATTGTAGCATGTATGGTTCATGTTCCCTCACTGTCATCTGGGTATATTTAAAAGTGCTAGTAAAAAATTTAGTTAGTTATTGTCATTTAGCCAGTCAGTCAGTCACTTACGTACTCCTTCAGCGAGCTAGCTTGTTAATCAGTAACCATTTATTTACTTAAACAGTTTATTTGCACTCTTGTTTTATTCATTTGTTTATATTTTTGAAATAATTAGTGACTGACTGACTAACTCCCTCAATAACAAGTAGACGTTAAGGGTGATAACCTGCAGACCGTGAGGCAAAAATTAGTAATCAAGTCTATACATAGCTGTTCCCGGTGTGCTGTTACAATTCGCACGTATGTCGGTGAAGTTGGTGTACACTACGACTCTATGGTTACACCATCTTATCACATTTTGCTGGCCATTACATATACAACACAGTGACAAATCAACTGTATTATACCCATTTCAATACATACCATTACAATACAAGTATTATATACGACATATACCAAGGCCTTACATAGATTCTTTTCTACCTTTAATGTTAGGATTAAGTGTCATTAGGGAAAATAATCATCGTTGTCTTCTGTTGCCTCTGTGAGAGAGGAGAGAGAGAGAGAGAGAGAGAGAGAGAGAGAGAGAGAGAGAGAGAGAGAGAGAGAGAGAGAGAGAGAGAGAGAGAGAGAGAGAGAGAGAGAGAGAGAGAGAGAGAGAGAGAGAGAGAGAGAGAGAGAGAGAGAGAGAGAGAGAGAGAGAGAGAGAGAGGTCTCGTAGCATCGAAATTAGGGAGAGATACATGAATGTAGCCGTAGCAATAAGTCGTATTGGTATACCAAAATTCGTGTAACCTTACACGGAATACTAACCATTTTTATAATATTGTAATGTTGGTCTGATGGTGCTGATGCGCTTATTCAACGGCATACTTGTTCCAAAAATGTCGTAATGTGTAAAACGAAGTCAATTTATAGTTTAGAGTATCAGAAGATAACTCGTCAGATAGCATTCCATTGAGCTCCACGTTGGTTGTCATTACGGGACAGGTGCTGAGGTGGAATACCCATCTGCGTTTCAACCTAATGAACCGACGAGGCCATTCCACGGTGACGTTCTGGTATTCAACGCCACTATGCCCGCTTCGTACGGACGAGTCCATCACAATGTAGATAGGCGGCGAAAATATGTGGCATTTCGCCCCCGTAACAATATTTTAATTAACGTTCCAACTGCGATCAATTCTGTTGTTAAATTAGTTTTTGATCCTTGATGATACCAATTCAGGTTAAATACAGTCATCATTATTATTAGATAACTTTTTGAAAATTGATACATATTGTTTTTTAGGCATCCACATGGTTACTCACTATTGGCTCAAGTTTGGCGCTTTCTTCGTTATTTCTGAAAACCTGGAGAGTTCATTATATCTTTGCAAACAGTAAGATGCAGAGACGGGTGTGTGTTTAATTTCACGTACAGTTTATTTTAAAATAGACAAAACTAACTTAACAGTTGAACAGACTGGCAGGTCGAATTTGGAAACTGTTGTTAAACTTTCAGTATTTAAAGAAACACAATCTGTGTATGACGAAACTAAGCCACATTAAATGCAATAAAATAAACCATACACAGTCAGCACCTTTCCTTCAAATCAGATTGTGTATAGTTTTTTGTTGCCGTAAGCTTTTTTAACATCGACGTACGACATGCGTGGTCAAAGTTTTCTTCTTATGGGTCTTCGGATGAGTTCTCATAACACTAACTAATTTTAGTCTATTGTGGCACAGATATGGCACTGGGCGAAGGATTCGTGCGAAGAAGGGGCTTAAAATGTGATCTCGGGTGAAGTGCTATGCGTGCAATGTGTAGTACATCATGATTTTTTTCAGGTTGTAAAGGACAAACAGCTAATAGCTGGCGTAGCAGTTATATTGCTGCTGAATGTGACTGTGCTATTAATATGGGAGATAGTCGATCCTAAACAAGTCGTAATAAAAGACATTGAGACTAAGGTTAGCCTATGCAATTTATTGTGCTAGCCAAGTACTTATTAATACAATGTAGTATAACATCTTACGGCGCGTTCAGACTAGAGAGTTTTCTCTCGCAAATTCTCTCTGAAAATAAACTCGCAAGTGTGAATGGCTTTGCAAGTTATCTTGCAAGCTATTGCAAACTCAGCGAGATTTGCTGAGAGTGTCAACTTGTGCAACCGCTTGCCACAGAACTCTCTAATCTGAATGCGCAATTAGAAATTCTTTCTATCAATGAAAATCATCATTGGGCATAGGAATATAGCTAAGTAGTTATCGGATTGTTATCCATTACCAACCTTTGTCACTACGCTGAGGCAGCCTAGTGAATTGCTTTTGAGTGGTTGCTTTACAATACATTTGACAATGTCTCCAGTTATTTATTTTTCCCAGGGACAATGTACCTATGTGACTAAGAGGCCTCTGCTACTACATTGTCTTTCTTCCAACAATAATTGTTTTTTATAATTGCTAGGCCTTAGCACGACCATAACCCTCAACACGAAAAAACAGATTCTGCTGTCGAGTGATGGTTCCCAGCTTGCAGAACTGTAAGAAAAATCATGAATTGCTCATTACAGAAATAGCAGAAGTTCAGTTACCGTGGCTTTGCGTAGAATGAAGCCGGATATCAACCAGATTATTAATTAATAGCATCATTTTGGCTTCAATACCTGATCAGCGAAGCTATTAAGCGCATCATAACTATAGTCACGCACAGTATGATAACAATATGTTATACCTAATCTTAGCGCTTGAGTTTTAACCTACTGACATCAGAGACGGTTCATGCATATTAAGGAGCATTACTCTGTTAAAACTGTTTTGTTTTTTCATAATGTTTTGAAATATGCATGGTAAAGGTATCGGTTATTAGTAGTTGTCGCATTATAAGAGAAAGTTAGTCGGCAGAGGTGTCTTAACGACGTACGCCTGATTTGTACTTTGTCTGTTTTTTCTATCATAATGCATTTTAACATGGTTCTAGTATAAGGCCATTGAGACATTATGCAAAGTGATGTAACAACATCTAATAAAAATAATGATTCATATAAAATCAAACGGACAAGTTGTCATTAAACTGATTAAATGCCAATATTCATGAGCGTGCGCTCATAATTTTGCTGCAGAAAAAAAAACAAAAGGTTATGAAGCATTTTCTAGTTTCAGTAATTTGTTTTTATGACAAAATTTGAACAACACGATAACACGCTATTGGAAAGTAAAATAATTTGTGAACGATCAGCCCATCGCCAGTTGATATTCTGCTGATGGTACAGTTCGCCAGTGGTACATTACATTTCGACAGTGGCACATTTCGCAAGTACACCCTTCGCCAGTGTTACATTTCGCCAGCAAAATTTCCCTGCTATGTTGTTACCTTATTCCTGTAAGAAAATGTTTCAGTTTGGCCTGGGTACAGTTCCCCAGTTCACGCTTCTTTGGGGGTATATTTTGCCAGTAAAATTTGTCCGCTGTATGTTGTTACCTTATTACTTTAACAAAATGTTTCAGTTCGCTAGTGCGTATTTCGCCACTAGTACTGTTCGGCAGTACACATTTAGCCAGTAAAATTTCTGTGCTATATTCCATTTCATTTGTCTTTCTAAAAATATGTGACAAAAATCCCAAAGACTTACCAACACTTACCGAAAATGTGAAAAGTTTTCAACTTTGTTTGTCTGTTTTTATTTTCGCTGCTTAATAATTGTCAGTACTCAGTAAGGTTACTGACTGTGCCGCTTACAAAATTTATCATGCTAAACCGCATAACATCTATGCACAATCTTAGCAATCTAGTTAGCCTGAAACAGAAAATAAATAAATAAAAATGCATATTGACAGCAAAACGTGTAAAGATAATGTATTGTTAAAAGAATAAGGTAATACTATATGACACAGAAATTTTACTGGCGAAATGTACCACATTGAACTGAAACGTTTGTTAAAGGAACTAGGTAATGACGTAGCAGAGAAAGTTTACCAGCGAACTGTCTCACACTGGAGAACTGTGATTTATATTGATGTTCGTAGATTTCTACCTAGCAGAAATAATTACAGAACACTAAGCCATTATGCGTGTTGCCGAACTACTTTATTGACCATGTGGTCTAGCGCATTAATACATAACATCTCCTTTCTTTTGAACAAAAAACAAAAATAAACAATGACAAAGTATTGCTAACAACAATGCTAAACAACCTCGAAGGTAACAAAACAGTAAGATTGACTTTGCCACTTTTCTTAGCTATGTAGCCTCAGCACACAAATTTTAAAATTTTTGACTCTTGCAACTTTTACAAAATTCAAATTGAATGTTAAATTTTAGATTACAAAATGACTATCATTACAGCTAAAAATGAAAGAAGTTCTACTTCTATCCTCTTTCTTTTGCAAAATTTGTGGAACAGATGTCTACTAGTTGACTACAATGTATTATTCTAAACATAATTCAGAACACTATTTTGCAAAACATTTAGGAGCAAATGCACCTGATATCAGAAAATGTTAATTAAGAAAAATACTATAACTGCTTTATATATTTATGCATGTACATAAACACTAAGAAAACGTGTCAAACTTTAAAATTTTGGAGCATTTCAAATAGCTTGTAGTCATAGTCAGTGATGTAATGTAAATTTAACCGATAGTAATGAATTGTAGATAGGCTTACTTATTTGTTTTATAATTTTCCATTTAAGGCAATTCTTTTCTTGATTGTAAAATATATTTTTCACTAATAGCATAAGTTCAATTATAGCCCATAACGTAAAGAACGAAGCACAACTGAAATGTTTTCTAACTATCTGTGATCATATTGGAAGGGTATGTAAATGTTCTATGGACTTTTCAGTCAATGAACTACTACTACTACTACTACTACTACTACTACTACTACTAAATGGTTTGTTTGTTACAAACATTAAACTTTATAAATTGCTGAACTGAAGAATCTTCGCTCAGGCAAATGGTTAGATTTAGCAAAGTAAAGTAGTAAAAACTTATTTGTGCTTACTTAACACTTTACATTTTAAGTTAACTAATAATACATGGGGAACTAACACTTTTTATTTTTACAATTGCTTAACATAGTATAAGAGTACTGGGAGGGTTGAGAGTTTTCCAGACCTGGTAATTACTGGCATTTTTTGTGCTGGAATTTGAGGACGTGGTAGATTGGGGTTTTGGTGATGTGCTAACGACTTCTTCTGCAGAGACAAAAAGATCTGATTGAAGTCGCCTGTTAAGTTTGGACCACCATCTGCAAGACGCGTACGACTTAGTGCATCTGCGACAGGTATTTCTGTCTCCTTTTGCCTCTAGTTTGAAGTCATTTTATTTTATTTTCAACTCTGCAATTTTATTCTCGTTGTTTGGCGTCTGAGTGGTATTTGATATAATAGTTTCTCTAAAATTCTGATCAAATGTAGATGGTTAGTCTCTGCTAGTATATCGCTTCTTTCGTATATAAAAGTATGGGACTTCTCTACTGCCAATACAATCGCCAGGAGTCCTTTCTCAATTTGCCCAGCTTTTGAGCCATAAGCAACCGGTTATTGATTTTGCTGTAATATACATCCTAGACCAGACATTCTGGCATCACAAGCAATTGTAATTGGTTCTGTTTGGCTGTAAAATTTCAAGGTTGGTGCTGTAGTCATTAGTCTTTTAATTTGGCGGACTGCTTCTATATGTACTTCGTCGAAGTGCCATGAGAACTGTTTTTTGCTACTCTCTTTAATTAGATGTCTGAGAGGTTCTGTTATAATTGACAAATTGGGTAAGAATTTACATGTATATGTAACCATTCCTAATAGTATTTGGCATGTCAGTAACGGCTTTGACTTTGTCTGGATCGATCTGAACACCTTTACTACTGATGTAGGACTGAGAATATGTCCTGTATATTTAACACTTTCTTGACATAATGCTAGTTTTCTCAGTGAAAATTTGACATTATTTTTCCTGGCCCTTTGTAATATGCATCTTAGCAGCTTACAATGTTCTTTGACTGCTACAGAGTCTGCAAGTAAGTCATCAGTTATAATGGTCAGTTTCTCTTTGTCTCCAAAAATTTCCGTTGATATAGTTCAGAGGCCGAAGATATGCGCATTAAAAGTCTCCGATGCATATATCGGCCAAACGGTGTGTTGAACGCTGTTAACAAGCTTGACTCTTCATCGAGTACTAGTTGGAGATAACCAGGATTGGCGTCTAGCAGCATTGTGAAGTTTGAGCAACAGGTTTTATAGATATATTATATTTTAATGAAACTTTGCCAGGCATTTTTCCAATACCCTGAAACACATCTATATATTCAGTTAAAAAAAGCTCTAACTTCAGGATACGTGCATCTTTCAATGCTTTCATGCACTTGTGCATCTGATGTAGGCCTATGTTCAACGTGATAAACTCTTTGCAACAAGTTTAGCTCAAGACTAGTTTCTAAACTAAGTACATTTGGTACATTACCATTTACTAGCCGACATTTCAACAAATAATTTGTGCCTTTATATGAAACTGGCAATTCATCAACATCTAAAGGTTTCCAAAAACATACATAATTGTAGTGGATTTAGCTACTTCTGATTTAACATAAATTGTATCATACTGCTTTTTCGAGATAACATTTATATCTGCAGTCGACTCTATCTTAAAGCTCATACTGCCACCGTAAGTTTGAAATTTATGTTCCAGGCTTTCTTGCTGTCATTTGATAGATTGTTTTGTTACATCAAACAAATGACTTATCTTTACAGTTGTTACAATTATACGTACTGCTTGAGTCATCATTTACGCTCAAGTTATTTACAGACCTACTCAGATCATTTTCACTATACATGCAAGCATCAGTATGTGAAAAATTCTGTGATTTAACACACACAGTTTACTCCTCGGTTAAATGTGAATGACCTGTGAAAGACGACAAAACTGCAAGAAATAGTTAAACAGGTTTATTATGAGTAGACTTAAAACAGCAGAATACGTTTGAACAGAAAACAATTCAGAATAGATCGTTTGCATTTCACTCTCTGGCTGCAGGCACGTGCTACCGCAGAAAAGCCAAACAACAAAATTACGAAATTGTTCTTTAAACACCGGAATTAGTGCGCGTAAAATAAGAACTCGAAACAGAATATGTGCATGAACAAACGAAATCAAACTAAAACAGAACAGATATGCGAATGCGCAGAATTCACACCCCACTGCAGTTTCGGACACGAAACTGAAGATAAACAAGTAAAAAGAGGAGTCCAGGACGAAAGTGTAGAGCCCAACTACTAGGACAACATCGTCACAGTAGACGAATTGTGATGTCAACCTATCCACTTCCGCCCGGTCAGTGCGAGTGGCACTACAATGCTACCACCAGAAGTGCGTTTTAGCTCACTGCCAGAACAAGCATCTGGCTGAACAGTTTTAGGTTCTGCGCGAGGGTTGGAATCAAACCTAACGTGAGACGAAGCCACATCTGTCACAGATGCACATCCTAGCGAGTAGAGAACAGTTAAGGGTCTTCGGGTCAGATGACCTTTCACCTAAGTCAAAGCAGCACAGACGTAACCGTCCTTACCAAGCATCAACTCCTTAATAATATAAAATGGCCGTCGACGACGAGGTAAAAGTTTCTGCTGGACCACTACTATATCACCTGGACAGAACCAGACCTCCAATTACGAAGTGTGTGGAGGTATCTGGAACTGTACTACTAGCGAGATGTACCACTGGCGAACTGTGTTACTGGCGGTTTGTACACTGGCGAAGTCACATACATTCTTTGTGAACATGTACAAAAACGAAAAGAATCATGAAACTGGCTTTGCTACGCACAAATCTTAGCAAATTTCACGAATAATCTTGTTTTTGTAGGTGTCGAAGAATAATTTTGACGTGGATATCATACGCCAGATTCAGATATGCGATTCAAATCATTCGGCTTACTTTGCTGTGATTCTGTATATTATTCAAGGACTGTTGCTTGCCTTTGGAAGTTTCATTGCTTGGGAAACCAGAAAAGTAAAAAATATTTTTGGGGCGATTCTGTAAGAAAAACCATTATTTGTTGAGCTACCGAATTATAAGCTGCACTGCAAAGGTTGTGCAGTAGCTCCTGTTTTTTACCTCCGCTAAAGTCTATGTCTCTTGTAATTTACTTTGCTCGGTGGTTCAATAAATAAATATCGTTAATTAGCAGGCGTTTTACGAGACTTTGTGAAGTGGCTGGACGTCGGATAACAAAGAAACCACTAAATGTTGTGTGAATCATCTAATAAAAATATAAGAAAAAGTAAAAAGAAAACAAAAATAAAATTGTCATGTTTTGATCAAAAACAATTTTAATTGAAATACTACCGGACCCGGATAGTTTACATCAGAGATCTTTGCAGGAATAAAAAGATTCAGTTGTAAGTTACAACCGAACTCATCAGATGCAGCTTGACAATAAATCATATAGAGCGCACACACAGTCATGCTATACTTAAAAGATGCCGAGAACGTATTTTACGAAAAGTTTTGTCCACCTGTTTTGAACATCGACCGATATTCATGCAGGAATTCAATTTCTTAGGCTAACCCAGTAACTGATCAATAGAATTATTGTGTCCGATGTCTTGCCAAGCGAATTTGTAGTTTAACAGTGTGTTAAAATCATTTCTGCTCTGTGCAAATGATCGTTTTGTCTGCCATTTTCAAACAAAGAAGTAACTTATACATTTTCAATAGGCTATATAATTATATGTTTTATTCTTATTAAATACTTAATTTTATAGGTAAAAATTGAAGAATACAATGACTCAGCGCAGATAGCCCTGTGCATTTATAATGCTGTTGTCTTTGGGGTTGTTGGTGTCGCCGTCACCGAACTATTTGGTGATGAACCGACTCCAAAATACATAGTAAAAAATTCGTGCTTATTCGCGGCTACAACAGTCACACAGTTAGCGATTTTTGTGCCTAAGGTAAGACTGATGTTACCATTTTTTGTCTATCGGGCATAATCTGTCACTTGCTTAATTAGTACACTTTAATTTTCGTATGTTCGGAGTGCATATCGAATAATAATATAATTAATTCTGATGACGATGACGAAGATGGCGTCAAGGACGACGACGACGACGACGATGATGATGATGATGATGATGATAATAATAATATTAAAAAATAGTAGTAGTAGTAGTAGTAGTAGTAGTAGTAGTAGTAGTAGTAGTAGTAGTAGTAGTAGTAGTAGTAGTAGTAATATGATTGTGATAAAATAAATATGCAGTTCTAAATCGAAGGTTCTGAGTAATTGACCCAAAAATAGTCTAGAAGTTCCGTATAAAGCTATTACACGACACCCAACAATTAGTTTTTTCTAGGTGTTTCAACGTTATCGAGTAGCTGCGTCAGCTGCAACAGCTCCAAGAAAATCAGCAGTAACAGAGGGTGGAAAGTCAGCTAACAGTGTCTGGGCTCTTAAGCAGCAAGTTAAAGCGGTCAGAGCTTATACAATTTTTAATGTACATTATGACGCTATAGTAGTAACACGAACTAATTAAGTTTTGAAGCAATTACTTGTATTAAATCTTTTCAAATAACTCAGCGCTAAATTGTTCGCATTATGTATGATCAGTATAAGTCAATTTTAAGGAGTTTAGTTCATAATAGTTTCATATACTTTATGAGAATTTTCGTTTTCATCCATAATTTTTTCAGTTACGAGAAGGTGTCTGTTTTTATAGTTGCATAACGAGAACGTCGCAATCAAACAAGAGATGGCGCACCTGAAAGCAAACTTGAGCAAACAGTGTACTGATGAAAGTCAGCAGATGAAGAATTGACAAGATTATACGATACTTATTGCGCTAAATTCGTAAAAGTAAAGCTAGGTTGATTGATTGGTTGTGTCTTTGGCGGCTGTTGTGTTGTCTATTGTCAAGACTCTCTTCACACCTGCTTACGAAAGCGTATTAGTAAGTATTGGTTGTAACCAGAATTTTTATTATCGGATATCATGGCCCTAATACGCTTTCGTACCTGCTACCAGGCTGGCGGATTACACCAAATGCGCCAAAAATTTATAAATTTTGGTTGTTCTTTCCGTGTTAGACTGAGTTAGTATTTACGTTGTTAGACTTTTGCATCATTCAGTTTGATCCAATGACTATAAAATAAACAAAAATGAACTGTATAGAGTACACATGTATAGGTTAATAGACAATACGGAAATATCACACAGCTGACTCCCCTGACTTTTCCTTTAAACACGAAATTAGACAGTTCTTGCCGACAGCTTGGCATTATTTACATTGTTACGAACATTACAATACACACTCTTCCTACAACAAAAAAACAAAATTCAAAATTTTAGAAGATATTCAGATATCGCCTCAGGCCAAAAAGATAAACTTGTAAAGGCCTAAGCAGAAGGCAGAATGGAAATAAAAAATGTAGAATGTGTGAAATAAAATAAATAAGGAGAATGAAATACTAGGGTGATAGAAAGGATAAGGAAATGACAACAAAAGGTGACTATGGTGTTGATGACGAAATGAAGATTAGATTCACGTGAGAATGTAAACAAGAAGCAGATCAATCAACTGAGCCACATTCAAAGTATTGTATTGCCGTGCATTAAAAGGCATCTTATATGGGGTAGGCCTATTTAATTAATTAATTAATTAATGGAAAAATAATAAAATTAATAAATCAAAAAATCAAACGGTTGAAGTGAATTTTATTTTTGTGACAGAGCTTTGTGTTGTAATATACTACATGTCACGGTAACAACTAACAATAGCTTTTAGCTTGCTAACTGCTACAATGAGTTAAAAAATGTAAAAGCAACGTAAAACAAATAAAGGGTAATAAACCCGATGTTCTATCTATCTAGATGTCTGTGATGATTTTCGTTTAAGCAATAAACAATACTATTTTTTGTTTCTTTCGCTGGGTAGCTGAAAGATGTCTAGTATCTCATTAGTCCTAATGCCAAAAGATAAACCTACAAAGATTTTGTTGTTTTAGCTATTAAACTGCTAAACAAATGTAGCAACATCCATCACAATGAAAACGATTTTTATGCTTGAACGTTGGACAGAAAGGTAGGTACCTAAAAATTGCTTTTCTGGAAATGAAGTTCATTACAGTGGGATGAAAATTGTAACACGAATCTGTTTTTCCTTCACCGTAACCTGACGGCTGATTTTTCTGTTTACTCCGTTCGGCCAGACCGCGTTCTTCCAGGGTACCTATGACAAAAACATTTTATATTTTCGTCAGTTTGTTTAAATTCATTATTTACACAATTCGAAAAAAACACATCAAAACAATTTTATTGATCATAATATATTTTTATAGTAGTAATAGCTCGACAGTGAGCGAGTAGTGAGTGTGTGTGTGTGTGTGTGTGTGTGTGTGTGTGTGTGTGTGTGTGTGTGTGTGTGTGTGTGATAGAGAAGGGAGAGAGAGAGAGAGAGAGACAGACAGAGTATTATTACACATATGTCTTTTATTCAAAACATACTGTGCAAATAATAATACATAAATCGAAAATATGCATACCAAAGCTCAAATTTTGAGGAAGAGAAAGAGGGAGAGGGGAAAAGAGAGACAGAGACAGGGAGAGAGAGAGAGAGAGAGAGAGAGAGAGAGAGAGAGAGAGAGGGGGGGGGGAATATGGCTTTTTAAATTTGGAGTGTACAGACTGATTGTGCTGATTTGCAAAAATTCCTTTTGTGGGCATGTTCAGTCTTGCGAAAATATTAGTCCCATCTATGACCGTATTTCAGCCGTTACGCGTATGGCAATAACTCTTTTGGATCGCTTACCTGGTATTGTATTGTCAAAAAAGAAGCCAATTGCTCCACCCACAAACATTCCCGTAGTGCCTAATATCGTTATAATTTGATCTGCTACGTCATTTCCTACATAAACAAGTTAGTCGCAAGTTAATGACAAATTACATTAAGAAGAAACTTACAGTACGACTTAAACTGTTGTAATTAATTACGTGAAATGTGATGAGTTGTTTAATTAACTTTTAATTGCTGGAATTGTAGAACAAAATAAATATTACCTGTTTGAATTACACCAGGATTCTTCTTTAGCCACGTGGGTAACGCAATTCCCATAAAAATGGCAAAACCGAAAACAAAGAGATTTCTCGTTGAGTTTATGTCAACAAACTGAATGTTGGCTATACCTGCGTGTACGGAAATAATGACGAATGAAATGGTGCGTAAATTTTGAAAGAACAAAATTAGTAATGTTATCATAGTTTCACAGGGTGTTTACAGTTTCGAGACGGCTTTCCACCGTAGGCAGCCACTTATTGATTTTAATGTGAGACCCTATTCCATAATCATAATTGCTCTCATAATCTTGACAATTGTAAAGCGATTAAATTACCCTTGGATTTTTCTTGGCTTTGAATTAGTTGTGAAAAATTAATCTTACTGGTTAGTAACAAATCTAGTATGAGAGTTAGCAATTTCTCTAGTATGAGTTAACTAATTGACCCATTATCTTAATGCTAATTTTCTTTTTCTGTCAAATTTGTTTTGAAAAATTTAGTAATTCTGGATTCATTCCCTTATTGTCTAATTAGTAATTATCTTGAAGCTAACATTAAGGACTTAAATAATTTGTGACCAGTACGTATTACGTGCGGGTATTGAGTGCCAGTCGAAATTGGCATAACATATGATTCTTTGAATTAAACATTACCTATTACTACTAATAATCCCAAAAGAACACAACACAGGCCACCAATAACTGGATCTGGAACTGTAGCAAGGAATGCACCAAATTTTCCAAGACAGCCAAACAAGATTAGAAGTAACCCGGTAACTTGAATTACGCTTCTGCTGGCTACCTATTAATAAAATTTACTGTCAACTTTGTAAAATAATGTCTCGTAAACAGTGGTGTCAGTGTAGAATATCATTTCTAAAACAGTAGCGCTTGATTCAATATACAGGATGTTCCAAAAAGATACGGTGCTTATATCAAGTAATAAATCTGTATCAATAAATAATAAGTGATTAGCAATAAATGCTATATCAATATTATATCATAAAAGTCCAATAAAAGTATGATCGTATCAAGTTGCATGCTAAGAAAAATTGAAATTAAAATTGGATAAAATTATTTTTAGATCACCATGATGTCATAACGCAGAAGCCATGGTTCATGATAATGTATGTCATAACTGCAGAACTGTAACGATTTCTGCAGTTTCCGGCTGATTTGACATTTGTTGTCAGTAGTGCGGTTCTGAGGCTTCTAGTTCATCTGGCATTAGACATTAGTAATGTGGACGTGTAGCTTCTGGCTCATCTAATACATTACTGACACTTTTGGCCTTAGTTCTTAGTAACATAATTGAAACAGCTCCCGTTTGGGACGTCACGATATAAAGTCTGTTAGTACTTATCAATGTCATTATAGTTTAGTCAAATAGTATAAAAGAGGAACAATCCAACAGTCAGCTCGCATGTGCTAGCAATGATCACAACAAATAGTCGAGAAAAGAATGTGTACAGAATGCTTAGTAACTTTGTCAAAAGTGAGTTATTGTTAAAACATTCTTCACCTTCGTCATAGCTATCACTCCAATATGAGTCGTATACGTTGTGCTTCCGAAACCACCACCCCATAGACCAGCTAGTGCGATTCCAAAACCCTCCACTGCAATTCCTCGACTAACCGCACGATTGGGAGGCGGTGACACGTTACAAATTCTTGCGCATGCGTAGTAATCGCCGAGAGATTCGAGAATGGAAGCCATCACACCAGTCATTAGGCCGATACCAGCCGCAATGTTGAAAGTTGGTGCTCCCCATTGTCCTACAAAAAATTGAAAGAATCCCCACTATTCTTCGAAATCGTAACTTATACTAGAGCAGATAAACTTTTTCGAACTTAGAAATCACATTTACTAATCAAATTGTAATTTTTGCTCCCAGAAAATGAAAATAAAAGAAGAAAGAAGAGGAAGAAAAACCTAGTGATTTGTGTAAAAGCTGTGTCGTTAACTGATTCACGAGTTTATTTATGAACTATATGAACTCTATAAACTTTTTTCAGCAACATTACAGCAAGTTATACTACAGTGCCTAAATGTAATCATTTTCTCACCTGGTTGGTTTCTGTTACATTGCACAAGATTAACCAGTTTTAGCTGGTTTGAGTTTTCTAGTTTAATCAAGTTATTCACAACATAGTGTACATGGAAAAGCAGCCCATTGATGAAGTTTTTGGGTGTGTTTGTGCACCTAAATGAATTTGGTTTATGTTGCTACACATATTGACAAAAGCTTTCCTCACATGATACACGCAGCTAAAATTTTTTGAAATTCTCGCATTGAATCTATTGCTTATCTCGCGAATTCAAAGTTTAATCTGAACCAGATTATTGTCTATATGCTTAAGTTATGATATTACTGTTTGTGGTTGTCTATGTATTTCTTCTTTCTGGTCCAGCGCTTTATCACAAGGTCTCTTATTATGTTGGTAATTGTTACAGGACTGGACTCATCATCGAAGAAAACCTTATAAGGTGAGACACTGAACCAAAAGAAGTGTCATCATACCCATGATCCCTATGCGTGTTATGTCCTCCCGGAACTGCCAGAGGAAATATGGTTGATGAAACCCCTGAAGGGATTTTCTTAGTAGTCCTAATCCATTTACTAATTAGGCCTAGCTTTGCCCACCATCGGTTGCTAAACACAAACTATAATCAATCAACTATTCACTCATCATTATGCTATACTGAACTGAGTTATAACTGAATAACCTGGGTAAGGGACCCGGAACCAAGGACTTTCCGCTATGCTGGACAGTCGGGTGTCAGTTCTAGCCCAGTATCCATAACCATTAGGTGCATCAGGGAGCAATCCTCCTGCTGTTAGTATTGCACATAAAATCCAAGCAAGTATAACTCCAATAGCGATCTGAAATAGACACACGTAAACTGTTTAGTGAGTGATCTGTGCTTTGCAATACAAGTCAGTCAATCGACTAGTTGAGCATATATTAACTATATAGCGATATTTTACTATTCCAGTCACTAAATCAGCCACTTTCCATTTCAAATCTGTAGCTTTTGTCATGGTTGGTAGCTCAGTTAGTATATCAACTAACTATTCATCAGCGTGTTGGTAAAGTAACTGACTAGCCAGTCAGCTGATCGACTAATCACTGCCCGCAACCAACCAACCAACCAACCAACCAACTAATTCAACCAGAGAGAGAGGGAGAGAGAGAGAGAGAGAGAAAGAGAGAGAGAGAGAGAGGAGAGAGAGAGAGAGAAGAGAGAGAGAGGGAGAGAGAGAAGAAAGAGAGAGAGAGAGAGGGAAGAGAGAGAGACAGAGAGAGAGAGAGAGAGAGAGAGAGAAGAGAGAGAGAGAGAAGAGAGAGAGAGAGAGAGAGAGAGAGAGAGAGAGAGAGAGAGAGAGAGAGAGAGAGAGAAGAGAGAGAGAGAGAGAGAGAGAGAGAGAGAGAGAAGAGAGAGAGAGAGAGAGAGAGAGAGAGAGAGAGAGAGAGAGAGAGAGAGAGAGAGAGAGAGAGAGGGACAGAGAGAGAGAGAGAGAGAGAGAGAGGGGGGAAAGAAAGAGAGAGCGAGAGAGGGAGAGAAAGAGAGAAGAAAGAGAAGAGAGAGAGATAGAGAGAGAGAAAGAGAGAGAGAGAGAGAGAGAGAGAGAGAGAGAGAGAGAGAGAGAGAGAGAGAGAGAGAGAGAGAGAGAGAGAGAGAGAGAGAGGGAAGGGAAATTCAGATACATGGACGCCATCAGACCCTTTGCTGTTGTAACTTGGGATCGGTATCTTCACGTTCGACAAATACTGAGAGAAAACAATAATCAGTGCCATTGTTCTGAAAATGTACCAACAAATTATAGGAAATGACAATAATTTAGTTCATGTCGTATAAATTTTATGCATTTTTACACATAGAATCTAATCCTGTTTAGTTGTACGCTCATAAATGTGACTTAATGGAATAAACCAAAATTCTGTAAGATTGTTGCAATTCTGTAAGATTATTGAATTTTTGAAAGCCAATTTGACATGAAAGAAACATGAAACGTTAACCAGGACTGGATTTGGACGAGACACATTTGGAATTATTATGTCATGAAGGGAGTAGACTACATCTCTCAATTTAATCCAAATAGCTCTTACGTCAAGTATAAATAATTCAAGTTTGATTTCGAAAATGCAATAACTTTTGTGCATTCCATCAAATACGAAAATAATCTTAAAAACAAAATATGAATAATTTTAATAGTAATTAGAAGTGACTTTTATCTTAAATGTCTCAGGCGTCTTGAGTGGGTAAACTACAAAAAAGTATACCGATTCTAGTTTAATTTTTGTAGCTACTTACAAGACAGCTATTCCTAAGTGCTTGGAACAGTAGGCATCAAAAACTGCATCAAAAAGTGAGAGACCAATGAGGGTAATCACAGGGGCGATCGTAAGCGGTCCAAGATATCTTTGCAGTAGAGCCACTGCACCACTCACTCCAAGTACTATCTCAAACACACTGGCAATTATAAATGCACCTTGCAACTGTAAACAGTAAGTAGTTACTCTTTATAGTGCTATCGCCTGCAACAGTTACAGAACTAAAACAACTAAGAATTTATTTACAATGGGGGTTTTCTTTGTTTTACGTGTGATTGTTAATTCTTTGCAAAAATCTGACTGATGAAATGCATATCGTTTATGATGACCGGACCGATCAAGCAAATTACAGTGATATACTTTCGGCAGTAGAAACGAAATATTAACCTCTCTTGCTCTTGGTTTCCATATTTCCCCATAATCAAAAGAACCGTTAGATTCACGAATAATGCCATCTAATTCAGCTTGTGTTGGACACCTCCATTTCTCAATTGACAAAATGGCAAAAGTGGCAGACAAGAAGGCATATGATACACCTTGTATAATTGGCAACCTAAAAAGAGTGACTCACATACACATACAGCAGTTAATTCTGAATTTCCAGTAAAAGGCATTTATTCACGTATCAAAACATAGACCTATTTGATATATTATTTGCATCTATGTTTATGTTTGTGTGAGTGAAAGTCTACATCTATGTCTATGCTTACGATTATGCCTACATCAACATCTATCTCTATGTCTACGTCCACTTCTACCTGTACTTCTGCGGTCTACGTCAGTATCTGTTTAACCATGTTTATGCCTGCCTCTACGCCATGCAAGTTTATTTCTGTGGCTGCTTGTTGACACAATTTCCCTTTTCACACTCCCAAGTAAGAACGAGTTTTAAAATTTTAGACAAGTTACCTAACAAGATTTTATTTTTATGCCAGTGTAGTAACAGAGTAGGTCTAGAAAATTACTGAAACCACAACAACCCATTTCAATCAGTGTTCGACTGATAAATACTAAACTGCTTACCTAGTACCTATTGTGATTTGCAAGATGGTGATGATCCCTGACACAAATAAAACAGTTGAATTCATCATTCCAGTTGCTGGGTGTCCATCAGGAATGCACATTGCTTTACTGACCATGATGGGAACAACCAGGGTTGGAGCACACAACATGAGACAGTGCTGAAAATGTGAATTTTCCAGAATAATTGGGATGGGCCTACTACTAGAAAAGCATTAGCAATTAGGTGTAAAGAAAATTTGTCGTAATAGTAAATCAATGGTGTTTACCTGAAATGCGAGTAGTAGATTCAAATACCAGGGAGGCGACTCCTCTAAACTATACAGCAGAGGTGGTTCATTGTCATCGTGTTCAGTACTTCGTGCCCCAATTGATAAGCGAGTATTTCCTTTATCCAGCTTGTTCTCAAAATACAGTCATCAGTATTTCTTAATGTAAGTACGCATGCATACTGCTGCTGGATTGTTAGTAGTTTTTAGCAAATACGTTAAAGTTTGCATGTGCATGTGCAAAAATATGGTTTTATGCCGAAAATTATGCCCTTATTATTAAATAATGAAAGTTAGCTTAATTTAATTAAGACACACTTGCGACAAGATAACTTTGCCGGTGGTTTTCAATTATCGTGTTTAATAAATACAATAAAACAATAATGCACCAAGTTTCGGCAGGTTGTGATGCTACTTTTAATTAGTCGGCAACGTACCTCATTAATGTAATCGGAAGCTGTGAGACCGTCACTTTCACAATCCATAATGGAACCCTTTCCTTTCCTAAGAGTAAACTATGCACCTACGCCTATTAACTGTAATACTGTGTAATAATAATCATGTTCTAGATCGTTTAATTTGGGCATACTCTGGTAAACAAGTTACTTATCGCATATATTAGAACTTTGGCAGAAGAGCCCTACATTGATTAAAATCACGATAATGAGGTACAATGACACCAAATAAAGGAATAAATGAGCAAAAGATTGAGTGAGTAAACATAAAGAAACGAATGAACAAATGAACGAACAAATGAATCAATAAATGGACGAATGATTAAATGAGAAAATGACCAAGAAAATAAAAATCAAACAAGAAAAATAAGAAATAAACAAACAAAAGTAATCGAGCGGATGAATGGAAATGAAAGTATGGTCGGCCAGACGATCAATCATGCAGGATGACAAACGAAAGAAGTAAACCAACACCCACACACGCACACGCACGCGCACACCCACGCGCGTGCACACGCACACGTACGCGCACACGCACACACACACACACGCACACATATACTATATGTTATATACTTATGCATATATATATATATATATATACATATAACTTGCGGGTTAAATTCTATCGTTCTTTAAGCTTACTTTTTATCATATTTTTGTTTCACGCGTCATGGTCTGTAACTATTTGCGTTTTTTGGTCTTCTCTAGTGTGCCATTGTCTTACCATGCAGTGCACATTGTATCACTTCGCGCAGCACTGCTCCCACATTACCACTTACTGATGTACGCCATACTTTGCTAGAAACAAAAGCCTAGTATAACAAATAATCATATCAATAACTTTAATCATTCTGTCAATTCAAGTTCGTGGCTGGTACTGTTTACATCTTGTTATGTAAATATTTATACAACCACTTTGCAGTAACCACCACAGAATAAGTGCCTTTTATACGACAAGACTTTTAACACTTCAACAGATGCAATAAAACGCGTATATGATTACGGTAGTAAAGCACTTTCTTAATAGTGCGATTGGCTGACATTCCTGATAGCGATACAGCAAATATTTTTAAACATGGAGGATTCAGTTCTTGAAAACAAAATTATTAACAAGGTAATTTTTTTATTTTCTTATAAAAAGTATTTTTACCGAAACGTTAATACCCGAGTATAGCTTATTTGCTTAGTTATCCAGTCTTGGTTTTGATGTCTTCCAGTGTGGTGTCGGTACGTGTTTGCGAAAATGATGTCCTTTGACAAGCTTGTAGTTTTGAATAATTAAATTTAGTAAAACTACAAATCAATAGAGCGTTTTCTTTCCCCCCTTTCCCTTTTACATATTCTTTCTTTTCTTTTCTTTTCCCTCTTCCATTATGTTTTACTTTTTATTTTTTCCATTGTTTTTTATCTAGTTTCTTCACCTCCTTTCCTTTCTATTACTTTTCTTTTCTGTCACTCTTTCCTTCCTTTTCATCTCGCATTACATGTGGAAGATTTTATACTTCTTTTTACTTTCATGCTATTGCTGTTTTCCCTACCCTGTTTTGCCTTGCCTTGCCCTGTCCTGCCCTGCGATTTTCTTTACTTTGTATGTATTATAAAACTCCAGGAAGAAAAAATTTGAGTGATTCTTGTTATACTTCTTTACTACGTAGACTAAAATTAAATCTTGCATTATGAAAATTTAACATAAATTCAGGTTTATGCCACCGCCATTAATTGTAATAAAGAAGAACTAATGCAGTTGGAAGTAATAGAAAGAACGGATCACGATACTAAGGCAAGGCATAAACTTCCAGACCTTTTGTTTAGATTAGACGACTCTCCGCCATGGCATCTGAACCTGTTACTGGCACTGCAGGTTAGTGACAGGGCTAATTTATCGCTCATTTAGCATTAAAGATAATTAATGATCTCAAATTAATGTATAAATTTACAGTACTGTTGTTTACCTGTAAAGATACCAGGGATTATAACACATATGACCACATATATTTGCCTCAAGCTATTTGGATTACTTGGACATAAGTTTCTAGAGAACTGAAAATTATGCTCCAGGATTATCCACCTAGACATTGTAACAGTTACTGATAGAACTATACCGCAATTAATTAAATTTTGATGCCAGATTTGAAAAATAGGAAGTGTGAAAAAGTTGGGATGCTATCTGTATTTGAACTATGGACGTTCTGTTTACAAGACAGAACGTCTTAAACCACTCCCACGTTGTATCTCCCAGTGGTCGAGGCAGTTCAAACTTTATCCTTGTAACTGGCCAACCGAATTCAGCATTTTTAAATATGATTTTAAATAATTAATTAATTAATTTCATTTTAAATAATTTTAAGCATGAAATTTTTGTCGGCAATTAATTAATTATTATAATCTTAATGTCGAAATTATTATTAATGACGGAACAAACCTACATTTAATTAAATTTTGATTCCAAAATTAAATTAAATTTATTCTTTGTTCGTTCCATAATTAATAATAATCTTGTCGTTAAGATTATTAAAATTAGTTGTAACAGTTACATTATATCATGGACTCAGGGCAACATTCAGGCAATTTAAATGAAAACTTGAAGGGAAATATCGAACATGTTTTGTTGTGACTACATGACTGTCCTGGCTATAATTTTTCCAGCATTATGTAATTCTCTGTCCAACCACACTGGTCATTCCAATAATGGTCTGCAACGCGATGTGTGTTCCAGCTGATGATCCAGCAAGAGGAATGATCAACTCTACAGTGCTTTTCTTATGCGGTATCACTACACTATTGCAGACCACAATAGGCACAAGGTAATGGATTTTACACCTGGGCTTTCTTGGCAACATCACGTACTTATATGCAGATTGTATTTGGATGGGCTTTTGTTAATGCAAAGTGTTTACTATTCAGTTGTGATAACCCAGAAACGTACCCAACAAGTATTTCAACAATGTATCACCATACTCAGAGCTTCCTCAAGGACCGTAAAAATAACACTATTCACTTAAACACAGTGAAGTATTAGTTACGTGAATACAGATTAGTCTGGAAGTGATGCCTTGTCGTCACAGTATTAATTTTCTACTAAACTAATTCTGTGCAAATATTCAATTGTTTGTAAAAATGTAGTACAAGTTTGGTAAGCTTTTGAAATGTTTCCAATTGACTATTAGCGCAGAATCTGTAGAATATATTAGATTATGATAGATTATAATAAATAATTAATTGTCCATTAAAATGTCATGCGAATAAGCTACCATTGTCAAATTTTGAATTTGCAAAATTGTGATATATTTTATTGTCCCTGACGAAGTCCTGAGTGTAGGGTGAAAAACATGTAAGACGTTAATAAAGATATTTGATCAATGACACTGCACTAGTTGCTGCATTATCTTAATGGAGCCTGCCTTTCGATGACTGCATTTTTGATTCGTCACTGGCATGGATACTCCGTCTGGAGCTGCACGCAGAAAATGTTTAAACGCCAGTTGTTCATTCTAGCAAATAGTACTTGATAAATGAAATTTTAACTACAAAGAAAAAAATCTTTGTTTGGCTTGTGAAAAAGCGCCTTGATTTTTCTGATAGGCCTAATCGTTGCAGACTCAGCAACAATGGATGTTATTGGATTTTATTGAGTTATTGCCCCATTTACTATTTAATAAATTTATAGAGGTGGCTGCGCTTCAACAGAACATTTTCAAAGACTCGATGAAATCGGCCCATTACAACAAGCAGCCTTAATTCAATCATTCGCAACAACTTGCTTGACGTTGAAAACCACAACAGAGCAGCCAGAATTGTGTTAGTCCATGTTGCAACAGCTCCATTGGCAATGACCACGATAATTCTGCAATATATTTTCAGACATTTATAGTTAAAACAACATAACTTTATTATTAAAACATTTACTTAACTATAAATACTTTGTTTTAACTAGAAATGTTTTTAAGTGCCTGTACTAAATAATATTTTCAGACTTCCAATCATACAAGGAACGTCCATATCATTCCTGTCAGCTACTTTTGCAATATTGCAAACTCCAGCATTGAAGTGCCCGTCACAGGAGGAAATAGATGTCATGGTCAATGTATCAAATGGTACATTTGATACAAATGAAATATGGAAAACAAGGGCAAGAGAGGTTTTTATTTTTTTCAATGCAATATTGACTGAGCATTCAGGCAATGTAGGCGAACAAACCACAAGTGCGAATTGTGCGCTTTTGCTGCAATCAAGTATCGATAGCTGAATCGCTGATAGCCGTATTTGCTTAAAACGAAATTGTATTTTTAACAAAATAGCTGTAAAAAGTCTTTGTAGATGATACATAGAATAATACTATACTGTAATAGTAATAAATCAGTACTATACCATTAAAATTTCTAATTTTCAGTTGCAAGGTGCATTTATAATTGCCAGTGTTTTTGAAATACTGCTTGGAGTAAGCGGTGCAATGGCACTACTGCAAAGATACCTTGGACCACTTACAATTGCTCCTGTGATCACACTCATTGGGCTTTCAGTGATTGACATTGTCTTCGAGGAATACTTGGCCAAGCACCTTGGTATAGGAATATTGTAAGGCAGCATTACTTTTTTAAATGTGAATATGGTACTTTTTGAAGTTATAGTGGGTAGCGTTTGCGAGGGGGATTTAGAATTCAGGAGCAAATCGAGTATTTTGCCACAGTCTTACAAGTGTGTAGGAATTACAGATCTCATACATTTTTATATAGTTTGATTAATTAGGCTTTTAGTTTGTCTAGTTTTCTAGCTTGTATTTTTTTAAAAATTGAACACCTTTCTTTAAATTGGCTAATGTTGTTTTAGTTGAAATTAAAAGTAAATTAGTTAATTACATTGAAGCAAAAGGATTGTGCAGTCATAAGTGTAAGATATTACTTATATGTGATTGATTGTCGCCGTTGTTTTGTATTATGATTATAGAATATGCATAATTAACAAAATGCAGAGGTCACGTACCCGATAGAACACGATGATAACTCAGTCACAAACTGAAACATACTAGAAACCGACTCTAGACAACTTTCTAGACACGAATCATGTTGTAGAATGTTCGAGAAACTGTTGTCTGTGCTTTATTTATTTAAGTTTTGGAATGTGCTTCAATACCACCCACTGAGATAGTTTAGAAAATGTGTCTTGTATGGTTAAGCAGATATGAGTTTTCTTCAATATCCCCCACTTGATGGCATTATATAGTACTAAACAGTATATAAGATTCCTTCAATATTTCACTATTGGTGCCATTGTACTGCTACACCAATAGATAAACTGTAGTTGAGGACAGGAGAGATGGTGCATTTGGTGCAGAGAAGAGGTGCCATCTGAAAATACTTGTGTAAAGAAGTAAACTGCATTACCAATAACAAAGCAAACGAACTGAGTCGTGGATTTAAGCATATAGATAAGCAAGTTTAATTTAAATGTCTCTTACGTATTTTGGACAACTTCTTTGAATCTAAAAGTTACCACCGAGTTGTTTATCTTTTCAGAGCTTTGGCGCTCACTGTATTATTTTCCCAGTATCTGGAGAATGTGAAGATACCATGCTTTACGTACAAAAAGAATCGTGGATGTATTCGATCAGATTTTGAATTTTTTCAACTTTTTTCGGTGCGTGTAATTATTACTGCATAACCTGATTAATGACATGAAAAGTTATTATGTAGAGGCCACTGTAAACACAAGAAGATCCTAAACTTGGAATGCATGGGGAGGCATGATTAACCCTCTTCTATAATACTGCTTTTCAGAAATAAAAACAAATTCATATTGACAACTTTGATGGAAATTTTGGTATTGACAATCTTAAAAAAATAAGAATATAAATAATTAATTGAATTGTTAGCATTAACATTTCTAAATTGGCATTGTTTCCCATAAATAGATTATCACATCCATGGGGATCGTGTGGATACTGTGCGCAATATTGACGTCACTGGATAAGTTTGGTAAATCACCAGAAGAACATGGCTATTGGGCAAGAACCGATATAAGGTACAGCAGCATAACGGAAAGCCCTTGGTTTCGAGTGCCATATCCGGGTAAGATGACACGCTAAAAATTTGCCTAGCGTCATGCGCTATCCATATCTGCGGTACAGCTGCGTATAAAAATCAATAAGAAAAAGCTGCAGAAAAAAACGCAAAACGCAGGTCTGATAAATTATATAAACCGATGTTATTTATTCCGCATCCGCATACGCATCCGTATATGGATTCCAGTGTCTGAGATGGGATGAATTACAGAATAGTTGCGAGTAAGTGCTTTTACGACCAAAGTTACGATCAAACTCTGAACAGTTTCATTTGCTACACTGACTCTGGCTGTTTACCTTTTTGAGGCAGGGTGCACACTGCACACACATCTGAACTTGGCTAAGACACTTCTGTTAGTTCAGTGGATCCAGAGAGTATTAGCCACGATAATGATTCAGGCCCAGAATCGCCGCAAACAATATTGAGAAGGCACTGCGGTTGAATGCTAGATTGCAGCTTGAAGTATACTGAATTGTATGAATCATAATACAGTCAACCCTCGTTAAACCGGACTAATTGGGGGGTGGGGTGGGGTGGGGTTGCGGTCCGGTTTAGCCGATTGTCCGATATGCCTATATATAGTCTATATTACACAAGAATAATCACCTTAATAAGGCCTATATACATTGCACTATATACTGTGCACTATATACTATACTGTATATTACTTTAAAATAGTTAACCTGTGAAGATAAAGAAATTAGTGAGTGCTTTTGATGGGGTAAGCAAACTGAATTTTAACGGGAATCGTAGCAGCCTGGGCGGCACCGTGAGCCGCTTCGGCCCGTCAGTGGCTCGTGGTGAGTTGGTAGGCCGTGTTGTGTTTAGCACTCCGGTTCGGTCGGAAATTGGTCAGTTTCCTTTACCACGGATGACGTCCGTCTTATCCGATATCCGGGCTAACGGGGTCCGGTTTAACGAGGGTCGACTGTACAGTAATGATTCAACACAGCGCATAGCCTATTATCATGGAAAAGATGACCAAATATTTGTTGTTAGATCCTAGTAATTGTTCAGTAGGGTTGTCTTATGGCTTTGGAAAAATGCCTACAAGATGCTATGACTCAATTATACTTTAATCAATAAAATGCGGTTTTATATTCAGAATAAAGTCTTTCCTCATAATAATTGCAGGACAGTGGGGTGCACCAACCTTTAGCATAGCCGCTGGTGTTGGCATGATGGCTGGTGTCGTGGCGTCTGTCTTGGAGTCTATTGGAGATTACTACGCATGCGCGAGGATATGCGAGGTGCCACCACCACCAAAACACGCAGTTAGCAGAGGGATTACTGTAGAAGGTTTTGGTGTCACCCTCTCCGGATTGTGGGGAGGATGTTTTGGAAACACTTCCTATTCGTCTCATATTGGAGTGATAGCTATTACAAAGGTAACATGGATGTGTTTGACGTCACACGCTTTTTACATTCATAATAATGATAATTATATGTACTGTGTAAAGTTGCTCAAAGAAGTGTTTCATTGCCTTCTGTTTTCGAAAAAAAAACTATTGCGGAATGCAATCCATTGGGCCACTCGCACACACGCGCTCACGTACGGCATACGTACAAAGTGTTTGTAACACGTTCTCATGGCTGTGTTACTTCACATTAAGCATGTAATAGAATTTATGAAGTGTCAGTTTAATAATGTGCAAGTATCTGCGACCACTTCACTATTGGCTTTACGCCAAATGTTAAGGCATGTTTCTTTTGCCAATAATTACGTTGCTAGCGCTCCAGTAGTCAGTTGGAAATCTAAACGACGTTGCCCGGCAAAACATTCCCTTAAAAAATTAGTGGAAACAGTAAAAATGTAGCTTCGTTAACTGGAATGAATTCTGCAGAAAAAATTATGATTATTCAAGAAATAAGTTTTTGCTATGGAAAAAACAAGGTTGTCCAAGATTTGGCCAGTTTTTGAGGAAATGAAAAGAGTCTGCTTCAGATTCAAGCTGGCATTCCGCTACTGTCGTAAACATGAACAAATGATAATATGTGACAATTCAGCTTGTAGCTTCTCTGAAGACTCCTTTTGGCGAAACATCAAAAGCATTATCAACAACTATATTTCCATATCAACAAATGTAGGCGATGCAAAAAGGGAACGCAACATCTGTAACTTTTGGAGGACACATTCACGAGCTTCTAAATTCCACTCCGAGGAGGAATATATCAATCGCCCTTCAACACTTCTGCAACACGTCACTCTTCGACTGTCCCATACGCGTTCAATATTTCCTTTAATGACATTGAGGCGACCATTCCATCATTAAAACGGCATAAATCAAGCGATCCAGATAATTTATTGCTGAAACTGTCATATATGCCAGTCCAAGAATTCATGTATACTTAGCCATGTTATTCACGACAATGTTTAGCAATGCATATATCCTGAACATAATTAGTGACACTTATTACATTCCATTTGTAAATAACAAAAGACTAAACATTACTGATTGTAATAATTTCATACCAATAGACTAGTGTAGTACTGTTAGTAAGTTACTTGAACATGTGATATACGGAACATGTAAACACTTATTCAATAGGTCGGATAGCCAAAAACAGCAGTGGTACTCACTTGTGCATATTTGTATTGAAAGAGGTAAATTCTAGCTTACCAACCTAAATATTTCTCCCGCATACTCACCTTCTATAGATGACAATAAAGCTTTCCATAGGGTTAGTTCCCGAACTCCCCGTAGCTAGAAAATCGGGGCCTCCGCCTGTGGTTGAATCACTTAAACAATGGTATATCACAAACAAAGTCAGAACAAAGTGGAGTAACCGGGTTTCTGAATTAATTAATATCACAATCGGCGTTCACCAAGGAGGCACATTGTCTGCTTATCTTTTTGCTATATACGTGGATGACCTAACAAACAACTTGTCTTATCTAAAATCTGGTACAGGCAAATTGGGCAACCTTAGTGTAAATAATCTTTTATATGCTGATGACTTACGTATATTAGCTCCCTCTATACAGGCATTGCAAAGTATTTTAAATGTCTTTTCAAAGTTCCCTAGTAATCATGGCCTGATTTCTAATCAGCTAAAACGTACTGCTTACATACATCCGAATAATATGCGATATAATGCCCAGGGCTACCTTTTGACGGTGTTGAAATCTGTGTTAAAAATAGTCGCAAAAATCTTGGTCATGTGCGTTCTAATGATTTTTCTGATGATTTAGACATAAACAACAGAGTCGTTTACTAGTCGCTACATTAATATGCTATTGCTAAAAAAATGTAAAAACAATGCTCTTTCGTTAATTCTGTAACGAAATATATTGTAATAACTTCTTAAGGGCTACTTTCATACGCAGTTTTGCCAAGATCCCACTTACAACACTGTTTTTTTCACAAGGGTCTTACATGTTGTAATTACGATACGCCTTGTTATACAATAAGTGCAAAAAATAATGCTAAAACATTTTAAAGTACAGTTGTGTCACATTTAAGAATACCAGTCACTGAATTCGCATATTCCATAGCTAAATCATATATGCTATTAAACTTTTTAAACACGATTTTATAGCAGAGTATTTAGGAATGGCCTGATTTACTGATGTAGTAATCGCTGGTTTTTAACTGATGCCTTGCAATTTTAAATTCGTATATATTTTTGTTTTATATTTTTTGAATATATCTGTCGCTGTTTTAATAGTTCATGCCATATAGTGTTTTTTAGTTTTTAGTCTAAATTTTAACTTTTATCTATTTTATTTGGGAAAAGAACTTTAAACAAAAAATAAATAATTAGAAAACTATTTACCGTTGTCAAGGAATCCATTTTTCGTAAAAAAATAGGCTAGGAAGTATCTCTTTTGTGATAACACAATGTAAAATCTGGCTAAATACACTACCTAAATGAGACGGGCATCACGGCGAAATATCCTTTTTTACAAAGTTACTGCGCAAGCGAGTGAACAAAAGGCGAAATACTAACAAAGGCAACTTTCATAGCTTTCTAATATCTAAGCAAGCGATGCGATCACAGCAACACAGTTTTTCTGTAAGTTAAATTTCTGCACAGTGAAATTTGCTTTCACATTACAGGTGGCGAGTAGGAGTGTTGTACAAATAACAGGCGTGCTCATGATTGTGTTTGGCTGCTTTGGGAAATTTGGCGCCGTATTCGCAACAATGCCAGAACCAATTATAGGAGCTTTGGTCTGCGTAATTCTTGGATTAATAACAGCTATAGGTAAATTGCAGCTAATACTTATAGTATAAGTATTTTATTTTCTGAACATACATATTTCATATTTTCACCCTTTTACTAATAGTCCCTTAATTGCTATATATTTATATATAGGATAATGTATGCAATACAATGCAGTGCAATGCAATGTAATGTAATGTAATGTGATGTGATGTGATGTGATGTGATGTGATGTGATGTGATGTGATGTGATGTAATGTAATGTAATATGATATGATATGATATGATATGATATGGTGTGGTGTGGTGTGGTGTGGTGTGGTGTGGTGTGGTGTGGTGTGGTGTGGTGTGGTGTGGTGTGGTAACATAACGTAACGTAACGTAACATAACATAACATAACATAATATACATATACATATTATATAGTATAGTATCGTTAGTATTGTATAGCATAGCATAGCACAGCACACCATAATATAATATAATTTTAATTGCATTTTACAGGCACAATATATTTTTTATGCAGGGTGTGTCAAAAAGAAACAAAGTACTAACAAACACTATAAATATATCATTATTGCATCATTCAAAGTTCAGCAGGCGTGGCCTCTTACTATAGGTTTTACATGGCAAATGTAGACCTGCGTTAACTCAAATGCAGATTTAGGTAATTCAAATGTGTCTTGGTAACTCAAATGTAGACTTAGGTAGTTCAAATGTGTTAACAATGGTTTTCAAGAAATCTTAAGCGTTTTTGGTAAGTCAAATGTAGACACATGTCAAGTCAAATGTGACATTGGTATCTCAAATGTGGACAGGTGGTAAAGTTTAAGGAAGTAAAATTTAATCTTCTTTGATCTTAACTTAATAATTGCTCTTAAGAAAGTGAAAATAATAACTTTATATGTCTAATAATAGTTCACTAATATTCTGTAAACTTTACAGCCAAGCTAGCCAGTTAAGTCATGCTGATTAGCATTGGGATGACGTAACTTCGGTCACGGCCCCTACTATCTAGCCTCTTAAAACAATTAAATTGCAAAGCTCAATGTTTTCACCGAGATTCACTTTTGACAGGCGTGGCTAATCTTCAATATGTGGACATTAATTCAACAAGGAATCTCTTTGTCTTTGGTTTCTCACTTTTCATGGGTTTATCATTGCCTATCTGGTTGAAGAAGAACCCAGACGTCATCAACACAGGTACTGTTTGCCAATTGCTAGCTTCTCTAAAAAATAAATGAGAATACCCTTGGGTTCAGTTATTTGTCGTAGTATAATGAAGCAAGCGTCTCTGTCATTTGCAAGCAGGTTGCCTCGAAAAGGCGTTGGCTATTTTGTTGTTTAGGCCCATAACTAATTCTTTTAATTATACTTTTCAAACCTTCATTATATGTATATAACTTTTTAAATTGATTTAACTGAGTTAATCGTATGTTGTTCGCTTTAGGAATTTGATGCTGAGATCTGGTACCAAGGAAACATAACTATTTATCATAACTGCAGTTGCACTATTAACTGTTCTTGAGGTAACTGCTCCTGCACCATTAATTTCTGGTTCTTGAACAAATAATGTTTTACAGGAAGCCAAGTTGCGGATCAAATTATCATGGTTTTGGGAAGCACAGGAATGTTTGTAGGTGGCGCTGTTGGGTTTTTCTTTGACAACACAATGCCAGGTTTGAAATTTATCATTCGGGGTAATAACTATGTATATGCGTTTATTCTACTAGTCTTGTAATCAATGTTGGTTGCATTGAAAGAAACTTTATAGTGCGGCCAAAAGTCTTACATGAACGTATATCGTTAATATTGTACATAAGAGACATTCAAACTGATTAACTAAACTTTAGATGAGACCAAGCGAAAGTTAATCGATGAAATTAATGTGGGTGATAATTAATGGCAATAAAGTAACAAAGAAACCTATTTTGCTCTAAAGATCACACCTTGTGCAGGAAAGAGAGTAAACGCAGCAAAAGATCTTATAAAATATACTTATTGCTAAGAAATGGAATGTGTCTGCAGCATGTGTTCGGCTGCTAAACCAAACAACCAAACTAGTAAGAAGTGCAGATCGAGTTAGTGTTAAATTTAAAAGAATCTGTACTTTGATTGCTAGCGTGTAAATGGGAAGACAACAAAACAGTTGTGAACAAACAAGATATTTTCCAGAACACAGGCCATTAGTGAATTCTTGGTTCCATAAGAGGAACCTTCTGGCCTCTTTCTGGCCTTTCTTTTCTTTTCTAACGCTTCTTTCCTCGCCATCACCTCCCCTTCTTTTCCTTCGTTTGCCTGTCCTCGTCCTTTCGTTTTTGTTTCGCTTCGCTTCGCTCCCTTCCCGCCTCCTCCCTTTCGTTCTCTTTCTTTCTCTTCCTACCTTGCTTTGTCTTGCTTTGCCGTATTTTTTGCTGCATGACTTTTCAGGTCCGCGTATCTTTTACATTAATTACAAAAATTCAACACGTTGTTTTTTTTCAGGTACTTTGGAACAGCGTGGATTTTCCGAATGGATTAAGAAATCACAGCCGGCAAAAACAGATAGCGTTGTGAAAAGTAATTGCTATGATCTCCACCCTTGCATAATGAATTTTATACAACACAGAAAGCTGTTTAGATATATTCCCCTATGTCCAAACTTTTTATCTACATCTAAAGATGCAACTAGATAGCAGCGATCATGATTGTGTATTTTGTTATTTTTAGATAATTATTAGCTTTATATCTGATTCATTCCAATGTATAAAATTGCGTGAAGGACTATATATTTACAATTGACAGTTTATTTACAACAAAAGCGAGCTGCTTACTTGCAAATGGGCATTAGCGTTGTTCCCAAATTCTAAGATAGCATGTTTATCACGAAGAAGTCATTAAGATTTTAAGTTAGTAGTATTGGGGTTACAAAGCGTGATAGTTCACTGGTTAGTATACATTACCTGAAAGCATCTAGAGCGAGAAATAAAGCTTTTGACGCATATAAATACACCCTGGAATGTTTACAAAGCTCACGCATAACTGAAGGTGCACTCTCTAGAGTCTAGCCAATAGAACTTTTAGCAAATCATACTTATTCTATGATAATAACGCCTTACATAGTGTATCGAAGATGAGGCAAGAATCGGCAGAAGTGTCTTGTCCGGGACGTATAAAGAGCCTACCTCAATGATCGGACGCAGTTCGGCAGATGATTTCGTTTTCAGTTTGCAACAGATAGAGATACTTTGCTTAAAGCTTTTAAATTTGGAAATTTGAACGCAAGTATTACGTCCCCACCTAAAGAGAGATAGTGACATTATCGAAGACGAAAATGCGCAAAGGTATTTCACTAGAAGATTGTACACTAGATGTACAGCATTTACTGCTGTATCCTACCTTAACAACTTTTAACTTTGAATATGTTATCGTTAGAAGAAAAAATTCATTACGATATAAAATGCGTTATAATATTATTCATCGCGAAAATGACTTAGAAATGAATTTTTTACTCATGCTCCTGGATTTTTTAGGGAGCTTTAAGACAAAGTTTAAAAAAATCGATCTGTATCGTCAGTTTATTAACATTCGTTTGCCATTAAAGTCAAATACTATAATTCACTCCATGAGCAGGTAAAAGGAGTCTGAACTGATAAATGCCGCCCCCAGTAAACTATTCAGGCAACGATTAATAAACATTGACTTTTCAACTCATTTTTATTTTTGCACACGCATGTAGGTAATAATTTTACTCTCCGTCTCCTCGTAGCCATGTTAACTTGTCTCGTTTGTTATTGTGCATCCTCTATTGCTTTATGCAGTTATTTTATGTATATATGCTTAAATACAGACCTTGGGTAAAAAGGTAATTTATAGATACTTTAATAAACAAATAAATAAATCGATAAATAAGTGAAACCGCTTAGTAGCCAGCTGCCATCCATTTGCTAATCAGGACTGGCATTACCTCATTTTGTAGCCGAGCACGCACATTGATAGGAATCAGGCAGTGGTAATTCTAAGAATAAGTATTTAAGCATACATAGTGCAATTATTTTTCTGTACACGATGAAGCACCTCGAAACTAAATTCTCAACGCTTTGTTGATTTAAGGCATAAATAGTTATGTATAAACACGTTTTTTGTTATTGTAGTATTTCACATAAATTGTTATCTCCCAGACGCTTGTTACAATAAGAAACAGCTTACAACATTCTTAAAGAACAGCTAACACAAGGAAGTTTACTTATATCATCCATTATTGTTGTGTCTGGCAAATACAAACAACTAGACGTTTTTTTCAATTTACCGTATAGAAAACTTGGAAAATTACTGCTTTTAGCGTGCACATTTATTAAGACTTTGCATGGAGTATTCTAATAATTTGATATCATATTTATGTATGTAGGCTTGCAATGGAAGACGTGGATACAATGAAATATTCTTAGATACATTCTCTCTCGCTCTCCCTCCCCCCTCCCCTCTCCTCTCCTCTCCTCTCCTATCTATCTATCTATCTATCTATCTATCTATCTATCTATCTATCTATCTATCTATCTATCTATCTATCTATCTATCTATCTATCTATCTATCTATCTATCTATCTATCTATCTATCTATCTATCTATCTATCTATCTATCTATCTATCTATCTATCTATCCATCCATCCATCCATCCATCCATCCATCCATCCATCCATCCATCCATCCATCCATCCATCCATCCATCCATCCATCCATCCATCCATCCATCCATCCATCCATCCATCCATCCATCCATCCATCCATCCAGCCATCCATCCATCTATCTATCTATATCTATATAGATATCTATATATATATATATATATATATATATTAAACGAACTATATAAAAAGCACTGAAGGAGGCATAAATGACCCAGTTTTGGCGCGCGTCCACAGCACGTAATTATTCAGTTTGAAGTGTACAAATTACGTAACTGGAATAATTTTGTTTATTTTAAACTGGTTCATTTAATTATTAATGCAAACAAAAGATGTCGCCACGCCACTTGCGACTGGTTTTGCTATATTATTATCTTCAGTTTCCTACTTTTGTGAGTACAAGAAAAATCCAAGACTGTTGTGCACAGATTTTATCGTCTTGGCGGTTTCTCAGTCTCTCAGGTTAGTGTTTTTACGTATTATATTATATATATATATATATATATATATATATATAAATAAATATTTATAAAATAATACAAAGACAACAACATATAATTACAATTATATTTATATCAATTTTATTTATTATTTATTAATTAAATTTTATATTATATATATGAGTGATATATTTACGTATTGCATAACAATTTTTACGCATATATAATATGTCTTTGTATTATTTTATAAATTGTGTTTTAGTAATTCATTACAGTACGTTCAGTGATCACTTATAACTAGTTTCATTTTCAGTTGTCCTTTTGTTGGTTTGAAAAAAATACTTTCTTTTTCAGAAAGATAATTGGCCTATGACACAACTGTTATGCAGGCCATTATCTGAAAGCCTAAACTGCGCAATACTTGTAGCAAATAGCTCAGTAATGATTGTTACACTAAGTTAAAATTAAGTTAATTAAAACTAAAATCATACAACATAAGTCATGGTACCACTTGTCACGAAATTTGAGATGTGTTTAGGATTTTGTAGAACTTGTTCTATCATTTTCATTTTTATTAATTTGCTAAACAAAGCAATGGACAAAGAATTTTTTACTTATTGTTCAATAATATTTCGTGCTTTAGTTTAACGTAGTTTTATTGCAAAAAAGAAGGGATTACAGTACGGCTAGAACAAGACAGTTTTACACATTTGCTGCAAAACGACAAAGAAAAGAGCAGACAATAATTACGAACAGTAGAAGCATTACAGTATAATTACTACCAGTACAGATGCATACATAGTGTTGAAAATAACAATAATATTACTATGAAAACAATGTAAACAAGTATAATGGTTAGAAGCGTTTAGCAAAAAATATAAATTTCTTACGATTCCGTGTTTTTTTGGAATTATTTAACTGAATAAGAAACTAGGCAAAGACAAGCAAAATGGTGTCTATTTATCGAGCTTTAGTTGGTGCATTTTACCAAGCAACTATGAAAATTGACGACAACCAATATACATTCACTGTAGACGTCATACAAATGAGAATATGAGTTTTTAAGTCAGAATGACGTCATTATTTAGCCCGAATTTCTCTCAAAACAAAATCTGGTGTTTCGTTATTGAATTTCTGTCTTTATCTGTGAGATATTTTCTTCACCGTCCAGATTTTTCATTTAGTGGCTCCTTTGTCTGCCTGGTTGTTAGAGACTGTATTTATCTTTTTATTTAATTAAAATAGCTAAAGTGTGACTGAAATATGGAAATGCTAACATTATTTCAGGGAAGGTTTAGAATTTTGCTGCCTGACCACAAAAATTGGCCGGGAAAGGCCACTACTGTCGTCTGGAGAAAAATAGTTTGCTTGGCATAGCAACTTCCTAACTCAATGACGAAATTCCTTCATAAGCAGAAAATATACAATTGGATCCAGAAAATAGTTTAATGTTAAACCCAGTGCTTTTATCATAAAAAATGGATTTTTGTCTTGCGGTTTTGTAAAACTGATTGTCCAGGTGAAGCATCGTTGGTGCATAAGTGTGATTGATGAACCGATGATTACCGCTGACATTCTAGCTGCCTTCACTTGCATTAGCAAACCGATTCTAGAATTTTTTGACAGTCGCATGATATTTCTTGCTGCTTTTATATGTGATTATGGTGTAAGCATTTACGATGAAAACCAGTTCTGTGTGAAATAATGTAATGCATAGAATACAGCACACCAGGAATGAACCACAAGTTGAAATTCCCAGCAACAACGTTTTTGATGTATGTAGCTACCTTGAAAGCGAAAAGTCCAGCCAAGAACAATGAATATATTCTAGAAGTTATGATAAAGACCCCATATACTTGCGAGTTTATTTGCAACTTGTGGTATCAGACAGGACTGTTATTGCAATATAGCGATCGATAACAACAGCAGTGAAGAAAATCACATGCAGAATGATTAACATTCCAATTAGAAATAGATGTAGACAGCACCACTCTGTTGAAGGCTTTGGTTTCATTGTTAGCGTAAATGCCATTACCAATATGAACTAAAAATACCATTACAGCAAATCTGTTGCTGCCAAGTTTGCCAGTAACTTGCAATGGAAATGTCTGTAGACGTCTGTACTTGTAAATGGCAATAATAACCATTGCATTTAGAAAAACTATAACTGTTCCTATCTGTGCATTTATAACCGACGTGGCAATATCACGCAGACTGATTATTGTTTTACTAAATACATACGAATCATCGATGCTTGAGATCACGGACTGATTAAGCATTCTGATTGCGATGTTGATCAGTTTTCTGTTAATCAGGCTTCAAAATTTCTGTACGTCACCAAACTTCGAAATTGACATTTACAGATAGCAAAGAAAAAACCGAAATTTCGTGAGACGACACAAGTTAATGAGAACATTGCGGCTTTTGGTAAAGCAGTTTGCAATCAACATATTCGCGATCTTATTATTTAATTATTATGTGTGATCCTACTTTTTAACAAGAATCGCTATACGTATTTGTACTAATAAGATGAAGCCTGTAGATGTACTTATTACTGCTTGAGGGAAGCCAGTCTTTGTGTAAGCAATCTTTTTTTGTTGGATAGAAACACTTGAACTTTACTACACACATGTTTTCTTTTACACTGCGTTGTGTTGAGTAGGTTATTGTTTTTGCTACTACCACTAAAATTAGAATAAATACAGTTGAAGCAAAAATTAGTTACCCAAGTATGGAGTATAGAGTGAATTTGAGAAAAAAAATCACAAGACCAGTGGGAAAATAATTTCATTTCAAACAGTAAAAATTATAAGGCAAAGTTCACACACACATATATATAATTGCAATACTAATTAAATTCGAAAGAGGTTGAGCAGGCAAAATAAAAAAGTAACAGTTAATAAGCGTTTATGTAAGTGACCTGACGAAAAACAAAGTTGCCATTGTCAACAGTGACAATTTGTACTTCATTTTTTTAATCTCTTCTAATAGGTGAACACATCTGAACACGTTTTTTCTATGTTTCTCGAGATACAAGTTTTTGGTAATTTTCTTTTTCGCTAGACAAGCTAAATCTTGCAATTGGTATTAAATGCTATACAATTTAATGTTTAGCAAACAAAAAACTTAAAAGTTTAGTCGTTCATTAAATTTAAGTTTATTATTTTTAGTCCACATTTTCATTTTTAATTGGGAAATTTTTACAGATCTATGGGTTTTGTCAACGTTAAACATGCTCTGGAAATACGTTTTCGGTATCTTGTGATGTTCCCGTTTCACATTGGTACCAATATACGATTATTTATTTGTAGAACAAAAGCATTAATACTACTTGGATGAAGTAGTAATAATATTTTTTACTATATTTTTAATATTCTCAATGTTTGGAAACTCACGCCCATAAACTAATGACACTTAAGGTCCTTTTCGTCGACATAGTGTAAAGGAACTTGTTAATGTAACATCGTGAAATGTAAAGCGTGTGATATACTTTGGGAAAAACTAAATAGTGAATTTGCATTGATTTCAGATCAGGTTCTAGCAGAGAAGGGTTTATTCAGCAGCTCGAGACATATATCGTGAAAGAAATGAAAACTACCGTGTTCTATGTTCTCTTTGCTGTTCTTATGGTAAGTCAGGTTCAGGCGATCGCATTTTATTTCCATTAAACAGAATTGCTGAAATTATGACGAACAAAAATTCTGTCAGTATTAGCTTCTTTTCTACCACTCATATAATTAGAGCGATGGTGCAATGTTGTAACTAGATACGCTACAATATTGTGCCCTGTATATTTTGCACGATTACTGAAGCACCATTACTTTTGCTTCGCAAATTTTTGCGAAGCAAACAGCTGTACACCATTTTACGAGATTTTCAAAAACTGTAGTCCGCAAAAGTTTTTGCCAAAAGGCAGGAATTTACCAGCTAACTACTCAAACTATTTCATATTACATGCTTGGGATCAAATTGGCAACATTAATTACTTATAGTTTTCCTCATTTACTGTTTTATTTCTTCAAAGGGCGCTTAGTACTAAGTCGCCTTTGAAGAAATAACATAATTTCGAAAATGTAGGGACACTGCCCCGAGAATACGCAATTTTCTTTATCCACTGTTGTATAACCGTACCTTTTATTTGAGTTTCAATTCTTGAAACTTGAATTAGTGTTACGATATAGTGTACATTGATTATATAGTGCTATGATGAGATCTTAAGCTTGCTATGCTATGTTGAACCGATAATTCAATTCAAACGGTAGAGCGTGCGAGCTAGAAATCACCGTCCCGGGTTCATATCCTGACTAAGTACAATTTTTTAGCGCTTTCTTTTTCAGTTAATCAGCAGTTAGGCTATAACTGTTGTAAGCGTGCTGTCTTTCTAAGTGTTTATTTAACAGTTTAGGCTCAGCAGCAGTTACCGAATTTACTGAATGTAAGGTCAAACTACTAAGCTGACTAACAAGTTGGCAATACCCCTTAAAAGGAAAAAGACAAAAACGCCCTAATTTCATATGTCTTTAATCGCTGAGCTCAGCTGGTAGTAATTTTTCTCGGATTATCGGGGGGGGGGGGCGGTGGGTGAAGGCTAGCGGTGAAAATAAAATTTTTTATTGCGATCTGATTTGAAAATATGGGTACCGCTGTACCAGGTTCTACCGGTTTTGCTGGAGGTAAACTAGTTGACACATATTCACGCATTTTATCAGGAGTAGTATTAATAATTTGTTCCTCCTAGATTGCGTTATAGCGTTTTAATAGAACAATTAGCAGATGTAATGAGGGCCACTATTAATATTCACCGTTGAAGATACTAGTCCTATCCCAGTAATTGCCAAAAATGAAGTCTGGTGAGAGTTTTCATTTTTGTGTCAAATCAAAGTGGGCCTGAGTAAACGGACGAAACGAAAATTAATAGCAAATTTGTGTTAGATTTTAATTCTAATGTTTTTTAATTGAAAAAAAACAGAAAAGCTTCGTCTTATTTGATATCTAATAACTGGTAATTTTAAAGTGAATCAATTTGCACGAATGTTCACCGTTACAGGTAACCAATTCAGATGGACGTTCAACAGTCTCAGTCAGTCATCCAAACCACATATTCATCAGTAATTCAGCCAAAAATATTCCACGTAAGCACGTAAGGAACTACAGACATAGTAAACCACTTAGTGAGCACGTTGTTTATGATCCCGGATACGAATACATCAAAGTTAATGTCGACAATATCTACAATAGAGGTAACCATTATGAATATGACGGTTTTGCTGATAATGATGGTGACAGTGATGACTACAGTGACGACATCCAAGCTGATAGTTATTATGATAAAGTTGTGGGTAGAAGTGACTTCGTCAGTGAAGCCCAAGCTGACTTGCTAGTCACAGACCACAGCATGGTTGATGAATACGGAAATAACATGAATTATGATGAAAATGATAAACATTTGGATCATGATGATGATGATGACGATGGCAATGATCACCAAGTCTATTATGACGATGTAGAAAGTCATGGTATTGATGATGATGATGGTGATGATGATGACGACGACGACGACGATGATGTTGATGATGGTAACAACGATGATGAAGATGATAAGCATTGTGACTATGGTAACGATTATAACGATGATAATCAATGTGAGATTGATCAAAATAATGAAGATACCAGATTGACTGAAGAAGACACAGAAGATATTCTCGACCGAACGACGAAGAAGACACAGAACGAACAAGTCGATCACCAAAGAACAATTAAGTATAAGATCAAGGAGTTTTATAACAAATTAAAAGACAGTCCCAGGCGTTTAGAAAGAATAGAAAACTCTAAATGAAAATGTGTGCTGCTGAATCCTCAAGCTGTGGAATTTTCCAAAACGGATTTTACAAAATTTTCCATCAATGACAAATTTATTCAATAGATCATCAGAAGAATGCTGACTGGCAGAAAATAGTTGTTTTAATTTTCAGTTCTGTGAAATTAAAAAGTGTGTTACGCTACCAAAAGCGGGTTCAATACCTTAGTTATACGACAAAAGTGTATACAGTTAATAAGGGTATTAAGCCTATATTAACGCAAGTCGTCAAGTCTTGCGCCATCGTTCAAGGCCGAAATTATAATGTTACGTCAAACAAAAGTGAGTGCTAAAATAAGAAGTCTGATTGCAGAAAAAGTAAAAAAATATTGAAGCCTTTTAATTGTTTGATAGCAATTTGTTTAAACTGAAAAATGTAAATAATATATTTCTGAGGAACTTTAGTGTCAATAAAGCAACAAAAACAACGGCTATTGTTGATGGCAACATGGTATTTCTTTACTGCTTCGCTTCATTGCAGACCTGCATCATCATTGGAGCACTTTCACAAGCCAGCTAAATACGTTAAATTATCCATATTTGGCAAATAAATGTAACTACGTCAAACTGGAATTTATTGCCGACCGGCTTCGAACAAAACTGTTCATTATCAAGGCAACTAAAACAAAGATATTTACCAGAATTTATAAACAACATCGAAATACAATTCAGTAGTTTGATAGCCAAAAGATATATGATATAACGTTATACAGATAATTTAACAATTTACCTTACACACTACATTATCTTGATTGGGAACAATGTAACACTCCACAAACAAACAAACAAACCAATACGTTAGTAGTAACAGAAATGTCAATATTAGGGAACTGCCATTTTGTTACTGCATTCCACAAACCATGGTGCACTGTTGGTGTTGTACTTATTTTATATGCGTACGTATTTTATTTTGTTGTATGTATTTTTTATTTTAGTGATTAAGAAATGACATTAACTTTGATCTTTCCCCATATTCTCCCCTTCGCTGTATTAAATCTTTACAAAACTTCTACCTTACAGCATAAGAAAGAGTCATCTTAGAATTTTGTACCATTTACATGCTGTCTTGTCGCATACACAGCTTGCGTTTGCAGTAACGCTGTATAAAACTTGTAATGTATTGTAAAAATGACCAGAACTTTTCGTAGCGCAATCTTTAAAGGACAAGAAAAGGGGTACCTGAAGTAGGTTTCAGAAAAATCGCCTTAGAAATTATATTACTTTACAGCAATTTTTGCATATATCCTACTCTATAAGGATTTTTTGTTTGTTTTCATTTTAAATTCACGCAATAGTACTTCCAATAGCGCCATTGCACGACGTCACCTAAGCAAACGTAAATCAGGGGAAGAAAAGGCAATGTTAAATTGTGTCCCAAAAAATTTTCCATGCAAATCTATATTACTTAGTATTTCGCTTACCTATTGGAATGACTTATGTAACTGGAAATGATAATTTAAAATGTTCGTGCCAATTGGTAAAATGTCGCTGGCTCACCCTTCAGGGTGCTCCGCTGACTAACCAAAAACGCATTTTAATCTTATTGACAAAAGCAGTAATTTAAAATTTTAATTTGTTAGTAACATGTGTGTGCTACGTATACTCTGATTCTTTTTTTCAAACTTCACGCAGTGTGATCTGAACTTGTATCAAAAAAGCTAGTATTAAAATGGCTGCGCCTAACTGTCATCGCGGGAGTTTAAATTTACATGTTTTATACAGCGTTATTGCTGACGCAAGCCCTGCATGCAAAAAGACAGTATGTAAGTGGTATAAAATTTCAAGACGAATTTTTTAAGCTTTGTGTAAGCGGAACGTTTTCTTGTGCTTTAAGTAAAATATAAATTACTTTGTAAGTCAATAAGATCAATGTATTTTTAGTGAATGAGTGGTGTACACAGGGAAAGCCTACTAAGCATAATGCTAAGTGATATAACCTACGTGGAAAGTTTTTGTGATATGTTTCAAATTACCCTTCAAAATATGTATCAAAAACTTATTAAATACAAAAATATGTATTTTTATTCAACTCATACCATAATTTAAAGCGTTATAGACATAATTCCATTTGTGGTTACATACAGATGTGGGCTGGGAGACCCATACGTGGCAAAAACGCCGCAAAACGTACGGGCCACCTAGACCATTAAGCATACAAAAATGTACATGCAGTCTGATCGATGATGACAAGTATAGTGATAAACAATAAGTGATGATCAGTGAACAATTTATCATACAGGATATTAACTATTAATATATTATATTATAGGATTTTACCGATGATTGAAGTATAAATACACACAAGCAGATATGAAATAGTCATAATTATAGCAACTAGTTAACGACGATTATAATAAACTGTACATACGTAATAATATATCAAGTATACAAATATAAGAATATGTATTATTTACAATGCATGGTGAAGAATTTATAACAATGAGTATTAACTTTATCAGTTACATAACTCGGAAGATTATTAATTAAGAAGAAGAAATAAGAAGAAATGATATACGCAAAAGTACGGTTTGAAAATATTAAATGTAAGTTAGGTGGACATATAGGTAAAATTGTTAATCAGTTCTCGCAATGTGGGTAAAGACATGAAATAAGCAGATAATAAATGATTAGAACATTTAAAATAAAATTTAAGTTTTGAGACAGCAAGTAAATGTTCAACCTTCAACACTTTAAATTGATGGAAAAGAGGTTCAGTATCCAGATCCATCGGCACAAATTGAAGCTCCTTGAAACTCTCAACATGCTAACGAAAAGTAAATTATTATTTGTGTTTTTCTAACTAGGTGGCAGCACTTAGAGACGTGTCAATTTATTAAGAACGAAAAGTTCATTTGACTTTATAATTGAGAGTGGCGGACAATGATATGAAATTGTAAATTATCTTTATTAAAAAAATTCAATTTTTCTTATTTCTTTTCTTTTTTTTCTTTACACGCTTGAAGTTGGAACTTGATAATAAATTTAATAATAATAAATAAAGACATTAATGGTGAGTCTAACAAATTTAACCAATGATTCAATAAAGCACTATTGCTTTCAATTTAATATGATTTTCTGTGATTAAGCTTTTATTTTTTTCAAAACAGTCTGTAATAATTATAATATAGTTATGCAGCAACAAATCAAGAGAAAGAATTAATACATTTTAAAGGTTAATCAAATGTTATATTGCTAGAGAAAATCGGTGAAAATGATCTTTGTACACAATAACAAATTCTGTATTTTTGTTTAGAAAACGTTCTATTATTATGCTCACGATACACTCCTGACTTTATGACTGCTCTTCTTATTTCAGCTCATTTAGAGTCTGAAGGTGCGCCGCTACAAAGAGAGTATACATATATATATGTATACGGTGACATTCTCATACTTACTTTTGTTAGTATAACTTAACTCAGGTAAACTTCTCACAGTTCTATTAAGCGTCTCAGTGAGCCTTAAATTTAGGTAAATGTATAAGTTATTTGGTAAATAGCACAACCTAACATAATGCTTATGAGGATTATTAAAATATGTTACTATACGTAGTCAGTAGAAACTATCTGTTGTTTAGCAAGCTTTGTAAGAAAGCCTAATTGTAAATCTTTGAAGGAAATTAATATTTTTTGAATCCAATAACTGGTTCAAATATTTACTGGTACATCGACCGAAATCTTGTCTGGACTTCCTTAAATAAGCAAAACGTTTGTAAACTTTTCAAAAATACCAAAAAATTTGTGCCAATTACTGTGAATGAAAGGATGTTTTGTTTTTTCAATACTTTGTGAAAATTTTGCGAATCAAAAGAACCTGTTCAAAGTGTAATTGGTGTGTGCATACTTAGTTAGGGCCTTCAGTAATTACATAAACAAGTTTTACTATCATTCCGTTTCTCAGTTCTTTAAAAAATATTTTAAAGTATTTGCTTTTTTGCAAGAATTTGGTAAACAGTTGCAAAGTTGTGGGCCCTTGTACAGCAAGCTTTCTTTTCCGAAAGCTACAGTTTCGAATGGTATTGGCCGAAGAAAGAGCGGTACCATTGTTAAGACCTTGGTATGACTCGGTCGGGAGTTAAACCCGCGATCTCCCGAGTGAGAAGCGATCTTCTACCAGTGAACTATACCGCCTGATACACGAAACATCAGGTGGTGCACTTTAATGGTGACGCTTATGGTGTGTGAGCTTTAGATCATTAACATTAATTTCAATGTAGTTTTGAAGTTAGAAGTTAACATTGAGTTTTGAAATTCTTAATAAAAAGAACAGAATCAGTTTGATAAATTTCACAGAATATCAATAACTTTGTATCATTTTAATTAAAAAAGCAATGTTTCCACTACTAATATGCAGTAAAATGTTGCTTTTCTTGATAAAGCATCATAAAATTTGTTATATTGTAGGTAATTTATCAAAAACAGTTTTAATTAAAGAATATGACCTGTCTTACATATCAGTGAATGTTACAACTGTTTTGCATCATTTGACAAAATAGAAATGTTTAGTTCGCGAAACTGGTATTGTAACTTTGTATAGTTTGGTATCAACTATAAACATGAAGATGCATAATTGTATTAAAAAAAGAAGTACATAAAACGAGCAGTACTAAAAACCGACTAGATCATTAACTACTTTATGGTGCCATCCACTTACTTGACCTAATCGTGAATTATTGTTGATTTTATAGTCTTTTGCAAAATAATGAAACGCTTCTGCTCTTACAATTTAATGAAACCTTTCTCTAGTATCATCCTGCTTGTTCTATTGTTCTTAATTTCAGTAATTTTATTTAGTAATACTCATGAACTAAAGATTTTTTTCTTATTTATTTCTCTTAATGTAGTACTTAATGCCAGACTTTATCTTTAAAGATGATCATTCTGGTATAAGATATTAGTTGTCTACGTAAAAAACTAAGATTGCCAATTACTTTGTGCAAATTCTTTGCCATGCTTCTTATAACAAGCTTCAAGGGATATGATAAGTTTTATATTTTAAATAATTTCACAGCTCAATATTTTGTAATACATTCTTTGATAGTTTTTTATTCGTCTTGGTGGTCTAGGGACTGTGCCCTTGTTCTGCAACTTAGTTTCCCGTGTGTGATTGATCATAACAACTCATTTTGCAAGAAGAAAAGAGCTGCTATAGACACTCCTTCAATTAGCAAAAGCTTATCTGTGCAAATATTGATGGTTTACTGCGTTATGCGTTACTTAACAGCTTCCCTTTTTCCAGGAACTTTTCTATAGTTTATCTGTTAAAAATTTGTTTATTTGATGGGATCGTTTTATAGGCAGTCTCTTAGGTTTGCGAGTTCGTAAATTGCGCTAACTGCTCGTAAATTTTCTCAAAAAATGCTGGAAATACGGAAAACGAACGTTTAGAAAACAGAAGTGTAGGTCGGCGGTGCATACATGTATAAAGATTGGATTGTTTATCAAGGTTGCCTTGTTTATTAAGTTTAATATTTACACAGATGTAGGCACGTTATTTATCTAACCGTCTTTATAAATATATCCTGAATACAGAAGGCTTCAAAGAACAGAAAAAAATTAGACGCTTTTCCTCCAAAAAATGATGAAATTTAAATACTATACGCTAACCAAGCCATAACAAACAATGTACTGCAGTTCGAATCTGTCAACAGTAAATAGTAAACTTCAAAATTCCTTGAATGATTTGTCTTAAAAAAATTCTTGATCAAAAGACTGCAAAGAGGCGAAATAAGCTGGCATGAAAAGCACTCCTGTTAACTTGCTTATTTCCCTATGCTGGCTTAATTGCGGGAATCTGTTATCAGTCTTAAGACGCAAACTGCGCACAGCAAGATTACGATGTTCCGGCTGAGAATGTGTGAATCTAACTACAATATTAATGTGGTACGTTTACTGAATTGTATATACGAATGAGTGTCTTTCTCTACTTCTCAGGCCACTTTGCCGTCGTCTGGGCTTGTTGAGTATTAAACGATTTTCCTTAGTTTCCCCCAAGAGTTCAAGAATTTATTTCCTCGCTGCATCATACAGTTACCTCACTACAAAACAGATACTAGTCCAGAAATAGAGTTTTTAGTCGGTTGGCATACGTGCACACAAAAATTTCGATGCAAACAGTTTGCGCTAAAACCACAGATTGACAGGCCGACCTGAGATTCTGTTTTCCTCTATCTCATTAGGGGTTTATTTTTTAAATCCGGATCCCCGAAAAAAACTGGGAAATAAAAAATACAGTGTAAAATTTTGATTTGCAGGCACAAAAATAAATGCGAAAGTGAAGGAAATTAATATGTACTAAATACAGGAGCAGCAACAAAAGACAGTTGCAGCAGCAGTAGTAGCATTAGCAGCAGCAGCAGCAGTAATATAGTTATAGTAGTAGTGGTAGCAGTTGTAGTAGTAGTAGCAGCAGCAGCAGCAGCAGCAACAGCAGCAGCAGCAGCAGCAGCAGCAGCAGCAGCAGCAGCAGCAGCAGCAGCAGTAGTAGTAGTAGTAGTAGTAGTAGTAGTAGTAGTAGTAGTAGTAGTAGTGGTGGTGGTAGTAGTGGTGGTGGTAGTAGTGGTAGTAGTAATAGTAGTAGTAGTAGTAGTAGTAGTAGTAGTAGTAGTAGTAGTAGTAGTAGTAGTAGTAGTAGTAGTAGTAGTAGTAGTAGTAGTAGTAGTAGTAGTAGTAGTAGTAGTAGTAGTAGTAGTAGTAGTAGCAGCAGCAGCAGCAGCAGCAGCAGCAGCAGCAGCAGCAGCAGCAATAGTAGTAGTAGTGTGCGCTGTAGTCTAGTGGTAGAGTTCCTTATGTTGTATCTATGCATTTAATCTTGAAATATGAAAGAACTGCCCTGAGACTTGTCATCATTAACAGAGAAAAACGTAATGCCCTTTATGCTCTCAAGGATTATAATATTTATATAATACATATAATAAATATTATACAGTAAATAATAAATATTATAGTTTTTGAGACAATAAATGGCATGACGTTTCTCTCTACATTTAATCTTTCTTTCATTAAATTCTTGCGGTGCTGATATAAGACTTGTACTTATTTGTTTGCCTGCAGCTGGTATGACCGGCTAATTACCATACTTGGTTTGAAAAAAATTACGGGAGATTAAGAAAAAAGACAAAGGTAAGTAAGCTTGGGACTTAAACTCTGGTACTTCAGCTTGCTGTTAGATATATTTAGTGCATGTGATTAGGTTAGCAATCAACTTCAGGGCTGGTTAATCTAAGATTTTTCTTTTTTGATTTTATAATGATTAGGAAGACATTCGTAGCATTCACATTATTTAGTCACATAAGCTTGACGCATAATTTCTAACTGAAATCATCTTGGTCTATTGGTGTATTTGTGTTTGAAAAAAGTTACTATTGAACTAATTCGGCAAAATACAGACGGGCCTTTCCCATATACAGCCGGGACTGAACTTGGTTGGCTGGTTGGCTGTGTAGCAAGTCTTTTAATGCCGACATCCTGTCCATTTTTTGGCGATTAATTGGTGCAAAAGAATGAATTCCAATCGTAAAGGACCAAGTTTAAGATATGCTATTCCAAATTTTCAGAACGCCTTAAAGCTGAAGTCAAATTTTTGGTCTGTCTGAGTCTGGAGATCAGTGAAAATAATGAAGGATATCAATATCATGGTAGTGTCAAGGACCGATAATTGAATATTGCAAAAGATTTCTGTGGAATTAACCTTGGTATCATCATCTTGAAACACTGCTGTATCAATGGAGTTGCATATGCGCAGTGCGCCTCAAAAAGCGTGAATTCTGAGAAAAAACTGGCAGAATGATACTCTTTACATAAATAAACAAAAATTGAACTACTAAACCAACATTAACTTCAGATTGAAATATGCAAAGGGTAAATCCCAGACTAAAACCGTAAACGCCTCTTTTTAGGAAACTTTACTATGTCAGAGCGATTTCGTGTTTTTCTCTAGTTCTTGCGGCGTGTTAATGAACGACCTTGTGGAAGAAATGATGCGAACTGAAGCAGAAAAATAAACCAAATCACGACTGATTTTCTTGGAAGATTTTCAAGTTTCGTTAGGCTATGTGTTTTAGAACGAAACGGCTATAATTTGGAGGCGAATTCTTTGAGCTTTTCTTATCTAAAGTTTTCTAGGTGATTTTCTAGTTATTTTTATCGCTTTTGATAAAATTCTTTTGCTCGAAATGCTCAAAAATGATAGTGATCAGAATTTAAGGATATTTGTTTTGAAAAATGTGTAAAGCCTTTAAAAGACTAGGCTTAAGTCTAACGTCATTTCCTGTTAAACTCATGTCTCTATTTTCAAAAACCACTATCAAACAACAACAGCAGCAAATCTACAGACTTACAGAAAAGTTGAAGGAAGACAGGATGATTTTTCACATACTACCCCATTTTCATGTCCGATAAAACGTATACATTTTAACACAATTAATACTGCAAAAGTATTTTTGATAATTAAATAATAGATTAAAAACTTAATTAACGGCGCGCTAGCCCTACTATTGATGACATCACAAATTAACATAATTTTTTACAGCAAAAATATTCCACGAGCGTGTTGCACGTGTTTGTGAAAGCGAAAATTGAAGTACAGTGCTACTGTAAGACATTCAGTGTGTTGTATTAAAACTAGGTAAGTTTTAAGAGAAAAATTTAAATTTCAAAATTACCGCTGTGCTCACGCATGAGCTGTCGAACGCATTAGTTCGTCACAAACTAACATATCTGAACTGAGAGGTGCAGCTCCTGTTTTTGCGCAATGCCGTTTCCGAAATGCAGGCGCTAGTGCCCAGCGAATGGCGAAATGGATGTAACAGCGAAGAACTAGTGGTGTTTGTGTGGTAATTCTTTCACGTAAGTCATTTTTGAAAAAAATAGTATGTTGCCTTTCAATATTTTAAAGCGTAGATTGTTTTGAACTACAATTTACGTTTGGGTCCGGTTTTGCTTTAATTTTCTTTCAAATGTTTCAGCAGTCATGTCAATCAATCTTGTTTTCGTAAAAAGCTAGAAAACTCGCTTCGAAATAGCATGTCTTCTGCACTTTAACTGTTTGTAGACTTCTATACCACAAATTGCTCCCCTGTTAAACTGTACACATCTTCCTTCAAGAAAAACGTGAAGAAATAGACGTATATGTTCTTCTGTCACTACCATTTATTATGAAATTTTTCCTTTCTATAGAATTTATAGCTGATTCTAGTAAATCTTATTCTGAGTTAAATTGAACTGAATAGTTTCACATTTCTACTGTGGGCTTTTGCCTTTTGTTTATATTTATTCATATAGAAAAAATAACAAGCTTACTGTAACACTTTAGCGGTGCAGATTAAAATTTAACTGCCCTTTAATATATGAACACGTACCTATTTTAGAATGGTCATGGTGATTTATTTTTAAAATTTAAACGAGTTCTAAAACGATGGATAAAAGGCTAGTACTGAACAAACCACCAGTTTAGTAAAATGTTTTCTACATGTCATGAGTTAGCTTTATAATGTTTGTTTTTTTCGAGCTGTTAATATTTACTAAAGTTATATACGGAAGTTATTTACTATAGTTACTAAAGCGCATTAATACGTGACGCAGAGTTTTTCAAAAAAGTAGATGCGTTCCTAACTGATACAGTTCTCCATTTGCCTTTTTGTGAGATTCACAAAATTTGCCCTAACTACCAAATTGTACGACATTGGATTGAGCAGTGAACTGGTAACAGTTGGGCTATATGGTCATTTGAGATTTGGAAGTCAAAGATCAGAGCTCATCTGTCATTTCGTGAAGGATAACACATCTCGAGCAGCTATTAAAGTTGCTGTTTATCAGAACTTGCTGTCAAACCGTACATTTGTCTTGTCTTCTGCTAGGATTTTGCTCTTGTACACTCTCTCTTCACTTTCAATTATTTTTTATCAAGAGTTATTGTTTTCAATGCTTTATTTAGGACGCTTTAAAAGTCAAAATTAATGGGTCCACCAAATCAATTTAATCAGTAATCAATAAGCAGTATATCGGCGAAGAGCATAGTACATACTATTTTTACACGGCCAAAAGTCTGAATGCAACAAACTGTCTGGTACGCACCGTCTTAGACAGAATTTGCATGCACACACGAAACGGCTCTTTATGAAGGGAGCAGAGGAATGGGTAATCACACTGTTAATGTTACCAGATGACACGTGGAAAAACGGTTTCTTTCTACTGGTCTTATGTGGTTTCGCCTGACTGAAGTTGTTGCATCGTGCACGCACACAGGAGCAAGATGAGATGATGATCTGCGTATGTTTATACAGGGCGCCCTGTGTTTATAAATAGGTCGCATACTATGTAAAATCTGTCTGACAATTGTCGGAGACAGATCTTGCCTATTCTGAGGCGTCAATAAAAGCCGTTTTGGAAACTTTAATAAAAACGCGTGCATGTAAATTTGCCAAAGGAAGGTTTATCGAGCGCGCACGCAAGCATAAACTGTATCGTACAAGTTGTTTAGACAGCTTTTGTATTTTGTACGCTTGGGTATAAAGTACAATAAAAGGAGATTTATGAAATAGTTAATAATAGACAAAACCTAGTACTACATCAAAATTTTTTATGCAATGCCGAATGATTAACGGAAGTCTTATATCTAGATTCACTTGAATTCCATGCATGTTTTAGGCAGTTTCGTTTTAGCAGGACTGGAAGCACTCATGTGCTTGTGCCTGCATTGAGATACTGTTTACTGTCTTTTGTTGGTCGCTGAATGTAATTTTGAGGAGTGACGAAATTTTACCAGTCGGGATTCGAACTCTTGTCAAACGATCAGTCGATAGATATTGGAAAAAAATGCCCCGACCAAGGGGTGAATTATCTAGCCAAGTGAAATTCCTTCTGGATTTTGTAAGATTCCCTTCTACAAAAAAAGAAGTGCGTCGTATCGTTCTTTTTTGGGTTAGATTACTTTAAACCGGATATAGCGATGGCGTTGAACGACGGTCTGAATGAGAAAGTGAGAATTCGCGCTCGGTCTGCGTAATGGTCATAGTGGCTTCCTGCGAAATTTCAATAACCCACGATGAAAACTGTGATGTCTTTCAAACATCACCACCACCACCGACAATAACAACAACAGCGTGACCAAAAGAACTAGTTCTGGATTTAAAAAAACAGTTTTTAGCCTGAATACACACAGAACCGTAGAATAGTGGCATCTGATTCTCATTCCTCGAGTGTGGTTTGTGGCTCGAAGCTGAAAACATTTGAAATTATAAAATATTTACATGAGTTTGCGGCAAATTTTATAATAGATATTAAAAATACACATAACCTAAAACATCCACGTGTAAAACGAGGCAATTCGCTTCTATCTCGATGCGACATTTTTCATGCATTTGCTTCTGGTTCCACTGGTTTTTGTCAATTTTTTGTGCTTTTCCCGCCTTCAAGTTGTTCAGAATGAACAGCTGCCTGACGAGATTCATTTCATGATGACAACTTTAGTGTGAACACACGCACTTATGTCAGCATCCATCACTGCCAAATTAGCACCTATTCTGAGAAAACAAGATGGAATGCATGTTTATAGGCCCAATTGAGTTATGGAGTCAAGGTGAAAACATATCTATAGTTATAATTTATTGCTGTATCATAAAGAACATAGTAATTCGTTTTACAAAATACATTTACATTTTTAATGTTCATACCTACAATTTGCGAGACGTTTTGCAACATGTTAATATCTGCCTAAAGATGTATTTAAATAAAGTGAATAACTTGATCTATTATCTCAGCCTTTTCGTCTTAAAGCCACTAAATTCTCGGCTCTCTGTCTAGAATCTTTAAGGTGACAAATTATCTTAGTAAAATAAGCAAGAGGTGAAGCCGCACTCACAAGCACAAACTGTTGAGCAAACTGTGAAAACTGTGAATTTAGCGGTTTTAAAATAAAAATATTGTTACGAAGGCAGATTTTGACCAACCCCCTAATGTTAGTAATGGGTATGGTTGAGAGGCCCAGTAATGCAAATGTCCTGTATAAAACAGAATGCCTGCCGTAATTTGCCGATTCCAACCTGGCCTTTCTGTCTGTAAAGGTGCATGCTGTAGGTTTGCTAATTTTTATACAAAAGTCTGTTCACATGTCATGGTTGTGCATTAAAGTTCATTTTACATTCGTATTCTTTTTTACTTTTCTCGTCTACTGTAGTACTTCATAACTTGTATGCCGCTCTATACATCCTGAGACGGATCCGCGCGGGAATATTATAAAAGTATATCAAGTTATTCAATTTATTTATTTCCTTACCTGGCTACTATTTATCTAAATTTTCAAACATACATTAAATGTATATATTAAATATTATATATTAAAACATATATTAAATGAAATTTATTCAGAACAAATTTATTCCCGCCACGCGACTGACCCGAGGAAACTATTCTAGCAAATCGACAGAACCAAAACAACAGCTACTGCAAAGAAAATCAAATAAGTCTGTCTATCCTACGAAGGATGGTTGTTACGTAAAAGTGCCAACAATATTTAATTCTGGTTAAGCCAATGTAGTAAGGTGAAACAGTGTTGTTTCGGCGTTAAAAAGAGGAAGGAAAATTAGAGAAATTTAAGAGGTCCCCATGTTAATTACACAAATATGAAAGGGCAGGTAGCATATGCTCCGTCAGAACCTATGGCCAAAGAATTGCATCACTAAGCTGCGTGGCTTCCTTTTCTTGGCGTGATGCCAATTTAGGAATGCGTCTGCAGCTGTAACACCCTCACTTTTACGCTTTTCAACCGCCGGCCGTATACAAAGTAAAACTTTCCCGTTTTCCCCAGCCGGGATTCCAATATAGAGCTTGGAAAAACATACCGACCCGTCCGTCAACAGTCGACCTCCTAACACAGCGCCTACTGCAGCAAAACTAGAACACGACGGTATCTTGAAGAGAAATTGGCTGACGTGATAAACAGCTTGTTAGCAAATCAAAGTTAAATTGTTATTAGATGAGAATTACGTGAGGAGTATCAGCTAGGCAGCAAGGAATCTTGCGAAAATCTCCCATCAGACCGACGTCATCTAGCAACCGTTTTAAACACTGACTCGTTTCAAAGACAAAAAACTCTGGCGTGGCGTAATTGAACTATCAGCGCATTTGTAGGCGGTCTGAGCCGCGCGAGCTGGAAGATGAGCTCTAGATTCAAGCAGAACAAGAGTGAGCCGGCAATTAAGACTATCACAACGGGATGGTAATTAGGATTTAGTTTGTGAGCACTGAAAATTTGCTTGGGAAGAAACGACCACAAAGAAAAAAAGAAAGATCCACAAAGGAAAGGCTTGTAGAAACTTTCAGGTACTTATATCAGTTTACATTATATTTTTATGAAGAGTTGTCTTTTAAATAGGTCTGTTTGTTAAGCTGATAAGCTATAACGAAAAGAAAACGGACTCACCCCAGATTCAGCTTTGGTACAAAAAAAATCGACTGTCGGTATTAAATCCACGCTCATTTCTGCAACAACATGCGCATTGAAGTAAGGCTAAATTCAGTTGGCCGTGTTGAATCCGTGAAAATTTACATTTAATTTGTTTCCCTTTGATTGCTACCGGAAATGGCTACCGTTTAAATGACCCAAATCACAAAGCACAGAGTCTCTGAAAGATTCTTGCCGCCATCATCCAGCATATGCTAACCACCATTTTCTACATTTACTTTATTTTAATTTAATTTAATATAACAAATTTTTTGTTTAATATTTTTTTGGAGTCTGAGGGCACGTGAAATCTAACGTTAAATTATGTTCACACTTGTGCTTTGCGGGTGAGGCTGGCGTCTCTTTGCTAATATTCTGACACTTGCTAAAGAATTTGCAATAGCAATAAAAGTTTAAAAACACTTAGCTATCAGCAAAGTAAACTATCACTTAAGCATTCAGCATTTTGGGGCTGAAAATGTGGCAGTTGGTAAAGAATGCGGGCAGAATGTGCCGTGCAGTGTACCACCTGAAAGCTTTTGACGGAACGATATGAACTCAGCGAGTTTTCTCATCATCAGAGGTTATTTGAAAGTTACAGGTTGTAAACCAAAAACCGCAAGTCAATGGATGGCACTTCTAGGCAATATTTGCAGTTTTTCATTGACTGGGTGTGTGTGTGTGTGTGTGGGGGGGGGGGGTTGTGTCACCCGCCCACGGTAAAACTTACTCCATGGTTGTTCATTTTGATGTTTAACAATTCTCGTTGAACACATGCCGACCGAGTCTAAAGGCTCTCGTACTTTTTATTAGCAGCGTGAGTAATCTCCACGCCACCTAGAGTCCTACCTGTGTTCAACAAATTTATGATGCTGAATATTCTTGTCTGTAATAGTTTTCATTCTATAGGTTGTCAATACCTGAACGTTTAGTTGCTTTATAAGCTTTAAGAACACCGCCTACGCCTGGTAGCACTAAAATCTTAATCCTTGATATTTTCAAACATTTCCTAAACAGAATCCGGATTCTAATATAGCAGTTGCTTTTGGGATGGTTAATAACGGAAGCTGGGATTAAACACAAAACGTTAGATTAGCGCGAGTGTAAAAACCATCTAGTAGAGCACATGTAACTCTTATGAAGTGGGGATTTTAATTAAATGAGAAGCAGATGGAACTTTGGGATTAAAATTTCAGTATAAATCTCCTGGTTTACCTATCAGTGTGGTTTTCGTTGAATTTAGATTCAGAAATCTCTCGAATTCACGTGGATTTAGTTTTTCGCTCGTGCCTAAAAGCAAAGCATTTCAGTCGATTTAATATTAAACCAGCTGGATACAGGATAGTGAAGAAAAGTGAATTAGAGAGAATAAATATGAAAAGAAAATTCTTCACTGCAACACAGGTATTTCGTGAATAATTGATTTGAAATCAACGAATAGAAGGACCATAGTTGATTCAGGGTCATGGAATACATATTTGTGGTGAAAGCTGCACATGTGCCACAGAATAGGTATTTTATTCATTTCGCTTCCATTTCACATCATTTTTGTAGTTGAAGATATGGAATAAATAATACAAACAATTCCACATACGACAATAATTCCACAAACAACATTAATCGATTTACTGAAAAACTATTATCTACTTTATGCATTTTATTGGCTTCATAAGATCGGAAATTTGCCTCTCCCACTCCCAGTAAATGCGTGAAATAGCTCCATTTATATAGACCTTCATTACTTGAGCAGGACATTTGTTTAGATTTATAATCAAGGACGAATTCCGAGTAGATTGTTCCAATCCAAACGTTGATCAACCCCAGTCATTCACTCAAGCGCTGCATTCGTCCTTCATTCGGTAGACATTGCCTCGCCTAAAGATTGTAACAAGTATGGATCCACCCCAACATTTCAGTCTCTTCAGCCCCGCAGCTGAGCGACTACAGGCCGCTGCACTGCAAACGCTCGAGGAATTTTCTGGGACGATTACTATTAATTATCTTGAATATTATTGTAAATGGATTCGTCTGGCTCTTCAGTGAAGAGCAGTGTAAAAATCTGTGCAATGTTTATGCTTTATAACATCTAACGTGTCATTTTATATTGGATGTCTAAATTCTGTCTACGTGACTAAATCTCATACCTTAATTTATAGCCTTACAATATAGAATGCGGAAAAGAATTATGGTGCAAAAGAATCATACCATAAATTACATTTAAACGTAAAGTTTTGTAGACCTGCCCTTTAATTACTGCCTATAATTGTATAAAACATCTGGATGTATGATATATTAAGCTACTAAATTTTAAAAGCTTTTAATGGTTTAACAACGCAGTGACTACGCCGTACGATCGCAAATGATGACCAGAACGACAAAAATGGTAACAACAACTATATAACAACAACAGTATCAGCAGCAGTACCATCAGCATCGACAAAAACCACTACATGTAATTTAGCAACATCAGTTGCAACTATTGTAACAGTAAGAACAACATTGTTACAATAACAGCAGTGGAATAGATTAAGAATGAACAAAAAGAACAATAAGAAAATTAAAACAGTAAGAAACTCAGTTAGCTGAGATGACCGGAGTCGGGCTTCTTTTTTTATCCAGTCCGAATTTCCGTTCTTCTAATGTTTTCTATGCTCTTCATCCACCAGTAAGTCAGAATCCAGTTTTATACAACATGACCTACTTACACACGCATGCACACGCACACGCACATGCACACACGCACACACACCCACACACGCACGCACACGCACAAACATATAATTTATTTCGTACAGAGGTAGTATATTTCATACAAAGACAATGCAATAAAAAGACACTCTGATTCAATAGAGTTAGCAGAGAAACACGAAGAGGTGCAATAAATTAGATACATAACAACGGATGAAACTAGATACAAGTGTGAAAAGTATGTAGACAAAAACAGTTAAAATTAGCATCCGATAATAGAGAAATCGTAATGCAAGACATTTGCGCACTTGCAATCCGAATAAAATTCAAAAAAAGTTATGTTACAGCTACATGTGACAATAAATTATTATTTGACTAATGCTGCCAGGACTGAAACATATATTGCATCTCACAGCTATACCTCGCCCTCCATAATAATGATTTTATTATCTACCATTCATGGTGCTTGGGAGTACAAACGTAACATAACTAATGTTTTATGACCTGGAACTTGTTTGCTTCTCAGCCTTCTAGTGGGTGTGACTAATGGGAAGCTCTTACACCCCCACTAATAGGTATGTACATGTTAGAAGCCATTGAAAACCCTGTGATAAGTAATTCTTTGTAAGTTTTTTATCCTTTTTGTCAAAAGGAAAAACATTCAGAAAGTTTCCTACTCCAAAATCCAAGTTAAGTGGTTTGCTAACTGCTTTGCATTATTACAAACGCCACATTAGTCATGTGAGCATATCTGTGAATGGTGGCAGGTCCAATGTAAGTACGAAATTACTGAAGAGGCGTTGTCACTGTTTGAAGGCAAGTGTAAAATGCTTAAGCAGTAAAGCTATTAAACTGAAATTTTGGAAGTGAAGTAGGTTAGTTGCAGTCCCTGCTGGAATTTTTTTTCTAAAAACACAAAGGTTTTTAAATACGCTTTTGTTTATCCGTTTAATAAACCGATCTTTACACATTACTGCGCACTATTAACTGCTTAGGGAAGACAAGTTTCAAGTTTATATTGTTACATTGAAGAATCTACATATTAGTGAGTACCTACTGCGTGCGTGTTTTCTTAACCAAATAGCCGATTGCTTAGTGTTGATGGTGATAAGTAATGGTGAGCCTGATCAGTGCATGTATGGGAGCTTGTTTCTTCTGCTATAGTACCCGTAATCTTTTTGAGGGTGCGCATACATTCAATCGTGGCTCAGACACTTATGCTTGAACAATGCTCCCTTTAGAAGATTGTTTTAGAGGTAGATTCCGATCCCTCCACAACCATTACATTGAGTAGGTTGTTCATTCGAAGCTAGAATCCAACTGTTTAAAAACACATGGATTTCTTATAAGCGTGAGATCAACGTTTTGCTGCATTCTCTGTAATTATTTAAAAAAAACAAATTTCTGTAACGCGAACTTATAACGTGCTTATTCGTTGAAGAAAAAGCATTTAAAAAGCCCAGAAATTCATTGTGTGGAATATTCAGTGGAACAAACCGTTGTAGTTTCATTCAATTCATTTAAGGGTGGTACGCTTCTTTCGCGGAGCGTAAGTGCTACACGTGTTCAGACAGCATTACATTTGAATACAAAGCAATTTGCATGTGGCAAACAAATTGAAACTACAGAGCAGTTGTTTGCAGTGTTTTCCTCCATGCAATCGATTTAATATAATTTGCTTATAAAACCTTCAATAACAAAGGTGTTGCTATTAAACAGACGTTTAACAATGTACATCTATCGTCATCCATATATTTTGTGCTCCTTCTTTTATACGATACGATCTTTGCCGCTGTATAATACAGCATCCGGTTTAAGAAAAAACTATTTATTAGCCCTAAATGAAGCCCTAAACAACAGCACACTGACGCAGGGAGAGTATTGGTGGAGTTTGTTGTTGTTTAGAAGTACGAGTTCCACTGCGAGAATGCATCTTACTGTCAACAAGGTTTAATAAGGGCTACCAACCGTTTCTTGGCTTCATTCCGGAGAAGCGGTGAACTACAGCGTAAATTGTTTTAGTAGGCCAGTTTAAGAAGGATGGTTTCATGTTGTGCAATTCAATTAGAAAATTGTTCTGCAAGTTTGAGCAAGACAGTATGTTTTTTACAAAAGTGAATTGGAATATTACTCTATGCAGCGCACAAAGTGAATTGTGTAAGTTTATTACCGACTTTACATAAAATTGAGCCTTGATGCGAAGTATGCCACCGTAGTTTTCAAATGTATACTTGTATAAGATAGTTCACAATTGCGTAATATGGTCGAATGCGAACTCGGCACATTTCAACATTCGTCTCAAGTCAGTAACCGTTGTCATTGTCGTTTTGTTATTGTATACATTTTTGCCTTGGAAAACAGTAGTCTACCAAACTATTCAGTTTTGTGTTATTCCAGAATATTAGAGTAAAGTGATAGTCAAATTTCTCATTGTGTGCCTGGATGACTTTGTCGGTTACTTCTTCTGGCTGGTGTTACCTGAGGGCACTACATTAAATAAAGGTTGTAAATATAGTTTGAGGACCTCATTTTGATGTACATGACCTTTTGGGCGATTCTAATTGAAAATGTTAATGGTACACGTAGTCTAGTACACGTTTGTGCACTACTAAAAAACTTTTTGTTATAAACAATTACAAGCGTTTATTTTCAATGCAAGTAGAAAGTAAAAACCAGTTTTACTTTCACGATGCGGATGTGTAGAGAACACATGTTCAGGATAGACACCTAGATGTAGATACGGATATATCCGTAGATACATAAAATCTGTAGATGTGGATACGTGTATAGATGTGAAATTTCACATTGACAGTAACCATGACTAAAAGTCCGATATTTTGTCTAATATCCTATGACCACTTCATGCAGTATTGGTACAACGACTCTTTGTGTTTATTTAGGGTGTGCTAGTCTTAGCAATTACATCCGTAGGTTTATACAGAACAGAGCAGGTCTAGCAGATCATCTGGCTTCGGTTCAAGATGAGGAACACGTTTTACTATAATAGTTTATTTCACATTCGTGGCGATTTCTTCATCCTCTTGTAAACACCGATTGCAGATTATTTATAGTGACCCTTAATGAATGAATAATGTAAGACAGCTGATATGTGGGAATTCCAATAAGGAACTGTAGCTGCTTCCTCATAAAGAAGAATAGCTGCTGTTAAATAATTTAAATAATTTTTGAAGACAAAATTCTTTGCAAGGAGTTAAGCATGTGCCTTCTTTGAACGTTAGAGGGATTCATTATTAATATTGAGGTAGTTCTGAAGATCACAGAAGTTTACTGCTTTATTCTTATACTGCTTCAAAAGTTTAGTTGGTCATTGCTTTAAAGTCGCAACACTTCATTACTCCATGCATTACTGTTACAAATTTGTAAAGCATTATTTCGTTTTGTTCACAGTTTTCTGGATTTAATTGCTATATTGCGATATTTTTGCTATATTTAATTGCTAAGATTGTTATGGTTTATCGTTCCAGCGGTGAGTCCCTTTGTGGTTCAGATTTTCATTGTGTGATTGCACAAATTTGTAGAATTTTGTTAATTATCAATTACTAGGTTTCATTATTTCAAATTTCTATAGGTTCAAGGTTTTGTTATACACTATTTCATTGTTTCAGACATTTATGGTTCTGCAATTCATGATGTTGTTGTAAACAATTTCATTGCTTCACGCTTTTTCCTGAACGTCCGTCAGATTTTTTCCAACTGAGAATATTCGATCGAATTGAAATTTAGTAGCTAGGTTCAAAATAAAAAATTGTGGCATAGCATTCGTTAGTTAGTTAATTAGAGCTGTTTTTATGACATTAACCCGATATGTATTCTTGCAAACTTTTATGCTCATTTCTCTTTTTCTTTTTCTTTTTTATATAGTTTTAGATTTATGGGTCTTTGCTACTGGGCTTTTTCATTGTTTCAAATTCATGTGGTTCTGTACTTCATCGTTCCATACTTCATATGCCATGGCAGAATCGTAATGTTTTTCATCCATTTATTTATTTATTTATTAATATTTATTATTCTTATTTATTCTCCGCAACAACATAACACGTAAGGCTTGCAAGCCAGGGTCACCAAACTCACAGGGTTGCTAGCCCTGTGCGGGGACGAACAACAGTACGGTGGCTACTGATCATTGGTCAAGGGGGAAGGGCAATGGGCGTATGCCACTTTTTCCTTTAGGTCGCATCTCTTGCTAGGCCTTTTGGTTTCTTGCAATTTTTTTTCGCACTTATTTGGGTACTGTAGGGTAGATGTGCACCTGCAGTTTTAAAAATTTCTGATAAGCTTTAATTGCCCGAGGGAGAGGCCGAAATGCAAAATTTGGGGACCTCCAATTTGGTGACCTTTTACATGCTGAGGACTAGGGACACAAAACTCACAGGGTATACTCTCTGGGCAAAGTTATTTACGTATACATGTGCCCCGAGTTACCGGGTTAAAGGTCACGGAGCGGGTGGGTCTTCATTTATTTTTCTGTAGGATCCATCTGCTTCTATAGTTTTTGAGCTAGCGCCACAACGTTTGGTATATTGGTAGGTGGTGTCGCACCCTTGCACATCACAAAATATGGAACATGCGCGTAGAGGAAAATTTTCCGCTAGGGGGCAAAAACTGAAAAGTGGGGGTAGGGAACAGAAGTGCACTCAGTGTTGAGCAATGGTACCTTGTTGCATGTCAAATGAAAGGTCTCGGTGAGGCGGATGGAATGACATGGGTTACAATGAGAATAGTTAACCCGCAACCCTGCTAGGGAAAAATAGGGGTCGAGGAAACAAATGTCTTCCAGTCTCGACCGAAAGTAGCTTGTAGTGTATCGAATGAAAGGTCTCAATGAGACAAATTGAATGGTATAAGTTGCACCTAGATTGGTTGATCTCTGACCCCAGTAACTAAACTAAACTAAACAACATGACCGTCACAACTAATGTCTAATCAGCAGATAAACTGATTGCTCTTTTTCATAAACACAAATTTGTAGAGCAGCAGCTATTTTAACACGAAATTAACACTTCAAGTAGCCAAAAATGACTTTTCAATTCAAACAGAATGTAGAGACGAAGTTTCAAAGCACTACAAAACACAGAAACGTAAATATAATAAAGAAACTAAGCCAATTAGCCTTGCTTTACAATAAATGAGCAACAAAAATAGTAAGTCTCTTTTGCCTTTAAACATGCGAACATCAAGCCTGCGATCTATTTTTCTATATTAATTGATCATGTGCTCGTCTGCAAGATTTATTAAGGTTTTGTATTTTTCCGTTTGTCAGGAAATGCAACCAATTTGACTGTTCCATTCATAGACGACCCTCATGAATGCCCGAGTCAGATAAGTCCCAGTGGTATCTTTTAACCTTGATTATAACCAGAAAAATAGCGTAAAATTAGCTAATATTACATTGATATATAATATAAGTTTTGACCACATTTGAATTAATTTTGACTATGAAGATCTCATTGAGGTTTATAAAAACTGGCCAGAAAAGAAAACATTTTGTTTTGTCTTTATTTAAAGTTAATCAAATAGTTGTTTTTTTCTAACTTGCAAATCCATTGAACTAAACTAAACTGCGAATTTTCTTGATTGCAAAATGGTTTAACCAGCACCTCATAGACGTAAGTGTTGTGCATTTCTTCCTATAAACGAAACTAGGCTATATATTTCCACTAATTCACTCGCAATTTCAATTTACAATAATAAAATCTAGAACAAGGTCTATATTTCTCCCGCTAACTAATGAAAAGTTGAGCATTTTTCATAACAGTGTTAGACGGAGCTGTAGCTAAATGTCGCGAACGTACTTGCTGCAGGGGTGTGTGAAATAACTTGCACGCTGATTGGGCAGTCAACGAAAATGATTGACATTATGTTAGGCGTCAATTGTTTAACCGGCATTTCTTTAATGTACAAAGTAGTAACACAAGACATTAGAAAGCAAATTAGGGAGCTCTTAACAAGTTACTGTGCTATTGCTGTTGGGATGTTTAGTTCTCATGCAATATACTGTGGAGAACTGGTTTAAGATATGAGGTTACCCGATGGACTGTTTTCTCTCTTGTTTGCTCGACAGATGTATCTGTGTTAGCAGCACCGTTTCAGAAGCTTTCATACTTAAACACGATGTTGCTCGAAACACCACTACAAACCTCCGCCATCACCATAACAGCAACAGTTCATGTTAATTCTACTTAAAATCATTAATCAATAAAGATTTATCAATAAAAATAATTTCTCTAGTTTCGAGATTCAAAGATTTAGTTTTACTTCACTACTTTTAACTGCATGACCCCGCCCACCACTTATTGGCGCCACCAGCTGTCAGCCTAAAAACTACTTTTTTAGGCAACAGATTCTCTTTGCAACGTGTGGCCGACGTCTGACTAGTTCTTTATATACTCCTCCCGAGTTGGTTTAAGAATATTTAACGTATAAAAAATGATAACTTAAGAAAGCTTCAGGCAGTAAACATTCATGTATCAATGAGTGCTGACAGATGGCTCACAGCAGATGATACGCGCAATTTTGCGTCAGCTTTTTAAGTGAGCCTTTACCGATGGTTCTTGGAATTCCAGTATTAAGCTTTTGGCATATTTGTGATGAAAAAATGAGATAGAGCGTGGGGCAGGGAGAGAGACTGACAGTGGGACAGAAGAGGGAAAAGTGAATGCATGAGAAAGAGAGAGACAGAGAGAGAGAGAGAGAGAACGAGAAAGAAAGAGGGGGAGACTGAGTGGCAAGAAGTAAAGAAAAAAAGAGGGAAAGAAAAAAAGAAACACAGAAAGAGAGAGAGAAAACAGAAATGCAGAAGAGAGAGAAAAACTAGAGCAAAGAGGAACAGAGTCTTGCCCACTCTAAGAATACAGGATACCAGCCTGATTTCCACTGGTGTTAATCGGCTGAATAGTAATGCACTTGGGCGTGCCTCAAGATCTGCCTTGTTTGTTATGTTACAACCCTGCGGCAGACTTGAATACACCATAGACTTAGGTCTGGTCTGGTTCAAATAAGTATCACATGTCAAAATAAAGTTTAAAATCGAATTTAAAAGCACTAGAAGCTTGTAAAAAAGAGACATGATGCCAAAGCAAGTTTGCTGGGTTGTGTCAAACTCAAAAACTGAGTTTTTCGGATGAAATCCTTCTAAACTTTTTTTGTAAAAAAAATCGCGAGGTAACAGCACTAATGCATTTAAGTAAGACGCGTTTATCATTGAACTCGAACATTTTCTTATCATGTCATTATACAACACAGTTGTTGTGATAGTGACAAAGTTGATGATGGCAAGGACGATGTCGAGGATGACGACACAGCACTGATAATAGTGCTGCTGATGTAACGTCAGCGATCTTTTTGCTGTTGTTACTGTCTGAGATGATAGCGATGATGAAGACGATAGTGATCCAAAATCAGTGATTCAAAGCAGTGCAGTAGATATGCATTATTATGCTGTCCTGCCTTTACGATTTTTAAAGTGCAAACCAACACTGGAACAACATTATTGCATTTCAATATACACTTAGAAACACTGAAATTACCACATAATAGACGCGCATAAAATACCTTACTTAAAAATGGAAAAGAAATTCAGATTTAATGCCAAGCGATCCTCGGTGCTGACATATCTGAAAAAAATGACGTAAACTGGTGGACAGTATGAAAACTCGCATAACAAAGTTTCTGCAGTTCACTCAAGTTCACTGTTCTAGCTTACTAAATCTTTATGCTTAACTGTGTATATCTAAAAATTACTCATCTAGCCAGTTCACTCAGAAACTCCGCTGTTCCAGCTTACTAAACCTTCATGTTCAACTGTGTTTATCTAAAAATTAATCGTCACCACCTTCAAACATCTTCAAACACCATTTTGCAAGCAGCTATTAGTGCTTACACAGCTGTGACCATAAGATTGTGCCTCAAAGTGAGTAAGTACGACTACATAATATAATTACAGATCAGCATAAAATTTTGCGAGACTGTAAGCGTACAGAAGGTGCCGGGCAGTTCAACTAGTTTATAGAGTTCACTTTTAACTTTTTAAAATAATTATTCTGTTACTTCGTTCGCGTTAGCTAGCCGAGCTGAAGATTCCTATATTATTGCCAGTAATTAGTTTTCGTTACATAGTGCGCATTGGGGTCACCATAAAGTAAAAAATAGTATTAGTAATCTCTCGTTTAACTTTTTGGATTGTATCGTTGATAATAGTGACTGTAGGTACAAAAGAAGTTCGACCAGGCACCTTTATATAAGTGTTTATGTTTACGTTTCGCTCAAGCACCCTTATGTCACTCATACCAAGATAGGTGTTTATATTGTAGGTTAACCGGGTGCCGCCATTTTCGTTCAAAATAACGAAGTGATCGCGACTTTAAATTGATTTTATAAATTACGCAAGGATTTGTCAAATTTTGTTGCTGTAACTTTCAAACACTTTTCTCAAATAAGTTCAACTTTCCGAGTAAATTGACTTTTGCTTTAAACTGGCACGAAGCACTACTTACCAGTCACACACACAAAAGTTGCAGCTCACAGCTTTGTGAAAGATTAACATTCAAGTGGTCAAGAAATAAGATCAAGCGATAAGAAAAACTAAAAAATTGTTGTTTTTTAGGAGAGCGACATTTTGATGAAAGGCAAATGGAGAAAGCAGTCGTGATAATTACTCTGGTATACTGGATCCAATCAGAAACTTTGGGTCAACAACTGTTTGGACTTCCATTCGAAGATAATTACGACTATGACAGTGACTACAAAGGTTCAATTGGAGAAACAGATGGACCGTCACTGCTAGACGGGTCGTCACCATGTTCTTGCATAAGCGTTATACAAAATCAGACGGAGCAGATAGAAGAGATGCTAAAGTCACTCTTTGTAGATATTACAACAAAAATTGACGCACTGCAGGAGTCAATCAGCGATAATAAATTAGACACACAAGCGCAAATAGACAACGTAAAAATGGCTTTAGGCACTGTAAGTGACAGCATTTCCGAAGATGTGAAAGCTTTGGACGATAAGCTAGTTCAGTCTAGTGACAGCACTACCTCACAGTTAGAAAATGTTTCAAACTCACTTAATGACAAAGTAGCAGACTTACACAAAACTGTTTCAGAAACACAGCAAAATGCTATGACTCAAATAGATGATGTCAAAAGTAGCTTAGATACAGTGAAAGTGTTGCAAGGTGAACTTCATGAGAATCAGCGAAATGCATTGCGGCAGTTGGATGACACAAAAAATGTTGTGGAATCCTTGAAGAATTCTCAGGAGCAATTGGTAGATAATCAACAAAATACCTTATCCAAAGTTGGAGAAGCTAAAGATGTAATAGACTTTGTAAAGACATCTCAAGATATACTCAATGAAAACCATCAGACTGTTTTAGATCACTTAGAAAAATCTGACAGTACCATAAGTTCAATGGCAGAATCACAAAACGAACTAGCTGAAAATCAAAAACATGTTTTTGATCAATTAGAAACAGCTAAGACTGCTTTGGGATCAGTTAAGAGTCTTCAAGAGAGGTCAACATTAATGCAGCAGAGCATGCTGACAAAAAGTGATGAAGCAAAGGATATTTTAGATGAACTGAAGCTTGGTCAGACTGAACTTAGTGAAAATCAGCATAGTGCATTAAAGCAGGTTAACGAATCAAAGAAATTTCAGGACAAGATATATGGCCAGCAGGAGAAGTTACAGGAAGAACTGGAAACTGTAATAGGACAAAATAAGGAAGTAAAGAATACGTTGGACTCTATAAAACCTTCGCAAGATTCATTAGCAAAAACTCAGCAGCAACTTTTATCAGAACTTGGCGAAACAAGCAAAGCTCTGGACACTGCACAACTGACCATTAACATTATTAGTGATAAGCAAGACAATGTAGTAGCAAAACTTGGTGATGCAAATGATGCCTTGGAGTCCATCAAAACATCTCAGGAAGACCTTGCAGTCCACCAAGAATCTGCTTTAACAGAACTTATAAATACAAAAGAAACATTAGATTCCTTAAAAAATGCACAAACAGAACTAGCACGGAATCAAGTAACTATTTTAGGCGAGCTGGGACACTCTAAAGCATCACTTGAATCTGTCGGCAGTTCTCAGAAGAAGCTTACAGAAACACAACAGATTGTTTTAATGAGAGTTGGAGACGCAAAAGATATTTTGGATGACTTGACACTCAGTCAAACTGGGCTCAGCGAGAATCAGCAAAACACACTAAATCAAGTAACTGAATCAGTCGGCTTGCTAAACAAGATAGATGGCGGCCAGAATAAATTATTAGAAAACCAAGAAACTGTAATGGGCCAGACCAAGAAATCAAACGTTTTACTGGCTTCAATGAAACTTTTACAAGAAACATTAGCAGAAACTCAACAAGAGACTTTAGTGCAAACTAATGAAGCAAATAATGCTTTAGATGCCGTAAAACTTTCCATTGACGATGTAAAACAGAAACAAGATAACGCAATAGCAGAACTTGAAGATGTAGAATCTGCCTTAAACTTAGTCAAGTCAGTTCAAGAACAGTTTACTAAACATCAAAAATATGCTTTAACGCAACTAGGAAATACACAAACTGAAATGATGCAAAATCAAAAAGCTACTTTTAATCAATTAGAGGAGGCTAAGGCAGTATTTAATTCTGTTGTAGATGGTTATGAAAAGTCTAACGAAATGCAGCAGGAAGTGATGATGAAAGTTGAAAATACAACAGGTATCTTGACTGAACTGGGAACAAATCAGCAGAATACGTTAAAGCAGGCCGTGGAGTCAAAAGAGCTTTTGAATAATATTAAAGGTCAGCAGGACAAGTTGCTAGACAATCAGCAAATAGTTTTACAAGACACTGAAAATTCAAAGGAAATGCTGGATTCGCTAAAAATTTCACAAGACTTGTTGGGTGAAACACAAAAGGAAACATTAAAAAATATTGGCAAATCTAAAGAAACATTAGATATGTTAACAGTGAAAACTGGCCTAATAGATCAACAGCAAGATAATATAGTAGCAAAACTGGATAGCACCAATCATACATTACAGCTGATTGAAGACATTATAAAACAGAATCACGAAATAGCTCAATCTGGAGTAAAAAATATAAAAGACGATGTGGCATCAGTTAAATCTGCACAAGAGGCACTGAACAACGAATATCGTGACGCCCAATTGGCACTAAAGGAAATTATACGATCAGCCCAGGAAAATGCAGTATCTCAAATTCAAGATAGCAAAAAGATATTGAGGGAAGTTGTTGGTCTCCAAAATGAGAACAGCAATACACTGAGTTTACTTGCAGAAAACGTAACTGCTGCTGAAAAAGATATTATTAGCAATCAACGAAAATCATTGATGGAGATGCAAGAAATGTATGAACACATAGGCAGTGTGTTGGACTTAACAAGAGTTGTTGGAAGTGACGTTGAAAATGTTGGAGTTACCTTGGAGAGGACAGCATCGAAGTTAGCTAATACACTAAGTGAAATATCTGATACGATGAATTTTTCTGTTTTACTGCTCCAGGACGACATGCTAGGTAATCATCGATTTCATGTTGAGCAGTTGCATTCTGTTAAATTGTCACTCAATGGAATATTAGAGGCTAGTGATGAAGTTAACGAGACATTAATAACCTTTAGAGATGATGTAATGCAAACAATAGCAAAATATCTATTGTTGTTAGGCGAGTTAACTGAGACATCCCATATTCTTAATGACAATGTAAAGCAACACGAGTTACATGCTGTTAAGCGGCATGAAAAGATGATTGATGCTGTACAAGTATCAAAACGCGACGTTGCTAAAGAAATAGAAACAATTGGCACTGAAATTAACGGCAACATTGTGCCAATTAGGCGTAACATGCAACAAGTGTCAAAGTTAGTTAATGACAAAATCACAGATTTGGTTGATAGTATTGATGATAAACATGAGGTTCACATAAATGGAATTAGTACTGTAACAGATATGCTTAGGTCAGTTGCTCTGTTAAATGACCAGACCACTGTGGACACCAAAGAAATTATCAGCCAAAATGAACGCGTTGGCTTGATGTTTAACCAGACTTTACAAGATTTACAAAATGATATGCTTACTACACATGAGAAGAATGGCTTGTTGTTAAAAGATTTGAAGTTGCTGTGGGCTGAGTTTAAAGATTCGTCTTATGATCACAATCTCAACATCACAGCACTAACAAAAGATTTGATTGGTGAGCAGCTACAAACTAAGTTCCACATTTCAAGAGTAAGCGAGATGTTAAATGCAACGTTTGCCACACTAGATGACATGCTCACATGCAAGCCATGCGAGGTACTAAACAACTTGATAGAGACTGATCAATACACTGCAAATCATATTAGTCAGCTCACTACTATTCTGAATATAACATCAGAGTCGGCAGAAGGTAATTACCAAGCACTAAAGCGGGTACTGGACACAGTAGGTGGTGACGTTAGCATCATCAAAGAAACTAGTGAGGAGTTACAAGAAAACATCAAAGGTGTTTCAAATAAAGTCATTTCTACAGACAAGAAATTATTGGGCCGATTAGATAGTATCAAGAATACCATGAATGAAAGTGTTATTCTGCAACAGAAAATTTATTCAGATAATGACGATAATAACATTCGACTTATGAATTTAGGTATGCAACTAGATAATATTGAAAAACTTGCAAGCACAAGCAGCAGTACACTAAACGGGATGGAGGAAATTATTAAAAATGCAAGTGCAGACACACAGCAAAGTAACAAGGCTTTGAAACAAGTTTTAAACAACAATATAGATGTCGTTCAACAACAGATCTCAGAAAATCACAATGGAACATTGTCTTCAATTGACAGCATCAGTAAGAATCTGCAAGAAAACAAAAAGGATGCTAATGCCAAGTTCAATGAAGTAAAAAGTTTCATAAATACAGCTTTGGCTTCAATTGAAAAATATTTGGATGATGAGCTAAGACACAACAGCAAAAACTTGTCATTACAAATGGAGACTATAAATGTTGCTTTGAATGACATAAAAAATGACAAGCAATTGTTTTATGAAGACTTCAATAGTGACATGTATTCATTAAACACGACTGCCTTGGGATTGGATTTTAAAGCTGACCTCATTACAGAAGTGTTGCTTGGTGTTCAAAAGCAAATAGAGTCTATTGAATCACTGTCAAATGCAGTAAATGTTGCTCTTCCCGAAACAAACACTAAACTGGATAACGTTTTAGTAGATATACAGAAAAGCTCTGATACTTTAGATATGGTACTGCCTGTTTTGTCTGCTGATATATTTACCGTTTCAAAAGCTGTTCAACAGTCAGAGTTAAAACTTGATGATATTGTTGGGAAAGCAGCTGGTGTGAATCTAAGATTAGATGCATTAGTGAACCCAATTCTTGCAACAACAGCAGCAGTAAATGAGCTCAGTAATATTCCAGAAGTGCTAGTTAATACTTCTGAAACATTTAGCAAAAACATGAAAAATTTAGGAGTGAATATTGTCAAAATTGATGACAAATTGACTGCTCTTAGTGAACCTATACAGGAAACTGTTGCAATGGTTAGTACCATTAATGATGGTACAAACGAAATTTTGAGCAATACAGACAAGAAAAGTACAAGATCAATGGTAAAATTGGAGCTGTCAGCCATTTTAGATCTAATGGCAAATAGCTCTAGTGTACTCGGAGAACAAATTGAAGATATCATAGACAACGTGACGAAACATGCAGTAGACATGAGTATGGAGCTAAAAACACACGTTTCAGACAAAAATAATGAAATGTTGTATAAACTCGACAATGTAGACGCAAGTCTCGTTTCAATGCTTGATGATGTTAATGTGCTAGCTAATGTTACAGCTGACAATCTTCCTGAAATAGTGAACACAGTAAGCACTATAAATTTAGAAATGGAGCCTATAATGGATGCTGTAAGACTTATTCTTACTAAATCAGATGGTTATATCGATGCAGTGGAAAACATGACAAATGAGTTGGTGAATTCGCTAGAAAAGCAAATGCAGAAAAGTGATGAAGTTTTATACAAGAGAATTTCAGATACCATAACGAACGAAATTGGAGACCTTGGTACTGATGTCGAAACACAAGCTGCAGCTTTCTTAGAAAACATTGAAATATCAAAAGACCAAATGACGATTCTCCAAAATAATCTTGATTATATGCATAGAAATGTTACTCTAACAGACGAAAATGTTAGAGAAACATTGAAAAATGTGGAATCAACTATTGTAGCAACATATGAAAATTTCAACTTGTCTTTGGAATCTGCCACAGGCGATATAAAAACAAACTTGGATGACATCGATTCAATGATGAAACTATTATTGAATAATGCCACGAGCAGGGAATACGTTGTGGAGCCGATATTCAAACTGATAGAAAAGATGGGTACCACAATTTCAACAAAATATGCAATATTGCAAGACATGTTGCAAAACATTTCTGCAAGTAATTTTGACAACGAACATAAAGATTATCTTGAAAATTTCGCAAATGATTTTTCAGCGAATTTAGTTGGTCTTGAAGAAAAGCTGAGCAATGGTGTGCAAAGCGAAATAAGCCTGCTGTTCAAAAACATTTCTTCCACCGATAATGAAATGCTTCAGAAAATGGATAACTTTGCAGCAGCTATTGATGACATTCATGAAAGCGTTATTATTTTATCTAACATTACTGGGGGAACAATACAGAAGGAAATAGCGGCAGAATTGGATTCTCTGCAGTACAACCTGTCATCCATAATCGATAATTCTGAACACATCGTAGAAGTGATGCATAATAAAACAGCAACTATGAAATTTCTGTTAGATGAAACAATCGCTCAGCATCATGCTTTACTACCTGATGCTATTGCTGATTCTACCGCAAAAATAGTTGGCAATGTTTTTGAGATCCAACTTCATAGTTTTTCATCAGATGTTTCTGCTTCTATTAATGACACCACTAAAACAATAGGAGATACTTTCCTGGAAAAGTTCAACGAGCAATACAAAAATCTTACACAATCAGACCAACATTTTGAACAGCAACTTAATGAAGTCAAATCTCTAGTAGAGTTGGTAAGTGACGACTTAAATAGACTATCGAATGCAACATCAGAAAGTGTCCACCGTAACATCTATGATGTCAGAAAAGATATAGGAACAAAAGTTGATGGCCTTCAAGAAAATATGACTATAATGTTAGCAAACTCAGAAATCATACCGACTGTTTATTCTCTTGTGCAGCAACATGATAGCCGAACCGAGTCTGCAACTTCAAAATTGAAGCATGATATCATGGCGGATCATCAAATGCTTAGTGATACGTTAATAAACTCAACAGCTATGCAGATCGACGAAGCTTTAGCAAAACTTTTAGCTACATTTGGCAGTTGCTGTGAACATGTTGAAGAAAAGTTGGTAAATCTGCATGGAAACTGGACGTCAGGTGAAGAAAGAACCCACGTTAGATTGGAAAACATTAGCTTGATACTTGCTGATGTAAATGACAATGTATATTCTTTGCCAAACGTTTTAGAAGTTTCTTTGCAGAACAAGCTAGACAGTATCGAGCAAGTTATTGTAAGCGGCAACAATAACATAAATTTACTTGCGAATGTTACTGCAACCTCAATAAAAGAAAGTGTGGAAGATATTAAGCTGAGAAGCGATAACAACAATGACATTATAAGTCATCTGTATAACTCCACTTCAAGGAATTTGCAAAAGCAAATGGAGATAATTGCCGAGATACTTGGCGAAGGTGTTGACGATGTAAATTTGTCACTGAATATCACAGGAGAAAATCTAAAAAACGCAATTACGACTAGCCTTGAAAAGCTTAAGAAATCATCTAACGATTCATTTGATGAAAAGCTGGATGCTGCAAAATCAGACATCGAACAGATTCGCGATGCAATAGACGCAATAGCAAATATTTCTGCTGTTACATTACAGGAACACGAAAGTCGTGAGAGCCAATCAGCAGACATCATTAGACATAATATGACCAAAATCATCAACTTTGCTGAAGAATTAATAGAAGTCATTACGAATAAATCACACATTCTACAGCATGCAATACGTGACACTGGAAAAAAGTTAAGTGAAGAACATGACATCACTCGCAATTTGCTGTTAACAAGCACTGCTGAACTGCATAGTGCAATATCAGAAGGAGATAATAATTTGCAAGACACAGCAAAGAAAAGTGCTATGAGTATCCAGAACACAATAAATGCAACAAAAGAAGACCTGTTTGTATTAATCTCTAATAATGATGCCAAGACGCAAAAAGAGTCACTAAGGTTTATTGAAATGAAGTTAGACGACCTTCATGATGCACACGAATTAAAAATAGAATTTCTGCTGGAAAATATCACTGCCCACTCAGACAACGAGGATGAATTGTTAAGAAAAAAATTTAAGGATGATTTTGTAACTGTTATTGAGAATATAACCCTTTTTGAAGATGTCACAAGTGACAAGATGAGCAGAATGGAAAATGCATTAAATGAAATCCTGCAAAAGATTTTTACACTGACCAATAACTCAAGGAGTTCAGAAACAGTTAATGCGGTTTTGGAAGATCGTATACAAACACAGATCGAAAATTTGGAAAACAATATTTCAAACTACATTGCCCTTAGTGTTGGTGAAATTCAAGAGAAATCCATCGACTTATATGCTAAAGTAAAACAGGATATGTCCCACAACCAGAACAACATTCAAACCGCATTAGAAAACTTTACCTTTACTGATAATCAACTCAATGAATTCTATAACATCATTGAAAACAAGCTAAAAGATCTTTTGCAGTCATTCATGCATGACAGTTTAAATATAACAGGTCTGGAAATAGTGGAAAGAATTTCCGAATCTGACAGCTATATACAAAATCATGTCACTGCTGAGTCTAAAAAACTTCTACAGCAGCTTGTGAATTTAACTGGTGATATACTAGATAAACTAACTGCGGCAGAAAACCATGCAACCGATCAGATGGCAAATGTGGCGGATGCTATAAAAACAACTAAAACAGAAATTATAAGAGAATTAAAAAATAAAGTAGAGGAATTGCTTACCGACATTGAGAAAGACATAGATGATGGATTGCTAGGGTTACTTAATGTTACAGGAAGCTTGATGTTTCAATCAAGTGACGAAAATCGAAATGCACAGGTGCAGAATGACACTGTCATTTTACTTTTAAACAAGAAACTTGACAACTTGAATAAACTTTCCAAAGAAATTAACATGAAAATCGATAACCTACGAAATGTTACAGAAACGAGAGAAATGGAAACCCATATGGCTTTTCTTTCTCTTGAGAACTGCACCAGTGACGCCTCTAACACTTTGTCTTTCGTGAAAGCATCTGGAGAACTTAAAGAAGAAATAGGAAGCAACTTAACAAATTTACTTTTAACAATGCATAGCTATTATAGCGACTTGGTACTATTTCTGAATGAAAAGTTTTCTAGCATAGAAAGTACAACAAAGACTATAGCAGATTCTAAAATTTTACCCAAGATTCAAAGTGTTCACAGTCAACTAAGAGAATACACAGGTGGTTTCATAAATCATGCAGCGATTCAAAAAACTGCCTTAGATGAATTGCTGATTGATTTAACAAATATTGATGGAAGTATTAGCAATCTCTCTTTGATAATTCATCAGAATTTCCAAAAAATGCCGGAATATCATGAATTGTTAAGTGCACAAACTAAAGCTCTCAAAACAGTCTTTATTGGTACAACAGATGATCAAACAGAGACAATCACATCTCATTTAGTGAACACAATTGGCACGAAGCTTGGTCAATTGCAAGTAGAAATAAACTTAACGACAACAGATATGGTACAGTCTTTAGACGACGCCTTGGCATTATCGACTGCTGCGATACGTGATGAAGTAAAGTCTGGAACTGCTGTCATAGACAGTTGTTGCCAAAGTACAAAACACTCGATGTTGTCATTATCTGAACAAGTTGCTCACTTGACTAAAGCAAAAGCTGCCGAAAATTATACAATTTGCCAGCAATTTGATAACACTGTTTTAGACGAAATGCTGAAAAATACTAGCCTTATGTTACGAGAGAAGTCCAATTCCGAAGTAAATAATTTAATGCAGATGCTCTCACAAATGCAATCAGAACTTGATAGAAATTTGAAGCAATTACTGGAAAAAGAAAACCTTTTAGCAACTAGTGCAGACGTAGAATTGCTCAGCCATTCAATGATAAGCAATTATGTCGAATTTAAAGATGATATTAACAAGATTAGCAGTATGATCAACGAAAAAGCAGCTAATGACATAACAGTGGGCAGCCACATCTACAATATTACAACAGTAACTGATAAACTGGAAGACACTAGCAGAAGTGTAAAATCATCATTAGAGCACATGACTGCAACTGTAAATAACAACAATGATATTATTGTTAACATGCATGAGACTCTGAAACATTTACAGTCAAGAGAGGGTAAGACAAAGGAAGGCATTGTCGCCTCGTCATTGAATGCTATTAAGGATGAACTTACTGAATTGAAAAACAAACACCCGATTCCACAGAAAATATTGACAACCTCTGACTGCAGCACAAACATGACTGCACTGGAAGCGGTTCTTGCTAATCAGTTGGCTGAGAAACTACAACAGAGAACTGATGAGCAGTCAACTGAAGAATGTGTTGGAATGGTGCCCTATGTGAAAGAAGCTATTGGACTAATGAAAGATGATCACAAAAAAGTCCAGAAAAAACAGAAGGAGTTGGCGGATCAACTAAGCTTCAACAGCAGGCAGCTTCTAAGTCTTAAAGAAGAGACAATGGCAATTCTTGATGAAATGGCTGACCAGGTAAATATGAACATGACTGATATTCAAATGGATGTGAACGATGTTAACAAAACTGTGAATGCCCTGAAAGATAACTTCTCAGTACATTCTATCGACCACGAAAGTATGTCTACTGAAGGAGATAAAAAATTGTCAACTGATCTAGAGCAGATGAAGAATCAACTTTCATCAGTGAAACAAGTACAAAATAAACACCATAACGAATATGTGAATTTGCGTAATATTATGATGAAGGTAAGATCCAATTTTCAAGCACACGTCAAAAAAGCTGGCAATATACCCGAAGAACTTGCTACATTTAAAAAGAAAATGCACACGTTTGAGGAAACAAAGACACATATAGACAGTGAAATGGAAAAAATTCAGCTCGATGCTACGTATAATAGAAATGGCATCAACGAACAAAAAAGCATATTGGGGCGTTTAGACAACGAGATTAGTAATGTTGTGGAAAATGCAGAAAAAGTTAGCAGTAAAATGAATGTACTGGAAAAAGAAATAAGCAACATTAATACAGATGTGAAAAATCTTGAAATATCGCAGTCAACACAAAATGATGACTTAGAATTACTGAAAAATTCGGGAGAACAGCAAGAAAAAGTTTTGCGTAGCTTGCATAATGCCACTACTGTAAATGCAGAAATGATTCTTGGGTTAATTAAAACTGTCAAAGGAAAAGCGAGAAGTGAAAAGAAGCCTGACTCTCTCACTGATGATCTTAAAATGATCAACGAAAACATGAAGAAGCGTTACTCCCGTATGGATATCAGATTAAAGAACATCACAAAATCTCTGTCCAAGGAAGACAAACGAAATCGCATGGGATTTGTAAAGTTGAAGAAGAAGTTCAACAAGTACAGTAAGACTAATCAAAAACAGTTCAATACTATCCAGAAGCGCCTCAGCAACCTGGAGTTAGTACCAAAGACAAACAACTTAAATAAGGTGCTCACCAAGCACGATCAAGATATAAAGGAGATCAAAAGCAACATGAGGCAGATTAACAGGACATTTACAACTTACATAACTAAGCGAGGTACGTAATTCTAACTTTATGATTATTGTTACTAAGGTGCAAAGTTCAAATACATCGTTTTTTGCCATTTCGGTGCCAGACGAGATGTTTGGCATTCAAAACAAGGATTTTTTGTGTGTAACCAGGCGAGATGACTTGCCAAGAATAATCTAAATTGCCTTGACGAATCCCTTTAACAGGCTGAACTAATGGGGTTGTGTAAGCTCCAGGACGAATTAAGGTTGCCACATTTCCATTCATAACACAGTTGTAGGCTACTCGTGTAGGTTATAACTATCATGGCTATAGTAAACAGAGCTGGAAATGCCTTCACCAAGTATGACCCATCACACACTTGACCGACGGATACCCACACAATCCGACATCCAATAACCCATCAGTGATAAAATGACCCACGTCTTAAAATAATGAACTTCAAATGTTTTTTTAGAAATTAATTAATTTAATTTTTGCCTGGGTCTGGTTTCAGTCCAACCTTAATGTGACTTACCGAAAAACTTTGGCCAAGTGACCCTATGACCCTAGGGCCCATTTGAAGCTTAGCAGTAAATTGCTCAGTTTGTTGCAAAAGATAATTGTATCCATTTGAAAACATAAACTGTGCTTCTCGTAGAAATGTTTTGGTCTTACTGAGCTGTAAAATTTGAACAGTTGACAATTTTTATGTTTTGATTTTTGTTGTTTTTTAGATTTCTCGCCAATTCATTTCTCTGCTCGAGTTGGACATGACCAAGTAGTTGCCATGAGTGGTACAGTGACTTTTGACATTGTTTTAGACAATGTAGGCAACGGATTCAACGTGAAAAATGGACGTTTCGTAGCACCTGTGGACGGAATTTACAGTTTTGACGTCACGGTTGTTTCAGATTATTATGAACGTGTCTTCGCTGTTCTTGTAGTGGGCAAGGAGGAAAAGATGTACTTGAATGCTGGTGGACATAACGTCCGTGCATCTGGCAGCAATGCTGTCATTGTGACAATGCGCGCTGGTGAAGAGGCATTTGTTAGAATAAAACGGACGCCTTTCCCCAAAAGAAAATCCAGATATATTCCCAAACTTTTTACGACTTTTACTGGATTTTTGTTGGGAAGAAGCTGAAAAATGCCTGTTAAAATGCGTTAATACAAAAGTCTTCTGCGCTTCAATCAGGAACGACCGCCTGCCACTGAGAAAAAAACGCGGTAAAATGCGTGCTCTATGTAGACCTTTGCGCACGCAGCAAAAATGCACTTCCCAAAATTCCAAACAAAAGTTAAGAAAGAATTACCACCATGAGACCATAGAACTCAACGGCTGGGAAGTTTGACCAGTGAAAGTTCAATTTTTGTTGAAGAATACTGTATATTATTATTGTTATTATTGTAAATAATTAAAATGGTAATTCAGAAATTAGTATTTTAAGAATGAGTGTTTATGTGAAACCACAAATTGTTGATAGAATGTGAATGATGACTTGAGCAGGACTTTATAGAGTTATTATTATGGGCCAGTTTTGTGAAAAAATGTGAATAAACGATATTTTAATACCACATGCGATATTGAGTTATCAGCCTTATCTCTTGAGTAATGCAAACTATACAATAAGCTGGTAGTTTAGCCTTTATTTTTTCAATGGGTTCGAATTTGATGTTTCAGTAAGAGGCCCGTTGATCCTGCAACAAATTATAAAAGTGCGTACGAGCAAAAGAGAAATTTGATCGCAGCAAGAAATACAATATGGATATAGTAATTGTTTATTAGCAAGGAATTGAAAGTTGAAAAATGCAAATGCTTCAGTGATTCGTTCTGTGGTTTATATATGTGTAAGAAAATTAATGGAACATATGATCTAACCGTGGACAAATTAAGAGATCGTACAGAGATTTATTACGGACCGTCCAGTTACTCCAGTGATCAATGATGGTTGCATGAATCATCATACTACAATCGTACATACGTCAGACCTCAATACTCCACATGTGATGGTTACGAATCAGATGTGTCTACACAGTATGATCAGTACAATTATAAATTTTACTAGTATTTCGCAAACTATTCATAAGTTAGCATAATTTTTGTTTTTAAATACCTCTTAATAATTCACTATGATGAGTGGATATATAATGTAAATAACATTATTTTTAACTGTTTTCGTTTTCAGTTGTTATGCGACGAATTAACAGTTCTCTTAGTATTTGTCACTGGAATATAAATGGCCTGTTTATTAAAATTAACAATGACAGGCTCAGTAAATTTTATTTTCCAGATTTCACTAGCGATTTGACAAAACATAATATTATATGTTTGTCTGAAACTCATTGCAATAAAATGACTTTATTCATCTAAATAATTACTATACTTTTCAAAACAAAAGGCCTAAATATAGTAAAAAAAATTGGTGGTTTAGCAGTATTAATTAGGAAAGAAATTAGATCAGGTATAAAATTTGAGCCTACTATTTCAACTGAATATTAGTGGTTTTAACTATGCAAACAAAATTTTAAAACTAGTGAAGATATTTATATATGTCAGGTGTACGTACCACCAGGAATGTCGTCGTATTCTCTTCGTACTATGATTGATTTTTACTCGTTACTAGAAAAAGAAATCGTAGGATATTCGAAGCTTGGTAAAAATTTTCTCTCGAATCGGATCACAAAAAGATTACATAGTAGACGATAGTTCTAAATATATACCGTTACCTAAGTCCTACAGATGCGACAGTAATTTAGGGCCACGTAATAACTATGATAAACACACAATCTGCGGATACGGAAAAAAGCAGATAAATTTGTGCGTATTAGCAGGACTGCGAATATTAAATGGCCGCACAGTCGGCGATCTTTCCGGAAATTTTACTTGCTTCAAATATCAAGGTAAAAGTGTGGTAAATTACATGATATTTGATGACAAAACGATAGATCTTATTGATTATATGTATGTTAACAACTTCACTACATTTTCAGACCACTGTAAATTCTCAGCGTTGCTTAATGTATGTAAACCCGTTGCTAACTTTTTATGATTTTAAACGTAGTCTCGTATGTGAACATGCTGTTATTTATAAAATGTTGCCATCTTTTAGCCAGGCCTTAGCAAATGCTCTAGCTGCACATTCTAATCTTAAACAACATCTTATTAAATGCGGACCTAATGAAGTCGAAAATAACTTTTTATGACTATATATATAACTAAAATGATATTTTCCGTAGTGTAGCTAAGAACACATTACCACCGAAACGAGCTTTTCACAATATAACAGCAAAACATAAATCATGGTATGACAAAGAATGCCAAACTAGTTACAGAACTCTCTCTCAACTGGCTAGAGCTCTTTCAAATGATCCAAAAAATTACGCTATTCACTCTACGTCTCATAAACTAAGAAAAACGCATAAAAAGCGTTTGAAGAAAAATGGTATGACAAAGAATGCCAAACTAGTTACAGAACTCTCTCTCAACTGGCTAGAGCTCTTTCAAATGATCCAAAAAATTACGCTATTCACTCTACGTCTCATAAACTAAGAAAAACGCATAAAAAGCGTTTGAAGAAAAGCAACCTAGAAATAAACTTTTATCTATTCTGGAAAACACTAGTCACGACGACCCAAAAATGTCATGGGAGACTTTAGAAAACATTGACGGAACTCCAGGCAATTCAAATTCTATTACCAATGTGACAAAATTTCATAAATATTTCAAGGAGCTGATGACTAAAAATGAAAAGTATCAATTATTTCAAAACACTTCGCATGTTAGAAATATTGAAAATTATGTAAAAGAGATTAATCCAGCATCCTTTACTAAATTAGACTATCGTATTTCCGAAAATGAAGTCCAAGAAGCAATAATTTCTTTAAAAATTAATAAGGCGCCAGGCAAAGATGGAATAATAAACGAAATGATCAAAAGTGAAATTACAGTATTAACACTAACACCAACATTATATTTTAATTCAGTTTATTCACTCGGAAAATTTCCAAAAGCCTAGGCTAATTGTCTAATCACACCTATATTAAAGAAAGGAGACCCAACAGATCCCTCAAACCATAGAGGTATCTCTATTAGTAGTAATCTCGGTAAAGTATTTTGTACATAAAAGACTGGAAAATGACCTAATCGAACGTAACATAATTAAGAAAGAACAAATTGTGTTTAGGAAAAGAACAAATTATATACTTACCTTGAAAACTGTAGTTGATAAATATATTAATCAAGCACGACGAAAATACATATATGCATGCTTCATTGACCTTAAAAAATCTTTGATACTATTTACAGACCTTTTTCATTTTACAAATTACTAAAATATGACTTTGGCACTAAATTTTACAACATAATAAAAAGCATGTACGCTTCCATAGATGCGCAACTTAAAATCTCAAATAATAATTTATCTGATTCTTTTCCAGTAAATGTCGGCGTTAAACAGGGATACGTATTAAGTCCAATTTTATTTAATTTGTTTATAAATGACATCACAACAATTTCTAATGATAAATGCGACCCGCCCATATTAAACAAAAACTACTTGCAATTACTAATGTACATTGTGGTCTTATCTACTTCTCAGAAAGGTTTGCAGAATAGTTTTTAAGAATAACTTAAAACAACACTGTGATGACTGTCTGCTAAATATTAACCTAGAAAAAACAAAAGTAATTATTTTCAACAAAGGCGGTCACAGAATATCCAAGCAAAGCTTTACTATAGGCCAGGAAAGTTTTGAAATTGTTCAAAATTATACTTATTTGGGGACAAACTTTAATGCAAGCGGGTTATTTATCAAGACGAATTATGCAACAAAGCAAGAAAAGCTTTTTTCAAATTCAAGCAAAAATTCTGGGAGGATAAAGTAAGCTATAAAATATTAACGCACTTATTTGATAGTTTAATAAAACCAATCGCATTTTATGGTTCAGAATGTTGGTCCCCTTTCTCGTTTAATGGTAGGAAAATATCAAAAAAATAATGAAATTACAGTTGAAAATATATACGATGATTTACCCATGCAATTACTTAACGTAAAGTTATGTAAGTTCGCTCTTGGCGTTAATAAATTTTCCGTTAAGCATGCAGTCAGGGGAGAGCTGGGTCGTTTCCCTCAATACGTAGACGTTATAATTAGGAAAATAAAATACTGGCTTAAAATACTGAACGCTCCACAAAATACATTGATATACCAAACCTACGAAGAAAATAAAATTCTTCTTAACCAAAATACGGGATGTAGGTTACAATTTGTAAGAAACATTTTACGTCATTTGGGCTTTTCTCATATTTGGGAACAGCAGGGGTCGATCAAACCAAATCTTTTCTACATGCTTTAAAGGAGAAACTACAAACAAATTATTAAATTTACTGGAAGGCATGTGTTACAAAAGAAACCGGCAAAACAGCGAAACTAATAAACTACGAAACTATACAAAATTTAAGCAAGAATTTGAAGCCGAAAAGTATCTTCTTTTTATACATAATCATGTACTAAGATCGAACTTTACTAAACTGTGTAGCAGTTCTCACAACTTGTATATAGAAAACGGCCGACATTGCATACCCAAAATACCTGTTAACAATCGAATTATTATTATTATTATTATTATTATTATTATTATTATTATTATTATTATTATTATTATTATTATTATTATACTATTATTATTATTATTATTATTATTATTATTATTATTATTATTATTATTATTATTATTATTATTATTATTATTATTATCATCATCATCATCATCATTATTGTGTTGACGATTATACCCCATGTGCGAGGTTTTGTTTGTGTAGTTTTTTCTTCATTGTAATGTAATGTTTTGTAATTGTAATCGTAATTGTAATTGTATGGCTTGTAAATCGTCAATAAAAAATATATATTTTAAAGACAATTATTGATAAATACCTCTCTGCAAACAATAAGTTACGTGCTTGCTTTGTTGATTTTAAGAAAGTGCTTGATTCGGTGGATAGGACTTATTTGTTGTATAAACTTATTTACCTTGGCTTGAAAGGTAGAACATTGCGAATAATTGCCCGAATACACAAATGTACAGTTAATTGTGTAAAAACGGATACGGGTTTCTCCGAGAGTTTTCTAGTAAACCAAGTAGTTTTGCAAGGGTGTACATTTTCACCAATTTTATTTTGTCTGTACTTGAGCGATCTAGAAGAGCATTAAAATATAAACGATGCAGATTGAGTTACTCTAGTTTATACAGTTACTTGCTTGCTTATGTTTGCATACGATTTAGTGTTATTAAGTCTATCTAAGGAAGGTTTACAAACACAATTGAATCTTTTAAATACGTACTGTAAAAAATGGAGATTAACTGTTAATGCTAGCAAAACTAAGATTTCAATTTTTGAGAAATGAAACACTGTAACATAGAAAATATGCCTTTTTGTTGCGATAATAATTGGTTAGAACATTGTTCAGAATATAAATGTTTGGGTGTTTATTTTTACCAAAACTGGATATTTTAACCACTTATTACAACAGGGAAACAAAGCTAAATTTTGTTTGTATAGTAAAGCGGAAACTTTTGGTTTCTTTGATGTAAATCTGGCCATCTCTCTGTTTAATATTTATTTTAATATTTGGAATATAGTTGCGAGGTTTGGGGTACACGGCATTTTGAAAATTTGGAAAGAACGTGTTTAAGTTATTATGAAGTAATTTTGGGCGTTAAAATGCAAACACCAACACCTGCTGTATTGGGGAATTAGGCGTGTATCTAGTCAGTTTGGAAATTCAAATGCTGGTGGTATTGGCTGAGGCTAGTCTCACTACCTGAAAGTAACCTGTGCAAAGAGCCATTTGATGTACAAAAAATTGAATTTGACATGATATGTTTAACTCAGAAGTATTTTACATCAAATTAATAGGGTTTTTTTGTTGAAATATAACATAACACCGCTTTATTTTAATACTGTATATCTTTCAGAAATGAGACTGCAAGTAAATTATGTTTTATCATGGAGAGAGTCTTTAAACTCTATGAGCAAATTATCTTTTTATAGATTATTTAAAAAGAATTTTGAAGTGGAAATTTATTTAGAAAATGTTAAGAATATTAAAGACAGTAAGGCTTTGACAAAATTTAGAACTAGGGCTCATCGTTTGGAGGTTGAAACTGGTAGATACGTAAGGCCACCTGTTCCACGTGAAATTCGAGTTTGTAGTGTCTGCAATGTTGTTGAAGATGAATGCCACTTTTTTTACTATACTGCTCAATACATAACGTTGCACGTAACTTTATGTTGAACACCGTTTCTCAGGATGTTCCTACTTTTAATGTTTTACCTAAAAATGAAAAAAAAAACCCAAACTGTGATGATTCGATCCATTACGAAGCCTTTGCATATTACGATCCATTATGAAGCATTGCAGTTTTTACCATCATAGCACCTGTTCCTTAAACACAACTAGCATGAGGTACTCAGGACAAGCTTACTAGCGAATTATTTCTACAAATCTGTCTGTCTCTGTAAAGGTTTTCATCATACTGACATTGACCACTTGGTATCTGAAACGTGAAGGAACAAACCGACTAGGGAGCGACCAATCAGGCCCCTGACGTCGGGGACCCGGCATCGTTGTAATATTAATCTACTTGCATAATTAAATTAATAATTTCATGTATGTGGCGCCATCTGCGGCATAAATATAAACTAGATACTCCAAGCCAGGCGCTGCAAACAGTCAAATTCTTTACAATAGGCTATTGAGTAGTATTAACTTCTGTTGAAAAGTTCCTGCCACTACTTGCAGTATGTAAACATTCGGTTATTTAAATTTTGTAAGCTGTTATATTTAGCTAGTTCAGTATACCATTTTCCACCATCATTTGCAACTGCAGTTGCAGTTAGCTACACCATTCTAGTAGCTGACCCAACACTATACTTGAAATAATTACAAAAATTAAGCTCGATGTAACTTCACAAGAAAGTTTTGCTAGACAAGCTCGACCTCGCATTTTCTAAAAATTCATCTCGTAGACAAGAGAGTCCATTTATTTTAGCACGCTAGTAGCATAAAATTGCTTTTTGTTACAACTATAAGAAATACATACATTCCAGTCATTGGATTTTTTGTTCAAAAGTAGGAATTACACTCACAAAAACGAATTTACACAGTAGCACACAAACAGAACGTAATCTAACAAGCACTATATAAAACAGAAAGGGTATATTAGTCTGAAGAACTGGTGCAGTATGGATTAAAAAGTACAGAATTAAAACCAAACTTCATGATTAAATAATCCAATATTATAAAAAAAGTTGCATATTGTCTCAAATTGTTGAAATACCATTACAGTAAAATCATGTTTAAAAACATTTACCGGACAGAAAAAGTTGGATCTGCCCACGCAGGTTCGTTTTTGAATTTAAAAAATACTAATAAAATATGACACGATAGCTAATTTGTCTTTAAACTTCATGTGGCTCAGGTGTGATGCTAAAACTTTGTCGAAACGTTTCATCCTCTTTTGATTGGTTTTCGAAATGAACCAGCGACTCCCAATCTCGATTTCAAAATATTGCACTTATGTCTTTGTATTTACCTGTCTTCACCACCTTAAGCTAGGTGTACAACTGAAAGAATCCAATTCTTGCAGACGAGCTGGACTTTGTTCAGGTATGATACGTTCATCCAATGAATCATACGTCCAGGGACGTGATTCTGCTCATCTCCCTATGCCAGGACTCCCTATTCGCTGCAATGCCCTCTAGGGATCTGTGCTGAAGTGTTTAAATCTTTCTGTACAAAATCTAAATATGCTAACATTTTTCCTTCTGCAGGTTTTTTGCTGGTTCTATGGCTTGTTGAAGATCTTCACTAGATTATCATCAGGTAGTCTAAGTATATACCAAATTCATCTTAAACAGCGTCTTTTTACTTTACTTGTCCAAGGTTCTTCTTTTATTTTTTTCATATTGATCTTTATTTCAGATTTTCTATGGTCATCTGAAACCGAAAATGTTTCTGTAATTTCGCCTTTGAAACGCATCGATTTCAGCTTTATGATTTGTTTTTAATGTGCAGAGCTCAGAGTTGTACTAAGCCCGAGAATATTCTAATTTTTGTTTCCAAAGAAATGTTGCTATTCTCAAAAAACTTAATCGTTTTTAACAAAGGAATGATTGATTTTTAGCAACACTGAGCTACCATACCTTGCATGCGCTGTATTGCCTATTGTCTATTGTACTTTTGGCAGAGCTAGGTGGCGGGGAGAAAATGCCGCTCTGTCGGCTGCTTACAGATTAGTTGTTTAAAACATTATGGATTGAGTTTCAGCCTTTGTTAGGTGTTAGGCATGGTTGCTTTTTCGCATTTGGACAACAATTTTGTCACCTCTGTACGATCTGCAGCTCAGTTCAATGTGAAATGAATGAAAGTTAAAGACATTAGAATGAAATCCTTATGCTGAGATTTGCAAAGCGTAAATATTTTTAATTTTAAAAGTTCCTATTTTATGTTCCTAAATTTAGAAAGGGAAAACATAATATTTGCGTGAAATTGAGTTACTGTACTAGTCCCTGCGCTAATTAAAAATTCAGAATAAATTAAACTTGGAAGTAAACCAAATTTAAAATATAATCAGTTTTTAATATGAACGTTTGATTAACGAAAAAGAATCTATAACCAATATAAATCTACACAGATTTATACACGTATACATAACGTATTTGATTATTTAACATCGGCTGATCACTAAACTTTGACAAAAGGATTATAAAATTGACAAGTTTTCAAGTTGTACGCGTAATTTCATTCTTTGTGTTAATAAGTTAGTATTAATTTCACTTTTTACTAATAGTGGGTGTTGGCCCATATAATTAAATTATGCCACTAGTTTTACATTATGCATTTGTTTGTTCTGATGATTTTTAATGCTGTTGTTGTCAGTTTGTATCCCTAAATCTTGTAGCAGAATATTTGAATATCAAATAAATAAATGAAATATCGTGTCAAATAGTCAAATTAGCAAAATAAAAAGATAAATAAAGAAAGATAAAATTCGAGTAAGCTAACTTTCAAAATGTTAATTGAGTGAGTTAATTTGACTTAGCGATGTTACGCTTGATGAATTCAGAGCGTGGAGCCGCCCCAGAGCATCACAGTTTGGTTAAACAGGTCTTGCTTCTTTCCCTCAGACCCTCACAGCATAAGCGGTTAAGCGTGGACTGCATGAGAGGTGGACGAACTTGGAAACGTGTCTTTACACACAATGATAATGAGAGGGGTGAGTCACTTTTGCTTTAGAGTTAGTGATCTTTTGACGAAAACTAGGCTTTTCTTTTTAAATTTTTTGATTAATATAGCTAACATTTACCTTAATTTTATTCGACTTATATTTCAACATTTTTATAGATTGTTGAAAACAAAGTAAATACACAGAGACTACAAAGCATTGCTAGGTAGATGAAATGTAACAAATTTGTATTAAAGAGACTATACAGTTTAAGATTTACACGGTGGTTGAAATGTGGGCTCAGGCCAAAAAGGTAAATTTGTAGAAGCCCGAGCAGAAAGGGAACATGGAAAGAAAAGGTGAAAGTAAAAACTAACAAAAAAAGGCCAGGGTTATGGTAACTAATGATAATGCAAATGACAAAGAACACTGAAATGATGAAGATGATGATAGGACTGAAGACTATATATATATACATACATTGTACATCCCGACATAAATAAAGATTATGTATGTGTGTATATGTCTTGGTACTTCAACTTACTTAAATTGCTTTATTACTTCTTCTTGTACAACATGTGGATCATTATGAATAGCTATCGTCTACCATGCATAGCTATCGTAACTAAATTTTTCTGTTTCACACAGCTACTGTGTCATTATTCCTGTTTTGTGATAATTTTTCACGTTCCTTTGGTGTAAGTTTGACCAATAAGTTGACGTTTAAGACTATGGCATTTTTTCCAGGGTTGTTAGCTGTGGTGTGTCTAATAACCTGTGCCATAATTTCAACTTCATTATTATAGTCTAAGACGGCTAAGATGGAATCATGATAAACCTAATCAACCACTGCAGAATGAGTATGTCCTTTGTTTTCTATGGATTATTGATGTGTACCACATTGCGAGGTAAGTAAAGTCTAAATTTATTACCACTGTTATGTACTGTTCAATTTGTTACTTTGCTGCAAAGCGTAGACATAGAATGTAAATAAATTTATTATTAATGATGTGGCTAGAATTATCAAAATTATGTAAGTGTGTATTGAATGAATGAATGAATCAAACATCTTGGCATGACTCCTTCATTTCACAAGTATTACAACTATTTCATTCTTTAAAAAAATTGGTATACAGACCACACTTGCAGGTGTATGTTTGTGAAACCTTGCCTAAATTACAAACAATAGCACTTATAGTAGCGTATTGAAAAGTTTAAATTTCTATTGCATTTATAGTGATCATACTTATTTTTTTTAATTTAGGAACCTTTGCACAGTCCAATGAGCCCCCTCACTTTATTAATGATATGGACCAAGAAACAATAAGTGAAAACACACCGGTTGGTACAAAAGTCTATACCCTTGTTGGAGTTGATAGAGACAGAGATCCTGTTCGATATGGAGTAGAAGGAACTACAGCTTTTCGTGTTGATCGAGACAGTGGTGAAGTTTACTTAAATGAACCCTTAGACAGAGAGGTAAGATCACTATTGTTTATTTAAAAAAATGCAAAAGGTATGCTATTGTCTACACTATATGTATAATAATAAAAGTACAATGGAGGTATTGTCTTTTTTCCTAGTAAAGATGTTATCTTCATGTTATCTAGGCAAGATAAAGATGTTATCTAGGCAAGAAAGAGGTATAAACTAACAGTGATCAGATGTAGACCGATGGATATAAAAATATGGCAGTGAAGTTCCTAAATTGTTATAATAGTAATGTAGTATCTACAGTTTGTGTACCATCAGTAAAGGAAAACCAAAATTTTGCTAACTATTTTAGTTTCATGGTGTTTTGTGTTTAAGTCAATTTTTTATTTACACATTTTTTAATTTTACCAATATATGTTCTTAAGAAATGCTTTGAAACACGAGATGTAAAAGATGTAGATGTTTTTTATTTTTTTGAGCTGTGTTACAAAATTGTAGCATAGTAACTTATGTTGAATTCCTTAATTATAAAAAGCTAATTATAAACAACACGTTTAGGTGGATGACACGCTGACGTTTTACGTTACCATTGAAGATCAAGTAGGCAGTGGAAATCAGAATAACGTGGTGAGACATGAAGTCACTGTTATAATCGAGGATGCGAATGATAACCCTCCGGTATTCCACGACTTACCGTACACTGTCTCAATACCTGAGGTAAAATACACAAATACACAAACTAAAGTTGCCTCCCATTACTGTTAACACATAATATATGGAACATGTCTTTATGATGGAATTAATTACACATGGTTTTATATGGTTGTGTTTTTCAGTTAAAGTCTTTTTACTGAGAACTTCCTGTCATCTATGTAAAAATATTTGTTTATTATGCATTAATGTTCTAATGTTACAATTGCACTGGATTTATATGCATTTGTAAATGTATATGTTTGTATGTACACAACGTGCATAAACACACACATATTATATATATATATGTATAATTTGGTGTTCGTTAGGAATAGTTCAGCATAATCAGTAGAATGTATTTAATGCTAGATATATTCTTCTTATTTCGATAGGCGCACTTTTTTTAATGTTGATATTTTTTAACTGGTTTCAGAGCTTTTCAGTGAACAATGTCGTGTTTTCTGATATCAGGGTCTCTGATGCAGATATTGGTGGAGCTATTCTTGATGTCACTTGCATGCCAACAGTGCAGGTAAAATAAATATGTCTCTCACTGAAAGGCTTTCCTAAGCTCAATTTACAGCAGTTTATATTAAATCTGCTATGCTGTTTAGTAGCTAACTGAAGAGGAGGATGCTTGCTTTATTATAATTTTTGTTCGTGTCTTTCATATGTAAATGACTTATGCTTCTGTGAATAGCCTAAATGAATTCTGTGCTAGTAGATTTGAGTGAAAGCAGCTGACAGACCTAGCAAATATTACTACACAAAGTTAGAAATAGTTCTTTGTCATTTTGGCTAAGGGTAAAGAATATAGTATCGTGAGAGTGTGAAACAGTATGACGAAGTGATGTTTACACAGACATTTTTCACGTCCCAGAAAAAAATGACTATTTGTTATTTGCATGCGAGACATGATTTGAAGCAAAACCATTAAACTTAGACAAATAACTAAATTTAGGTTACAGGTATAATTTTACTATTTACTGTAGTGAACAGAAAAATTAATACACTTGACTTCATTCTACCTTTGAACATGTGCAATGCACACAAAAGGGATAGAAAATTTATTTTTAGGTGAAGGAAGGAAAGTGAAGGAAAAGTGCCGCTCACTTCGTTTTGTTTTTAAAAATTTGCAAAATTTATAAATCATTGTGTCATTTTTCACTTATTGTTTTTGGGTTTGCTTGTTGATTAGTTTTTTTAAACTTTTACAGAATCAGCACTTTGACAATCTATCATGTGGCTTATTTTTATGTGTTCCAATGTTTAACACATTGTGGCTACTCAGAAAGTTGTGAACATCTGGCCGCAACTGGTATTTTATTTAATAAGCAAATTTTTAAGAAAATTTGGGTTTTTGTGGTATTTTTGATTTTTTTCTTCAACCAGCGGTAGGCTGTAGCACCCATCTTAGTGGAATTAGCATAATAATGTCATCAACATTTTGCCAGTTACAGTCCTTTTGTAACTAAAGATGGTGTGACTGCAAAAATATTCGTTTTGGGAAACCAATAATGCATTGATGGTGATATTATGCTAGTTTTCTGTGGCAGTTTTCTTTTTCTTTAGCTTTTTTCATGTAATCACTTTAATTTTTGATTTTTGCAGTCCTCAGATGCATGCAACGTGTTTCGAGTTGAGGCAATAAGTCAAGATTCTGGTTCATGGAGTGGTGCACTTGTGCTGTCCTCCGGTGTTGACTACGAGAACACTGACGTATATCAACTGATGCTTGTGGCTAATGTAAGACAAATTTACCTTATTCATTATACATAACGTAACAGGATTATTAAAAACTTCAGATGCTTGTTAAAATGGCGATTTCAAATAGTTTATATGTCTTTCTTGTCTGTTTTAGAATAAATCGTTTTGGGATCTTATTTGAGTTGCAACGTGTAGAATATTATCATATGAACAATAGCAAGTAATGAAAGTAATAAATGACCTTTAAATCACTGTGTTATTTAAATTAATGACAAATCACCCTGATTGGCTGCTTGCCTATTGTGGATGCTTGATAAAAACTGAAAATACGGCTGATTTTTGAAAATTAGAAAGAACTGTTATGTTTGTTTTGCAAAGAGATGATGCAAGAATCTTGCCTCGTTTCGGCCAGTAAAGTTAGGCTGAGGGCCAACGTAAAAGCACTCATTATGCTGATGTTGGCAGACTGCAAAGCAAAAACAGTGAGCTCTTCATGTGAAAATTTTATGTTTATAGATAAAAGTCTCTATGTTTTGCAAAATCTCACATTTGCAGTTGTACGTATCACAAAAGTAACATTTTTATCTTATGTGTGCTGATTATCATTCATTTTTGTGAAAATATTAAACACTGGTACATAGTAATTGATATCTGATAGCTTAATTTTGGAGTATTAGCTAAAACTATGAGTAGCTGTGGCGACCTGTAGTGTGTTTGTTAGAATAATTGAGAGCTGAAGAAAGAATAGTTGTCAAACACTGATGTATATATAGACAAGCCTGTACTTGTTCAATGCCTCTTCTTACCAGACTATCCTTCATAACTAACTAAGTTTTGGTCCCTTCACAACTATCAACATGAGTAGTGAACAATGTCACTGAGTGCTGCATTTTGCACTGTGCTAAAGTGCACAAAAAGTATTGATGTTCGGGCGATAGCTATAAATTGCAATAAGTTGATAATCAGAATATATGACACCAGATTCCAGTCCTTTCACAATGATCAGCATTCAGAAGTATGCTCTGCTATTGATTGCTATAGTCCAGGCTTACTGTGTGTTGCCATATCATTGTATAAAATAATATCGATGGTGGTGATGGTAGCTTGATTAAGTTTATTAATCAGGACACTATTTTACGCTTGTATTTGCAGGATGGTACACTAAAAAGTGAAACAGATGTGATAATAAGAATAGAAGATGTTCAAGACACACCCCCTGTGTTTATATCCAGTTTAGCAGGACATGTTAATGAAGGTGTTGAATTGGTAGGTCTAATAGTCAGAAAGTTAGAAAAACAGGTCAAATCTTCAAATAAGCTATTAATTCTAAAAGCATACAAAATAAAAGAGACCCAACTGTGGACATTTTTGAAAACTTGAAGGATTCAAATGATTTTTTTGACTTGTTTGATGATGTTGCTAAGGAGTGCACGTACCAGAGATGTCTTATTCATTCAGTTATAAATAAAGTTATTTATCCAAACCTATGAAACTAAATTCTGCTCATTATACGTACAGTTGACTTAGCAGCATAGTGTGTTAATGCTGTCTCGTCAGGTTTATTTGAAAATGTGTATTTACCATTCAAAACATCATGTTAGCACACAAACTGCCTGCTGCTTTCAATGTTTGCATTAATTACTTTGCTACACTTAATTTAACGGCTGTTTATGTGCTGACATGTAACTCTTTACTTTTTTTAACTAAAGGGTTAGCATGTACGTAAAATCAGTAAAACTGAAACTTCTTCTTGATAGCGGGGCAGTTTAATAAATCCCAACTTTTCCTGTTTGATAATCACCAATCAAACAAAAGACAAAATAACTTTCAACTTTCTATTAGCTGAGGTATTATTGCTTTTTGATGTTATGCCTGGCGTAATTATGATATTCGACTTTTTCCATCTGGCAAGTTCATTACAATAAATGAAAATAATTTTATTTTATCATTCTATTTCCGTTTACATTAGTTATTTTTAACTGGCACAATTTGTAAAATTTTTTCATTCTTTCTACTGTATTATATACAGTACATTCATTACTGCAACATACGAAATAATGTAATTTTAATTTTCTTTTCTTCTGTTTCTTCAATTTCATTACATTCAATTTTATACTTAATTAGTATATACTATATAAATATTGTTAATAATTGTAATTTTGTATAACACATCAAGCGTCAATGTTATAATTCATGCACCTTATTAGAGCAGAGTAGCTTCCTCGAGACTGCTTGCAGTCATGAAACTACCCTCACGCTTAACTCCTTCAGGACCACACCATTCAAGATAGGTCTTATAAGATGTGGACTTTTTTGTTACTGAATGAGCACAGACATAACTAAATGCTTATAAATTAGGTAGCGTTGTATTCAGGAGGATCTCGGCTATTCAGTCACGGTATTTGTTTTAACATTTAATAGTGATTTAATTGGATAAAATTAAGAAAAATATGCGTTTTCAGGCACTTCAACTTATCCTATTGAGTAGCTTTTCTGGTGTCCACTTGCGTGATCGAACACACTAATTTATTGATCACCTGCTTGCTACAGCCCAAGCTGTGCAGTATTCTGCAGCTATTCCAGCAAAAACCAACCAATCAGTCAAGGACAAATTCAGGTCATTTCATATTTTAGCAGGAATTTTTTCTTGAAAACAGCGTAGATTTGAAGCCAAGGTGTATCAGAGTCTTGTGTCTGGATAGTTGAAATTTTCTGCATTAGCCTATTTCACACAAGCGATGCGCTATATTGTTACAGTGCAAACACTGCAGTTATTGATTGCTTTTTCTCAATTTTTTTTTGTCAAAAATCGATTAATTTGTCTAAAGTTAGCATATGCATTTCATATATAATTTTGCATGAAAATCCATGTGTGGGGAGTAGAAACCTACAAAAATGATCAAATATAACGTAATTGCTGCTTAGTGAGAGAAGTTTTTCATAAACCCGTGCAAAATGCAGCAAACACTTATAGTCCAGAAGGAGTTAAGCAACTATTATTGTCAGCATGTACATTTACTTTCTTGATTTGCATGTGTGAAATAAATTCTTCTTATATTTTATATCTTATATTAGCGTTCAGAGGTAACAATGATTATTTCCCATTTTCTATTTCTTTTGCTGCTTTATTTCAAGGGAACAGCTGTTATGAGAATTGAAGCCATTGATGGTGACCAGGGGGCACCACGTCCAATTGAGTATGAGCTTCTCGTGAACCCCAATGATTACTTTACACTTGATGAGAAAGGAGTGCTCCGCACAGCTAAACCAATCAACCGGGAAGATATAAAGCAGATATCTGGAACACTGAAATTGACTGTGATGGTATGCTTATTATACTATTTAGCACAAATATAAGTAACGCGTAGCAAATACAACAAAACAAACAACAATGAGCAAAATGGTTGTACAACCTTGGAAAAACCTAGATTATTTTTAATTAATTTTCTAGTTGAAATAAATTAAATTTATTACTCTTAAATGTTGTATGATTGATATCTCTGATATTAACTAGCGTATCAAACAAATTGAAACAGTAAGGTCATGTAGCATTTCAAAAGTTATACACAGTTCTGGCTAAGTCTTTGATTTATTTATACTGCTCATATCAGTCATTTATGCAAACTAAGTTTATATATCATATATGTGACCATACGAGGAACTGCTCTCACTAAATAATAAGTCCATCAATCAAAAAGCTTAGATCTGTATATATTTTGTTATAATTATGTGTATGCTGTGTTTTCTTATGCATGCATTAATTATTTTTAATAGGCAAGAGAAGTCATAGATGTCACAACTGTTGATTCGTCAGAAATGAGTAAGGCAACAGATATCATGATATCTGTTATGGATGTCAATGATGTTCCACCACACTTTAATCATGACAAGTTTTATGTCACTATAATGGAAAATATCGGTGACCGTACTCCTCTGCCAGATCTAGATATGTACGTGGTTGACAGAGACAGTGTAAGTGTAGTGATAGTGAAATGTTTATCCTTAATAGTAGATCTTCTGTAGCTCATACTGTTTTTTCCCTCTCTCTCTATCTTATCCATTTTCTCCTCTTTTGTCTTTCCCTCTCTCTCTGTCTCTCTCTCTCTCTCTCTCTCGTCTCTCTCTGACTCTCTGTTTTCTCATCCCTCTCTTTCTCACGCCCTCTCTCCATCCCTCTGTCTTTTTCATCTCTCTCACATCTCTCCTCAGATGTTTTTCACTTTGCCACATATCAAAAATTTTGCTTTGTTTCATTTTTATGTATTTTCAGGGTATCAATTCTGTATTTGAAATATTTCTTGTGGGAGGAGACAACATTTTTAGTGTTATTCCACGCATAGCAACAGGTTCAGCTTCTGTTAGTATTCGTGTTGATAACTCTTCACGCCTAGATTATGAGCAGCTGGATAACAATGTGTTTACACTCCAGGTATAACTTGGTTTAATTCAGTAAATATGTCATAGTTCAGAATTTGTAAAAAGAAGTGTCTGGTTCAGTTTGTATTTAGTAGTTTCCTGTTACTGTTGTGTCAAATAAAATTACTGTTAACATTTGTACTTAATTATTTGCCTGGACTCAGTAACGAAGGCATTTGGCTTTTTTCATGGTAATAAAGAACTTTTTTATGTGAACTGCAGTTGAAGATATGAGTGCTACCGATTAATTGGAAGGTGGACCGAATACAAACTTCTTTCCAGAATGAAAATTAATACTTAACATTCGGAGACAAATCTTATCTGATTGCAAGATTCAGACTGTAGAATAAATTGATGTTAAATATCAAGAACTTGAACTATCAACATTTTTAAAAAATGTCTTAAGACATTCCTTTTTAAGTGTGGTTGTTTTAGCGGTTCTTATATACGCAGGGCTGGAAGTAGCTGCAGTGATTCTATGTATTGTAATTAAACAGTTATGTGTGATCACTGCTGTACATTTCTAAACAGTTTTATGTCTTTTATTTTAAAAATGTGATAATACTTTTTAACCTACTAGAGTGACTTAAATGTATTATTAATAGCTAGTTATAAATGTATCAATTTATCTAAATATTTCAGTACAACTTTCAGTTTGTTTATTACTGAATATGCTAGGTTGTGGTATTTTGTTACCTGATTTTACACTACTTAAGCTAACTTATTAATAATGGTCTGTAGTGCTGAAACAGGTAGTATGAGTAAAACTAATAACTATATTTCTGATTTCTTAGCAAGTCAACAACAACCTCAATTGTCTACGTCCAGGAATCTCAAACCTTTTTAGAATACTTACCTGCATATGTTTGTTTAGGTTTATGCAAGAGAGACGTCGACAGCAGAAAAACTAAACAGTTCAGCTTTGGTGGAAGTTACTGTCATTGATGTCAATGATAACAAGCCAGTTTTTGATTTACACGAGGAGGAGCTCATAGCTGAAGTTCCAGAAGATGCCCAAGTTGGTTATCCTGTACTAGCTGTGAAGGTATGTTATAATTACATGATCTTTCACAAGCTGATTTACTTCTTCTATCAGGGATTTATATGAATTCCTGTTTTCATTACTAGCAAAACCTGGTGAGCTTCGCTTTTGCTTTGTTGTGTGGAGATTTCTATCACTTTCATTTTTATTTTGAATGCAATCATATATTTAATTACTGTCAATATGCTTTTAGAGCCTAGCACATTACTACTATTGCCTTGATTTCTATCACAGACAGCATTTTATCTTCTATGGATAAATTAGAAATATCTCTGTTTACTATGCCTGAGCTATATCTCTTAGCCAATGCTTTGATATTGTTGACCACAGTATGTTACTAAATAAACTGCAACAATATCAAATTGCTCCCGGATGGTTTCAAAGTTATCTCACCATGCACGCACAATGCGATAATGATATAGAAATATTTCAAGGGAGCTGTCTAGGCCCCTATTATTCAACATATTTAGCAACGATTTTAGTACTTATGTGCCAACTAAAATAAATAGCTTTGAAACCTGTTAAGTACAATTTGCAGATGATTCCTAGGCTGCTACATCTACACCGAATCTAAGATTAATGAAACAGTGAATAATTTCACAGATGTGCTAACCACCATGCACATTTGGTACCTCAATAATGGAATAAAACTTAATGCTGAAAAAATGGAATTGATGTTCATTGGCATCAGGCAAAATTTGCAGACTTGTGCTACAGATTTAGTGACATTAGATTTTTTGGACAACAAAATTCAACCGTCTGCTAATGCACGCAATTTGCGAGTCATCTTTGATTAGAATTTAAACTGGGCTGAGCATATAAACTCTGTCTCTGATGAATGTACGGGATTACTTCTTGGTATTAATAATATTAAAAATTGTATACCACATCATTTGTTGATGTAAATTATAAATAGTCTTGTATTTTCACATGTGCTTTACTGTTTATCTGTATATAGTAATACTGCAGATATTCACTTAAACAAAATTTGCAGCTAGGGTGATGTCTAACCGGTGAAAATACGACCACATATCTGATGTCATTATAAATTTGAAACTTTTATTTGTTAAATAATTAGCTAAATTTGCAGATGTTTGCTTGCTCCACAAACTGTTGCTCTATAAACATCAACTTACATCTATAATCAGCTAAATTTCAACTGTAATATGATTTCTCAGTCCACTAGACAATCAAATTTACTTTTTATTCCTGCTGCAAAATCAAATTCTGGTACAGGTCTGTTCACAGTCAGGGCAAGCAAGCATTACAATCAGTATGCTATAAGGAATTACTTATAAATAGTCGTTAGTTACAATATATTTTATTTTCTTTTAACTGTAATCAAGTTTTACAACCGTGCTTTTGTGTAATATTAATTAGGTGTTCTTTATTTTTATATTGATTATTTTATATTTTTTACTTCTACGTAAAAGAAAACCTCATTTATGGGGACTGTAATGTAAAAATAAATAAATAAATAAATTTTTCATTTTCTCTCCTCTCTCTTCTCTCTCTTTCTCTCTCTTGCCTTTATTTAGTTTTTATCCTATAAGGTTTATTATTAAACTACAAAACTAGTTTAAATCATCTGCATGTGATTAGAATTCTACATTTATATTTACATCATGTTGACATCATATCGCTCAAAGAGCTTTGCCATTGAAACAATACTTAACCATCGACAAAATCAGTCATATCTCGAAAGGAAATAAATTTTCCGAAAAACGAATGTCTAGTACCCACCCTCTGGACGTGATGATCAAGAAAACACAAAAAAAACTCGAGTAGACATAGCACTGATCTCGAGATCTAGCATGGATACACACATACATGCTGTTACATACGTATGTACATATCTTTACTCCGTTATGGATAGATATATTTTATATAGTTGTAGAAGAGTGTTATTTTTGGTGTTCAATGTTTATTTGTTTACATGTTTTCAGATTTTGTTCATTACTATTCATTACTTTGTGTTTTTATTTTTATTAGGCAACTGACATAGACAGCAAAGATTATGGAACTGCTGGAATTCGTTACAAACTGTTTGGTAATGGTGTTGATAGGTAATTAAAATTATAATATAATTTGTTAGTAATTATTATGTTAATTATGCTAGTTAAATCTTTAGAGTTTGTTGTGAACTTGACCAAGTTCACAAGTCACACATGGTTAGCCATGTGGTCACTTTGGTATATAACATGTTAAACATGCGTGAAAATGGAAGAAGTTGGTGTTGAGTGTGTGTTAAAATAAAAACTGCCGTAGTGTGTTATATAGTGTGTTACAGTGTGTTATATAGTAGCTTAATTTACGTTAACATTAATCATAAAATATGTTTAACTGAAATCCTGTGAAGAAAAGAAAATTCACGACATGGAGGCACCACCCGGATAGATTGTTTACACGGATGAAAAGAAAACCGTAAGTTGGATCTGCCATTTACCTTTTTACCTAGATTTATCTGATAAGTTTACTTCTACAAGTCTAGTGGCTTCGCACCTGTATAAACTGTATCGTTTACCGTCTATTTAACTGCATGAGCAGAAAATGCTATGGTTTTAAACGGCAAGTTCAGAAATTCACATTTGTATCGGAATGAAGTGAAATGTACGTGACTGCAGAAATAGCGAAAATAGTAGCTGTATAAATTACTGGAAGTGGAGACAATACAAATTGTTATAAAACCTAGAAATGAACTGAATTAAAATTCTTGGAAAACGGCTGTTCCCGCTAATAAATATTAATCACGGGCAAGTGAAAACAAATTGAAAGATACGGCGGCACTCTCGCCTGTGAAGATTTTATATAGAGATATTGCTGGAAATAAACATTGTAGAAACTGCAGAAAATATATGTGAAAAAACCGAGGAAGTCACAGCAAAATACAACTGGTAAGACAGGCTGTTCCTGTACATCAAATCTGATCTAAAATGTGGAGTAATTAAAAAGGCTGATCCTGTATGTAAATTAATTCTGCAAAAATAGTCTTGAAAAAATTAAATGACATACTGAAAAACAAATTTTTGGAAAAAAACGGAGATCAGATAAATAGTTAAAAAATTCAAAAGGTCATGGCGGCAAAACTACGTCAAAGAATTGGACCACAAATTTCATTTTTGAAAAAGACGGTTAACGAAGCCAATGAATTATTGGGTTGTGAATTACGAGGAACTGATGAAGAGTGTCTCCTTCAATTCAGACATAAAGCTACAGCTTTGCAGAAACGTGTCAAACAGAACTTACAAAAAACTGAGGAATACATTGAAAAATATGAACAGTACTTAGAAAAACCATAGTGTGTTATATAGTAGCTTAATTAACGTTAACATTAATCATAAAACATGTTTAACTGAAATCCCGTGAAGAAAAGGAAATTCACAACAGAGTTATGGTTGAGTTATGCACTTAACACAGGTATACTTGTAGTCATGTTTTTGTTTGTATGTTTGCATCTCATTTCTGAAAATCAACAAAATATTGAACATATTGCAATGTTATATTTTCCTGTTACTTTTTACTAGTTCCCAGTTAATTTTTTCCAGTTGTTCTTCATGTTAACTGCAGGGTATTTTACTTGTAATAATCACTTCCACGAGTAGCTGATATGCTGAATTAACTTGTGTTTCTGTTTTTTGCCTCTTCCGTGTGCATTGTTATTTTTAGAGAATTTTTGCTTGTATTACTCCTATCACATGTTTGGAGAAAGAAAGCTGAAATCTGCTCTGTGACAAGCAGTCATATTTCTTAACTAAATTATTTAAATTATTTAGTCTAAGTTTTAATTATTTAAACAGTCTATTTTGAATGTGAAATCCACTTGTACAACCATCTGAGTAAATAGGTTGAATAGGATGTATATCAGGCAAAATTTTTCTAACACTTAATAACACTTCTATTAGTAATTGTGACAGGCCCATATTTACTTATCAGCTGTACTGGCTTACTGAAAGGGAAAACCATCTACCTGATTTTTTGTACGAAGAAATTCATCAGATTTTGTATTACATTCGAACTAACCGATGTAAATATTACTAACAAATATTTATGAATTGCACTGTTATAATATGTAATATGTGCAAATAAAATCCTATGTATATTATTCAGAAAATTTTGATGTAAACCAATGATAATTAGAAATTGATTGAGAATCTGTCATTTAGGTTATTTTGATCATTATCAAACACTACTAGCAGTACTCTCAATTTTTTCTACGTCAATAGAAATTTTTTGAAGATAGTTTAAACTACTGGTATGATTTAGCTTCATTAGAGCATTCTCTTTAAAGTACATGTGAAAGCTATAGTATTAGAAAATGAACAACAACAATTATGAACAGTGTTCGTATTTCACCTACATTAACAAAGTATGTACAATGCAGTATTTGTCACTATTGTTTTGTTCAGCTTGCAGACAGTGATATCTAGTTTTTTAAAAATCTACAAATTTTGTACTCTGCATTTGTATTTGTATAATTGTCCTGTACAATTGAATGAAGTCATTATATTCTCTGTTTAGGTTTTACATCAATGAAACAACTGGAGACATTATCGTTGCAGAGTGTGAGTCTCCTGGATCTGGAAACTGCATTGATTTTGAAGGAAGTTCGGCATATTATCTCACAGTTTCTGCTACTGATAATTTTGGAGACGGGCAGACAACAACTGTTGGCTTGCGCATAATACTGGCAGGTATGTAGCTTCTTTGTATGGATTTAATTCAGTCATGTCCAAACAGTAAAACTTTGTAGTGGTTCCTGCATTTTTTAAAATCATTATAAATTGTTTGTTTCACTGTGTTGTAACTATAAAATTAAAGATAAGTAATATGTGTGTCATATATGTGTATGTAGTTTACTACATGCAACATGCACCCTTTCATCAGAACTATTATACTTGTTATTTACTGAATACAGACAACCGTTTCGGTATTAGATATGGAAAATACTGGCAGTACTGTGTAACATTGTAGTCAGCTGACGTGTTTTATGTATTTTTTGCATAATTACTATTTTGTAAAAATATATAAGCTGTTAGCTGGTCATGACCTGCTGGCTGATGTTAGAAGTTTATGATAGTACTACAGCTTGGTGATCATTGAAGCATAGACTGGAGATTTACCACCATTATTAATTATTAATTAATGCTAAATTCCATGGTTGATCTTGGTCTCCATGTTCTGTTCCCTGTAGTACCATCAGCCATAATGCTCTTGGCATGAGGATTGAGGATTTTCAACCTTTCATTCAATTTCAAATCATGTTCAATTATAATTTACGTATTTCTAGTGAAGTTTTGCTCAAAACCACAGCTATGTTGTTACAAACATCAAAAGCATGAAAGAAACAGCTTCTTGCAATCAGTATGTTATTTATTGAGCACACACTGTTTGACCGTTTATTGATAGTTTTGGTGTTAAATAAGATTTTCAGTGCTAAAAATTAAGAACTATTATAATTTACTAATGGATACTAATGCACAAACAAATAAGCAAAAACATTTTTTGTCCAAAGTCTGTTTTTGTACTAACTGTCTAATATTTCTTAAATACTAAATACTAAAGTCATTTTAAGCTTTTCTGATTTCTTATTAATAAATCCATTTGCTTAGGGTGATGTAGAAATTACAAATTTGATAGAAGTATTTAGTAGCAATGAGTTTATTGCTCACATAAAAAGCTTTGCATTTGCAGACAGTGACATTATACTGTAGTTTCTTTTTTTGACATAAATGATCTGGAAAAATCTAGCTTTTTGCAATTTATTGTTTACTTTTCAGATGTTGATGATAATCGTCCGCGGTTTAGGCAACAGAACTACACAGCAAGCATTTCAGAAGGCACCCAAGAGTTTAGCCCTCCTCTCATTATCATGGTTAGTAATGCAAATTTTCATGCAAGTGTAATATAGACAGTTTAGTTTTTATTGTTTTATTCTATGAGTTTAATAATAATGTTAATTTTGAATCTGAGTGTTTTGCAATATCAGTGTTTGCTAGTTTGATTGTTGTTTTCTAGGCTGATGACCGGGACAACATTTCAACCATATTGTATTCCATAATATCAGGAAATGATGAAGGTGTATTTCAAGTAGATAGTCGGTCTGGCTTAGTTACAGTTGTACGTCCTAATCTATTAGACATTGATCATCTGGGAACATCCATGTATGTAGGCTTTGAAATTCACTTAAAAGTACCACAGATATTATCATTTATTATATTAGACATGTTTTTATCACTGTAGTTTGCCTTAGTCTGTGGATTAATTTGATGTTGAACATTTGTAGGCATTTTGGATGTGAGAAAATGTGTATGGCTAATTTCAAAAAACTTTGAATAAGTTTGTTTAAATGCTTGGAAATTTGATGTGAGCAGAATTCAATGGATAGTAATACTGACCCTTTTTTCACGGTTAAATCAGTTTGAATGTAATGAGGAAAATATCTTCTTTGTTTTAGACTCTCACTGACTGTTAGTGCAAGTGATGGTCACACAGAACCTGCAACAGCAACTGTGTTTATCTATGTCAGGGTATGCAGCATTATTTCTATTTTACTTCTAGTACTTGTTTACCTTTTGTTTTTTTATTCCTTTTTTTGTAAGTGCTGTTTTTCAAAGTAAGTTGTCCAGCTCCTTGTCTGATTTCTAGGATATCATAGGTATTGAATGCCATGTGATAGCTGTAATACCCCAGCAAAATTACTTGAACTAACCATGATATTTAAGTTCTGGTTTTCATTTATACACTTTGTTTTGCCGTTATTTTTAACTACATTAATAAGTTGTCCAGGGTTATTTCAAAATTGACAAGCATATTTGCACTCAAGTGCTGTTCTTGACATCAAAGATGTTGCTAGAGTAGGCAATCTGTACTCTGTATGTTAATTACCAATGGCAAAGTGCCATTTGCAAGTGCAACCATTGACTAATTTCTTTAGTTCTAGAATCACGTGAATAATTAATTGACGGATCAAACAAACAAAGTAATGAAAAAATTATTTATTATAATAATTAAATGATTAAAATGGCCTCAGAATACATGTACTTTTTCGTTTATATGATTATCTGTAGGCTGTAGGGGAACGACCTCCTGTGTTTGATTCTGGTAGTTATGAAGCGTCTGTACTTGAATCTGCTGTTGAGGGAACCGTTGCCGTCAAGGTTTTTGCAATCTCAAACCGCAAAGGCGACAATTTTGTTACTTACAGCCTTACCGCTGATGACGGGGATTTTTCCATAAATCATACAACAGGAGAAATCTTTGTTGCTTCTCCATTGAACTTTGATCGTAGATCAAAATATGTTTTTACAGTAAGTTCACTTTTGACGTTTTATTTTTAGTTAATGTTAGTGGCTGAAGTATTTGTTGTGCATTTCCGTTTTAATATGAGTAAGTCAAGAAATTATTTAGATTTATTTTTATTTTTTGGGGTAAAGACTCAAAGAAGTAAAGAATTAATAAGAAATTTGTATTTCAAAGTGACAGAGATTTTGATTGAATTGCTTACACTTATTACTCAACCATTTAATGGTAAAGTTTACTAATCACAATTTTCCCCAATTATTTATATATCACCAATTTTTTGTTATACAATTACGAAATATAAAAATTTAAAAGAATAAGCAAGGTAGAACATGCAGCGGCAAGAACTACTATACTGTTACAATATACATGAACTAAATAAAATGAGTTTAAAATTGAAATAAAAATCTTTTACAAGAATTTTCGCGACGAGTAAAGGTTGAAGATTAGCCAAAATTCGAGAATTTACATAGTTTTTACTTGGAAGAATTATTTTCAATGAGCATTGTTGAACAGTTTCTATCAAATCAGAGAGATTTTGGGAGACAGGTGAGTGCCATACCTGACAAGCGTGTTCAGCAACTGGTCTAATTATGGTGCACTACATTTTTATCATATCATTAGTCCCTGCTCTTTTCGTGTTAATTGCAAAAGGTAAACTCTTTTGAATGGTGTGAGTTACATCCACATTGATAGACCCAAGGTTGTAGTTCTGAAGTAGCATTTTAAATGATAGGTGAGACAAATTGAATATTGTGCATTTGACCAGAGATTGGTTGGCCCTTGATGCACATGGGTTAAAAGGTTAGAAGTTCCGATTTATTTTTCACTTAAACGAATACAATTCGTAGGTAATCAAGTACGGGCTTCTGGTTAAAAACTGATAAATTCCAATTTGACTGAAACTATCAGTGGCGAACGTAACAGTGCTTACTCACTATTGTTAATTATTTTGAAAAACATTTTTCTTTGTTAATGTCACACAAATGCTGTCACTTGTTACAATAGCAGAATTGTACTGCAGTTTTTGACACAGTCAAAAATGTTGTCTAGTTATGTCTTAAACACTTGTGACATATAACTGGACTGTTACAGGTATTAGCGATGGATAGCGCTGAACCACCAAGAATTGGGACAGCTAGTATTTCCATTCAAGTTATTGACGTTGAAGACAAGCCGCCCTTTCCACCACTCATGAATAGTTTCTATGTTCCAGAAGGTATTTTGTATTTCTTTCTTGTTGCTGCATTGAGAGTTAATTTAGTGCAACAATAAAGAATGTTTACTATTTACAAGAGCTCTATTATGTATATGAGATATAGCAATTTTTGCCTGGCCTGTAATAGAACTGGGCAGTAGTACAAACACACCCTGAACTTGTTTATCTGCTTTATTTTTTGTGCAACTTCTAGATTAGTCTTCATTATTTTACTATACAGATTAGTTGTACTACTAATTTGCAATTAACCTCATGCTTAACTAAGTGACACATAATAATATCTGAAAACCCTGAAAAGTAATTAATATTAATTACATAAAAATGTAAAAGTATGCTGAGATTCTTGACGAACATTTTGTAGTACTAATTTGTATTCTTTTTGTTTATACAGATTTTAGTGTGGGCTCTTCACCTATTGCTTCTCTGCAGTCACTTATTCCAGCAGGTTATCTTGATGATGACGACATTCAGTTACGTTATTCTATTGGAAACGTAACAGCTTTTAGTGATGGGGGTCACCCAGTATCGCCAGACCTGTTCAAATTCTCTGTTGATGAAGTGACTGGTGATGTGTTTCTTGCAAGTGCTCTTGACAGAGAGGTGGCATCTGTGATTCTCCTTGACATGGAAGTGACTGACATAGCTGCCCGAAAACAAAGAAATGGAATGGGTAAATTACATACTTTTTATTAGATGAAATGACAAATGTTCAGTTTGAGATTTGCATACTACTCTTTAAGCTTGTGTAGCTTTATGTAAAAGTATTAACTACTTGATTAAAACCAACCCTAGTTTCTCGCAATAATTATGCTGAAAACTATTATTTGGTTAGGTTAACCCGACCGGCCCTAATTTTTTACCGCCGAGTGTAAAAGTTTCATTAACGATACGATAAAAAAGAGTTATTTTCCAAATAAACAAATTATAGCACGCCCAACATTCAACAATGTAAAACAACACAAAATGATAGCTATTTAATGCTGTCGTTGTTGCCATTCCAACAAAAATCTATTCTGTTCAAATGCTTTTTATTTTGATATGCAGTCTAAATGGTAGAAGTGTCAAATTTGTATTCAAATTCAATTGATTGCACAGATAATATCGGTTACACTTAAGTTTATTCTTCTCTGGTGGTCTGCCTATTTCTCTATGGAAAGTGAAAACATGTTACACATCATTAGCATGTAGCCGTAGCAGCTAGTCGTTTGTTGATTATATTTTTCCATAATACAGTAATACTAGTTAGCACAATATATGTCTCTGTGATTTAAGAAAATAAATCAACAGATCGAAACCTGTTTATGTTTTGACATATTTATTTATTTATTTTAGCTTTAACAAATAATAATAACAAATAACAAGAATTCAGAAAACTGAATTCGTGGTTTTTTCACCCCTTACTAATCCAATAACAGATATCTCATTAAAGTAGGTAAAGACATTATAGAACAAACAGACACTATCAAATTTTTAGGCGAAAGGTAAATAATAAATTAGATTGGCATAACATTTTAATCAAATCCATAAAAACTGGTAACCAGAATAACTTGCCTATGCCAAGTTAGAGATCAACTGACAAAACACACAAAAATTCTGATATATAAACAGTAGTAATTCCCCACTTTTTATATGGTTGAATGTTGCTACAACCATATGTTAAAATTAAACCCACTTCAAAACTATGCACTAAGACTGACTTCTGGCTACTCCTATGAAGCTCCCACAAAAAAGAACTGTTCAGCAACAACTTTAAGAAGTTTGTTGTATAAATATATCAATGGTCTCAAAATCCCTTCAGAAATGACAAACATCCTTTCTTGTAAATTACTGATCGAAATTGCCATATTAATAACCTAAAGCAAATTCAAACAAACAATAAATTTGGTAATAATTCAGTAGGCAAACAAGCCCTATCTATGAAACTCTCTGCCATCTATTATCAAACAGTCACAATAACTGGCTATTTTTAAAAAGAACCTGAAACAATACCAACTAAGTAGATTTCAAAAACCAACTATGTCGTTAACTTCTTTAATTCAAATTTTGTATACCCACATCTCCAACAACTGATAGAGAATAATTATAAATTCGCAACTCATAATTAGTAAATTAAACAGCTGTCTGTAGTAATAATTTTTGTTAGGTTTTATATACGAATGTATTGTGTGTATTGTAATAGTTGATGCAAATTTTGCTTACATTTATTATGTATTTTATTTATTATATTGTACGTATGCATTGTGTTATGTATTATGTGTATATTGTAATGTACTTTACTAATCGTATGGCTCCTATGTGTAGTATTGTAACTATGTATGTAATTGCTTTTATTTTTAATTTTTATGCACTAGTAGTTTATGGTTTTGCACCAGATGCATTTGGCTTTCACAGTGTTTAGTACTGAAAGTATTTTTAACACAGAGGATTGTATTTTATTGTAAATTATTTTTATAGCAAATAAAGTATATGTGTTTATATAATAATAATGAAAAGATACAGCACAATAAATTGCCCGGGAGACCTGTATAAGGTGAAAAGAACACCGCATAACATACGGGCCACTACCGACTCGTTTGATTTTTTTTAGTGTTACCCTAGCAAACTAATGCATTTTGTGCTGGTTTTTTCCAAATAATATTTGCAAAACAAAAGGTTTTGCTCTGTTACCATATTTGTTGGTATCCCATATGCAAATATGAGTTTTGTCAAAAGAGTTCAAGCCATTAATTAGCATTACTAATTATCATTAATGACTTCAAATAATAAATTTTGGTATAAATTATTGTTATTAATTTTGAGCACATACTTCATTGTCACACAATTATGTGGATCAGTTAAATGGATTAGTAAGAAAGTGCCATTATCCAACAAATCCTAGCAACAAAAATGGGTTAGTCAAACAATAATAAAAACTTAGTAAATACATTAAAAGCAACTGTGTTTGATTTTGATGATTAAGACAGTGATAAGAGTTGAAAGATAAAAGCTGCTAATGTAACACTGTAACGAGTTTTACTAAGATATACGTTGATAAATTTGCATAAATCTTGTATGTACTATTAGTACCATGTTTGCAAATCTTGCTTATCACTTTGTCTTTTATATTATGCATGACTATGTATGTTACATAAATAAGATGAGGTGGCTAGGTTAACCTTATTTTTCTGTTTAAATTCTATTAATTTTAAGTTAAGGCCAGGTCTATCATTTTTTGCAACATTCCATTATGGTATCATTCAGAATTTCTTCTGTGGAAGCCTACATTTGCTTTAATGGGTTTAGCTTTTGTTTCTGGACATTTTATCAACTACAGTCAAAAACGTGTCATAACTGGTGTCGCTCTTTTCAGATGATTTTTATTTGGTACTCAAGTTTAGTCCCAATAAATTCAATTGTATGATGAATAGACGGAACAAACGCACACACACTCAGTTTTTCTAGAAATGTGTGTGTTTTTTCAAACTCTAATTAATTCTCTCAAATTAGCAATTTATTGTGCGATTAAAGTATTTTATCTACAGTGGAAACACGGATGCCTCACCAGGAAGCAAGAATTGCTTTGTTGTTACTCATTAATGACACCTTTTTATGATTTTTTTTTTACAATATTTTTATGTAATTTAGGAAAGATTGTTATCCACGTTAAAGATGTTAATGAGATTCCTCCAGTTTTCTTCCCACCGTGGACTCTGGAAAATCCCTATTATTATACAAGCGTAATGGAAGAGTCTCCTCTTGGAACAGTTGTCATAGTGATGGCTGCCATGGATGTAGAATCTGGAATAGCTGAATATGAGTTAACATCGAACCCAAATGATTATTTTGCAATTGATTCTGAAACAGGTGAGCTTATTTTGAATTTGTTCCACCATTAGAAAACAAAACCCTTGAACTAATAAAGCACTCTTTTAAGGAACGTTTGATATGACAAATTCCTGTAGAAAAATTTATGCAAACAGCACAGAAAGATTGAATTTGTAGAGAGCTTGAAGTATATTAGGCTGAACTTAGTGCAGAGTGTTGTAGGTTCAGTCTGGTGGTTGAAACAAAACTATGAAATTGCGTTGAACTGTGAAAGACTTTATTTCTATTTACATATTACACTATTATTTACAAGCAAGAAGACACATGGTGACCATTCGACAGCAGTGTTGAAGAAGAAAAACAAACCTCAGCTGGCCTTGGCAGAGCTACCCAAATCACATGCACCCACTGAGTTTACCTGATTGGCTGGTAAAACACACTAGCTATCAACACTACCATATTTGGGAAGCCCAGCTGGTACAAGTGGTTGAGTAGCACAAACCAAGGCCACAACCTGGATTAAACTTGACTCAGTTCAATAATAAATAATGTCAAATGTAGGTGGCAGCACATATTAAATTATTATTGTAATACTTTTAATTAAGAATTGCAAATGAAGTGGTGCTGACAAGCCACTGGCGTAGAAGTGTCTGGTTTTTAGTGCTGGATTACTGCTGCGTTTATCTGTCTGAAGCTGACAAATGTCTACAATAGACGTGATGGGCGTATGATGATGATGTTAATACTGATGATGAAGTGTGTGTTAATTCCCACCCAAGGGTGCCAATTTTTTGCATTTTGCTGTCATTTAATACCAACTTTATCTTCCTACACTGTTTTGAATCTAAGACTTCTGTACTTAAGTTCCCAATCATTTTCAAAAGAGAAATTATAAAAAGAAAGATAATTGGATTCTAAGAAATAATGTCAATTGCTGGCAAGTCAAATTTAACCATCTTCATTTCTTACCTAATTTGTTTACCTGGCTGTATAGTAAACGTGATTAAATGTTCATTATGATGCTGATATGTTACAGGATTTCTTGCAATAGAACCCAATAAAAAATGAATATTATTTTTTGCAAGCCTGTGGTCTTTACTTTAAATAAAACGTTTTATCATATTGATTGCAAATATTTTCTCATTTTGTATACATATTTATCTTATTCATTTCATGGTATAATCTTTTTACCACCCATTAAATTGTTGAAAAGAAAATGGTTAAAAGTTGATGTCATAATTGAATATTATTATTATTTTGGTAAATTAAAGTTACAAATAACATTAACCATTCTTTCACTAGATGTTATCAAATTTCTGAAAAAAATTTCATTTAAGCTTAAGAGCAATATTGTCTTAATAACTACTGAAAATCTTGAAATCTTAAAACTTGACAACTTTTGGTGGAGTGGAAAGGAACAAGTTAATGAACTAGGTGACGCTTTCACAATGTGTTTTCTTCCTTACAAAAAATTATTATTTACGAAAAAGTTTTTTTAAAATAATTTAAATTAAAATAACATAAAAATATTGAATGCCTTTTGTAGTCTCACAATAAGTTTATTTATCTCAGGAGCCTGAAATAAGTTTAGTTATTTATTTATTTTAGAAAGTTCCTTATTTTGGGACTATTAAGGGCATTTAACATTTTTGTGTGTTAAAGATGGAAAGTCTCAGGAGAATTGTCTCATATTTTATGTAAAATTTATGCTGAATGAAAGAATTTGCTTTTCACCTCAAATTTACTGAAATCACCACAGACTATGATGAGACTGATTACTGAATTATGAAATTAATTATTATTTGTTTTAGGTGTTGTAACTCTGGTGAAACGATTAGATTACGAATCTCTAGATAACAAGAATTTGACATTTGAGGTTACCGTACGTGATGGGGGAGTACCGTCACTTAGTGCAACTGCTACTGTCATTGTTACAGTAATTGATGTAAATGATAATAGTCCTCGCTTTGGCAGGGTAATGGTTTATTTGTTTTACATTCTCATGTGATTTTCTTAACTTCACTCTATTAACATCCTCTGTAATAATCGATAATTTGTAAAGCCTATGGCTATACTAATTTGTTTCATGTATTGAAATCAGATTTGTTTTTGTGACCTTAAACTCAGCAAACTAATTTTCTTTTATTGGACTTTTATATTTTACCAGCAATTATAAATTTCAGAACATTTCTACAGTTAATTTTTTCCTAGGATTCATATTCTACTAGTATACTTGAAAATTCTCCGGGTAACATGTATGTCACCGAGGTACAAGTTTCAGATCCTGACACTGATGGAATTACATATAGTCTGTCTGGGCAGGATGCACGGTTATTTTTCATTGAGCAAAATGTAAGCTTTTGACATATTACTTGTTTTGCACTTGTTACAATACACTTTTTGAAGTTCTAAATGTATTCGAAAATACGGGTACAGCTGTGGTTTTATTAAGCGTTACGTTTTATTGAAACATAATTACTTTAGCTCAAACTGTAATACAGTAGCACTGTCTATTCAAATATACTGTACTGCATCCCACAATGTGCAGCTAGCTTATAAATTAACCTTTAAAACTTTGAGGATGTGATGTAGGTTTTTAACATGTTTTTTTTTCATTGTGTGTAGGGCATTATTAGAGTAAGACCAGGTGCAGAATTGGATCGTGAGTCAACACCAGTCATTGTTATACAAGTAACAGCACATGATTATGATTCAGCTGCAAACAGCAGATCAGCATCTGTACCGGTAATTGTTCTGTGTTCTGTTCACTATTAAGAAAGGTCACTGTCTTTATAACCTGCTGAGTTTTTTTAACTTTATATGTTACAGTATTCAGTCTGGGTGGTTTACAGATCAGATATTAAGCATAGGTGTTTTCTGTCTCTACTAAATAGAATATTAATTTTTATAATTAATTAGATATGTTTCTTTTGTGCCATGATGCCAGTGCAGTGTGCAATTTCATGTGTTAGCTCAATTGCTAAATACGCCCAAGATAAACATAATAATAAATGTATTATTAATTTTCTTATAAGCGATTAAGGCGACATAGAAATGAGTGGAAAAAACGAAGTTCACTTTGTGACTATCCTTTTGTTTTGAAACATATTTTAGTTAAATATTTTTGTATCCCTCACATCGACATGTTACACAAAGTCTGTTGAAAGAAGCCGCAAAACAACTGGAGACACATTAGTTTGTATAAGAAATGAAATATTTTTTTACGTACTGATCAATTTATCAAAAATCAATTTTCTGTGTATCGCAAAAACACCACAGATTCTATAAGTGAACAAGTAATTGCATTATAGAAATAGATTAACAGTCACTTGATTATGAAAAAAAAGCTCTGAAGTTTTTATTTGAGATAATGTTAACATATTGTTAGAGACTTGCTGTTCATTTTAACATGCTGTTAGAAATGAAAAACAATCTGAAAATGTTCGACAACTAAAAAAGAGGTATCAGCGTTACTCGTCCCATAATGCCTATAATGCATATATTCAAGCTAAAGAAGAGTTTAAAAGCAGTTTAATTTCACAAATAGATAACTGGATTCTCACTAACTCAGTTAATATGAACTCGTCCAAAGGAGTAAACTTTTGGAAGGCATATCATAAGGTATTTCCTAACATAAAAGACAATCAAGTTGACATTTTAAAACATGGTAACCGTTATTATATTACTGATGAGGACAAGTGCAACTTGTTCTATGAAACCTTCTTCATGGGTAACCATTTTGACAATGACATATTTGATAACAACTGGAAAGGGTTCGTTGATCAGTTTGTTGATTCCTTAGAATATAGTGAAGGAAACGATGACTTTCTGAATGTTCCTTTCACGATGGACGAACTTAATAAAGGAATAAAAGGAAGTTCCTCAAATGGCAAAAGCTTTGATATGGATGGTATCCATCCTCGAATGATTAAAAGTTTAGGATTTTGGGCCAAATCTGTACTTCTGAATTTGAGTAACATATGTTTAAGCACGCAAGAATGGCCTTGGTTACAATCCAAAGTAATATTTATTAAAAAACAGGGCAAAGATAAATATGCGGATCCCAATGCATATCGTCCTTTGTCGTTGTCATCCTACATAGGCAAGCTTGTCGAGCGACTCTTTGTTAACCGATTAATTCTAAAATGTCCAATGGAGGTATTGGACATTGTACAGGAGAGTTTTGTCGCAGGACACAGTACTGAACAATATTTGTTTCGCCTAATTAGTAAAATGCAAAGTGACCTCATAAAGAAACATCCAGCTATCGCTGTATTTTGTGATTTTGAAAAGGCCTTTGACAGTGTGTGGGTCAAAGACCTAATCTTCAAACTGTATCAATTAGGAATTGCTGGAAAGTTTTTGGCCTTTGACCCACACACTGTCGCTCGATCATTCTCTATCAGTGTAGGAAAATTCTGTTCTCAAGAGTATAACAGTAATATTGGCCTCCCGCAAGGCTCTGTCCTTTCACCTCTATTATTCATAATTTTCATCTCAGAAATCCTAAATGATGTAAGATCCAATAAAATGGCAGACGTCTTCAAATACGCAGACGATGGCACATTTTACGCATCTAAAACAAACTCTGATGAGTGTCGTAATACTGCGCAAATCTGTTGTAATAAGTTACATCTATGGTGTAAAAAATGGCGGCTGAAAGTCAACTGTAATAGGAATAAAACGGAAGTTATGGTCATGGGGTCTACTCAAAATATAGTAAATAATAATTTGCCTAAATTAAAAATTGGTGGTAATGAAATTGAATATGTTCAAAATAGTACAGTACTGGGTATCACTATTGATAGTAATCTGAAATTTGATTGCTATACCAATAGAGTTAGGAAAAATGCATGGCACAAATGGACACAAATTAAGCAACTGTGCTTCAAATACAGAGGAATGAGAATGGCAACTATTATACAACTGTTTAAAACATTTGTACTACCTGTTATACTATACAGTGCCAGTGTTTGGTTAGCTAAAAAATATTCATTATTTGATGACTTGTATTATGATGTCCTCAGAACTGCAACGGGTTCATCCTTTAAACCTTGCAGGGTATTGTTAGAAATTTTATGTGGGTTGCCTCCTTTAGAAATCGAAATGAAAGCTCATAATGTAAGGTTCCTAAGTAAAATATTGCAGAATGGTGATGATGATCTAGTTAAGAAAGAACTTTTGTATGTATTTAATACTAACTTTTATCTGTCATATAACCACTTTGTAAAATATTATGCTAGAGATTTAAGGCAATTTTTGGCTACTACTAGAGATGCAGGGCGAATTAGCAACGAAGAACTTTCTATAGTTAATTGGTCTGTTACAAAATCTGATCTGGATATATTCAAGCAAACTCTTTGGCACAGACAATTCAATACTTATACCTTGTTAGAAAACAGAAATGAATGGTTTGGCATAATCCCACAACTTAAGCCCTTTAATTTACCAATTTCACTTACAAATAGAGAGCTGGAATCCATTGCTCTAAGTTTTATTCATGGACAAGGATTTTTTAAACATTTTTTATTACGATTAGGACTCATACCTGACAATTCTTGTTTATGTGGTCTTCCTCAAACTTGCGAACATCTACTTTTCGACTGCCCTTTCGTAGACTCACAAAAGCGCATGTTTTTTAAGAATAACATTAACACCACTAATATTGCTGTGTTAATTCAAAAGCAAAATGATAGCAGCACTTTGAGCTCATTTGTTGAAGTAATTAGGATGACTTTATTAGACAGCAAATGTCAGGAGTATTATGATACGTGTTACTAAACTAGCGGTTGTACTATTGCCATCTTTGTAATTTTAATTAGTAATTTACAGTGTCTAGAGACACCTTATTTTATTATTTTCTTAGAAAATTTGTAAAATTTATAATTTATACTTATGCTAATGTTGTACCTGCAAATAGAGGTTTTATTAATAAAGATTTTAAATAAATAAATAAAAATGCTGTTAGAGACTTCCCCATTCAGCCATAATGAGCAGTTTTGTTAAAGACAGAAAACAAAATTGTGCCGTAAGTTATGGACCATACAGTTTTCAAACAGATGTTGCTGACATTTCTGAAATAGTAAACACGGTGGCAGGTGGATATGTAGCTGTATGATCAGCTAGTAACATCAAGAACAATCAATGACAACTTTTGGTTCGTATTTTATAGGTTTTCATTCATTTGCAAGACATAAATGATTCACCTCCAAAGTTCATGAGAACAAGCTACCATGCCATGATAGTCGAAAACATCCCACCAGATACACCAATTGTACAAGTGTCTGCTACTGATGCAGATACAGGTGTTAATTCTGACATGCGTTATTCTATAGTAGATAGTGGACTGCTTCGTAGTAAGTACTGCATTTTATAAGTTGATGCACCACTCTAGAGTAGACAGTGGACTGCTTTTTAGTAAGCACTGCACTTTGTAAGTTGATGCACCACTTTAGAGTAGATAGTGGACTCTAGAGTAGTAAGCACTGCACTTTGTAAGTTGATGCACCACTTTAGAGTAGATAGTGGACTCTAGAGTAGTAAGTACTGCACTTTGTAAGTTGATGCACCACTTTAGAGTAGATAGTGGACTCTAGAGTAGTAAGCACTGCACTTTGTAAGTTGATGCACCACTTTAGAGTAGATAGTGGACTCTAGAGTAGTAAGTACTGCACTTTGTAAGTTGATGCACCACTTTAGAGTAGATAGTGGATGCTAGAGTAGTAAGCACTGCACTTTGTAAGTTGATGCACCACTTTAGAGTAGAAAGTGGACTCTAGAGTAGTAAGTACTGCACTTTGTAAGTTTACACACCACTCTCGAGTAGACAGTTGTCTGCTTCGTAGTAAGTACTGCACTTTGTAAGTTTACACACCACTCTAGAGTAGGCAGTGGACTGCTTCATAGTAAGTTAATGCCCCACTCTAGAGTAGTGGACTGCTTTGTAGTAAGTACTGCACTTTGTAAGTTGATGCACCAATCTAGAGTAGACAGTGGACTGCTTTGTAGTAAGTACTGCACTTTCTAAGTTGATGCATCACTCTAGTTTACAATGTTTCAATTTCTATTGCCAACATCATTGTCATCATTTCAGACAGACTTTCTATCAACTCAAGAACTGGTGCTGTCTATAGAAATGCGGACTTTACTGGACTTGCTGGTGTTTATGAGTTCATTGTACAAGCTCAAGATGGTGCTGGTGTTGGGGAAAATGTTGTATCAGTTCCAGTAGCTATTGAGATTTTGGATATCAATGATAAACGACCACGTTTCATAGTTCCGCCTGTTGATAATACAACAGTCCATGTCCTAGAGGTGAGTAATAATGCTAGAATTTTTTTTGATGCCACAAATTAAATACTAAGTAAACTAAAGTCAATTTAGCAACTACTTTTTTGGGTATCATCTCTTTTTTATTTTGTATTAATGCACTCATTTGTTTTTTGAAATTGTATTTAAAATTGCGTAGTTATTAAATTTTTTGGAAATAGCTGAGTAGTCATAATGTTTGTGTGATGCACAGCTGGGAAGTTAAGTAACAGAGGATCCTTTAGCACATGGATGGGTGACTCAGAAAAAAGTTTGCTGGGGCAGTTTCATTTGCCATACTGCTCAGGCTGTTTTTCTCACTCAAAAAGGATGTTTTATCCTATTGCTACTAGGTTGCCTTTTCTACATCAGTGTCTTAATATTGAGCTAGATTCTGGTCCTTCCATGGCTGTCTAGATAATGTAGACCTTGTCGTTGAATTCTGGCTGTCTAAGCTGAACTCCTTAAATTTTTTTGTAGTTTGTCACTACAAAATAGCTTTTGCTTGATTCCATATAATGTCACTTCTTACTTTGAATATATCTGCCTTTGACTTTTTTCAGAATCAAACTGAAGGCTACATTCTGATGGTTGTGGTTGCCAGAGATGATGATGAAGGTGACAATTCAAATGTTAATTATGGATTTCGACATAATGGTATATTTGTTAACATGACTGAAGAGTTTGCCATAGATTCTGTGACAGGGGAATTGAAGACACGTGTGAGGTTAGATCATGAAGAAAAACACAAATATCAGGTTTGCATAAATAATATATTTCGTTTATAATTTGCATTAAATAATAATAAGTTCTGATTTTGATATATGTAAACAGAAAACAAGAAATTGATTGTCATAGCTTTTTTAAGTCACGAATTCTTGCATTCCGCTTGAATTTATTGATAAATGACTAAACATTTTTGTAACTAACAAGCTTTTTGATGAGCAGATGTACTTAGTTTTTAAAATTCTTTTTAATGGATTTTTGTTACCCTTATTAACAGTTTTTAATGGATTACCTATTTAGTACACTATTTTTATCAAATGCATAAATTTTTTTCCACGAACTGATTCACATTGTGTGAATTTTATAACATATTTTTGCAGCTAACATTGGTAGCCAAAGACAATGGAAATCCACCTTATGAAAGCTACCGCCTGGTCACCGTTATTGTAGATGATGTTAATGATAACAAACCTATGTTTCCAAGAACTCCTGTAAGTAATTTTTTCAAGTTTTTGGTAACCGCATATTTTCTTTCTGACATTTCCTTGCTACTTTAATATTAATTGTCTTATCACTTTCAGTACCTTTTCTAATTTGTCATGTTTTTTATGCTTTGTAGGATACAGAACCATATGTATTTACTGTAGTTGAACATAGTCATTGGCCACAGGTTATTGGTAACGTTACTGCAAATGATTTGGATTATGGAAAAAATGCAGAAATCTTTTACCATATCATTGGTAAGTGGTAGTTATACATATTTTAATGATTTACAATCATCTCATTCTTAATTAATTATTCCAACTTTTCATTTTGAGTTTCAAAGCATTAAATGTAGTGCATTACCATTAGTTACTACTTTGAGTTTTACAAAACAGTTTAAGATGATATGTGGTTTAGGTGGAAATTCAGAAAATTTCTTTAATATAAATTCTACTACTGGTCAAATCTCTACCGTGTCTACAGTTGACCGTGAAATCAAAGATCATTATGATCTTGTCGTTATGGCAACAAACGATGCGAACTATGGTGGTTCACAGTTTGACAGGAAGAGGTAAGTTTTAGTGTATTTTTTATTTTAACAGTTTTTGGTAATCTAAATATAGAAATTGTGTGTTAATACTTCTCGAATTCTCTGACAAAAGTCTGGTTTTAGAGTCGTAAAACACTCATTGCTTGTGGAAATAACACTTTTTTTTCAATATGCTAAAACACTCTGTAAAAATATTTTAGTATATATTTAGACTTTCTAGTATGTTAGTTATGAATTGATGCTTGTATTTCATTTTACTTCGCAAGAAAACGCTGTTTCCAGCTGGGTTGATGCTGATTTAAATTTGTCCTTCAGGTCTATTAATAAGAAATATAATCCAGAGGACATGTCAATGGCACTTGTACATGTTTCTGTATCTGATGTGAATGACAACCGACCCAAATTCCTACAGGGAACCTACTATGCAGGCCTGTATTAGAACTAGTTTTCATTTCATAATTTCCATATTTTCTTATTCGCCACATTATTATCATATTTACCATAATTTTAGATTTATCACTCTTCTCCACATAAACCATAAGAAAGTAGGTATGAAGTACGAGGTCTTGGGCAAGAAATACAAGGGTTTGAGTGTAAAATCAAATGTGAGGTTTTGAGTGAGAAACGTTTTATCTTGAATGTGAAATGTTTCATTTTGAACACGAAATGCGAGATCTTGAGTTCCAAAAATGATTTCTTGAATATGAATTGAATGTCTTAAGTTGAAATATGAGGCCTTGAATGTGAAATGTAAGGCTTTGGGTGAGACATGTGACGTCTTAAATACAAAATTTGTGCGAGGACTTAAATGTGAAATTTGAGGCTTTGAATGTGAAATGTGAGGTATTAAATGTGAAATGTGAGACTTTGAGTGAGAAATATGTCTTGAATGTGAAATGTGAATTCATGAAATATTAATTCTTTCTGAGGTGTGATATACAAATTAGTTAATTAGTTGTGAGTACAGATACATGTTTTTGGGTGTGAATTATAAGTCCTTGCTGGGAATCATGAGTTTTTGAATTGTACCTGCTATTATTTGATATTTCAATCCCTATAATATGGAATCATAGTAATTAAAGTTTGCAAATTCTCTTTACTTTTGAAGATAATGTATATCTTATTTTCAGAGAAAAAATTTGCACATTTGCCATGAAAAATGCATACTGAAAGCTAGGAGCTTTTTGATAGTGAACAGCTGGAATTATTTTGAAAGAGAATATCTTTTCTATCACAGGTATTTCTCCACAAACTCAACAAGAAACGTTTGTGGTCAAAGTGCAAGCCATTGACGCAGATAAAATTAGGAGCATTGATTATGAAATAAAGGAGCAGATTTATTACGGCCGCAAACCGGCCTATAGGTAATGCAAATGTATCTTTTACAAGAAATGGTTTAGTGGTAGAAACACCCAATTTTTATGTGAGAGGTGCTGTCTAAAAGTGGCCGTTGAGTTTCTCTAGATAACAAACAATCACTGCTGTGTAGATATTGTTTGTTATTCAGACAATTAGCAATATAAGTCTTTGCACTTTCGTCAGTTTTTGTTTTTTCCTAAAAACGTTTTTTAAATGACTGTTGTAATCACATTATTATTATTACTATTATAATTTTTTTTGTTCCATGAAAGATGCTCCAACTACAGTAAATCGTTTTACATGACTATGCTTATAGAATTGGTGATGTTATTCCAAATAGACGTTTTTCGCATCTTGAATTTAGTTGGACGTAAAGCGATTTAAGTATTTACTTCATGTTACAGCATAAAAGCGAAACTGTCTATGCAACAAATAAGTCAGTTACTTTACATATTTTTGCATTACGACGTACATAAAATTGTTATTCTATATAGGTGTTTTGCGCATGCAATTTGCATTTTATATTTAGTTTTTAATCTAGAAATTTGATAATTCTAATTTTAGTCACATACCGGCTTCTCATTTTTTTGTATCAGCTATTTGACTGCATTTGCATTTTCAAGTTTTATTGTGTTGATTATTTTTATTGTATTTTTTAGTCTGTATTTTAACCAAAATCCATTGAATTACAGGAAAGCATTTTCTATTCAACATGATGGCTCAGTATACACCGACTTGGCAACATTTGAAGATTATGCTGATGGCTATTATCAGCTGACGGTTATGGCTACAGAAAAGCATCCATCTACAGATGATCGCTGGGGAGATGAAACAAATATTCTGGTGAGGTTTGTTCATATATGCAGCAGCTATGCATGTTAGCAGTTATTATGAATCATAATGTACTGTGTAGGCATAATACACCTTAGCTGTTATTCAGCTTCACAAATATTTTTCATACTTCTTTCGTTTGAAGTTGATGTGCAGTTAGTTTGATGCTTAATTTATTTGTTGCTTCACTTGAACAATTTTTCTGCCAATGGTATTATGGGGTAACCAGATGTTTATTGCCAGACTTGTATTGTAAGAAGTAAACTAAAAATAGGGTCGTGTTACACAACGTGTGAAACTATTATTATTACAAGACTTAACCAATGAATGCAATGTGACAAAAAACCCTCAGTGATACTGATGCATCAGAAAAAAACAAAGAGAATGATAAAAACCGACAAAGCCATGAGAAAGAGCATTTAATTTTAAGTAAAGAACATTAATCTTAATATCAAGTGCTGCCAAATATCTGGCTACGATTTGGGTTGGTTTCTTAATAAAAAATGGTGTTGTGACTCATTTCTTCCATTTTTGATTTTTGACAGTAGAGAGTGGAAAAATTTTAAAAAACAGTAAATAAGAAACATTATCATGGTTAAAATATTAAAAAATACATTTATATCTACTCATAAAAATTTTTAAGCATAGCAGGTTATCCATTATCTGACATCTGTATTTTTCTGATTATGGAAATACTCTGTAAAATTATATTAAGTTGAATGCAGTCATGTTCGTTTTATTTATTTAATACAAGTTAAAATTGAATACATCTTTTTAGATCTGGGTTTACGGTGACATGTCAAAAGTCAGAGTAGTTATTTCAAATAAACCTGATAATGTACGCAACGATCTGGAAAACCTGAAAATGTAAGTTCATATATTTCAGTGCATCACAATTGTCTAAAAAAATTTACATATGCTAAAGATTATAAGATAAATGCTAAGCAAGTGTTAATGAAATTGTATCAAATTTTTAATTGTTTGAATTAAAGGTTCCTAAAGTGTGTAAAAACCTGGTAAATTCAAGACAACTAAGGCTTACCTTTGAGTGTATGTCTAAATTGTGCTAATTTCTTTTTAGGGCTTTACAGAATTCAACCAGAAATAAAGTGGTTATTGTTGATGATATACGTTACCATGCAGATGACAATAACAAGATCCATTACGATTGGTAGATAATTTGTTTATATTAACAAATACATTAATGTTCCCAAGTTGTTACAGTTTCCTGTTTTGAGTAGAATAAAATTAATATTTAATCATTGAATATTTTAATTTAGCTTTCTTAATTCTTTTTTGAACTTTTTTGTCTGCTCATAAATGCGCACTGTCATGTATGTGCTCATGCGGTTTGTTATAGGAAAGAAGCTGTGTATGTGCTCTTGTGGTTTACTCTAGGAGAGATGTTGTGTATGTGCTCATATGGTTTGTTCTAGAAGAGATGCTGTGTATGTGCTCATGTGGTTTGTTCTAGGAGAGATGTTGTGTATGTGCTCGTGTGGTTTGTTCTAGGAGAAATGCTGTGTTTGTGCTCGTGTGGTTTGTCTTACGAGAGATGCTGTGTATGTGCTCATATGGTTTGTTCTAGGAAAGAAGCTGTATATGTGCTGTCGTGATTTGTTCTAGGAGAGATGTTGTGTATGAGCTCGTGTGGTTGGTTCGAGGAGAAATGCTGTGTTTGTGCTTGTGTGGTTTGTTCTAGGAGAGATGTTGTGTATGTGCTCGTGTGGTTTGTTCTAGGAGAAATGCGGTGTGTGTGCTCGTACGGTTTGTTCTAGAAGAGATGCTGTGTATGTGCTCGTGTGGTTTGTTCTAGGAGAGATGCTGTGTGTGTGTGTGTGCTCATGTGTTTTGTTCTAGTATATACTCAGGCTGTATCTGGCCAAGTTTGAGGTTAGAGAAAAAGGGGCCGAAACCTGAATCTTATAATTCTATTTTTAGTCTGGTGATGACACTGGGTGTGATTGCTCTATATATGTGTGTTGTCAATACAAGTTTTTTGTTCTTTTTGGCAGATTTAATTTGCAAAATATCAGTGGAATATTATTATAAATTATCTCCAAGTTTATAATAAATATGCACATAGCAGAACTATTTTATTTTCAGTTCATAAATTTTGGTTTTAGCAGGTCATTTCGACAGTTTTTTCTTTGCCATTCGAACATTTCAGTTTTGCTTTATCCAGCAGCATTTAATTGTATAATGAGTTATTATACCTTTTTCACATGGCAAAACGGTTTCAAAGCATTTTGAGCTCAAAAGATTTTAGTGCAAAGCAGTTCAAACTGCCTCTAAAACCGATTTGAAAATGGTTTGGCGAAAATGTTACGAAAACATTTCGAGCAGCTATGTGAATGATCACTCACAGAACTGATGCACAACGCCATCTAGTGTAAGAAATAACAATTATTGCTTAAGGAATTGTGATCACAAAAGATAATTTTGTGAATTTTACTGCAGGACTGATGTATTTATTCACGTCATTGATCCCAGCAAGAATGAAGTTGTTCCAGTACCGGAAGTTCTAAGACTCATGGATACTGACAAGTTTTATCTGAAATATGAATATGAGCATTTTCTAGTGCACAAAGTGGAGGTAAAATTGTACTGTTAATGATGCAAAAACAGACAGTTGTCAATTTCTTGAAAGTAAATGTTTGGCTAAGTATAATTTCAAATATATACTAATTGATGTGTCAGTTTCATCATTAATTGTTATCATTAAAAAAACAAAAAGTCAAAATGCCTTTTAAGTCTAAAAAATAATCTATATAATATAATATATATAATCTAAATAATATAATCTAATATAATGTAAATATATAGCATATATATCTATATATACATGCATACATACATACACATATATATATATATATACATACATATATATATATATACATATATATATATATATATATATATATATATATATATACATATATATATATATAAAGCCGAAGAGGTTATGGCTCCGACGACGGCACCATTCTCCATGATCTATATGTCAAATGAAAGGTCCTCACCCATAGGTTTGCACCTGGGGGCTTATTTTTTGAAGGGGTTCACTGGTTAGAACAAAGGGCGAAGAACCTCCAAAAATGGCCATTTTTTTGCCCGTTTTTTGCAAAAATTATATGGCTTATTTCTAGAGAATGGGAACGTGCTGGTGGCAGTGCCAGTAATGGTAAGATAGCCATTCAACGGTGGGTGTAAAAGTCATATTTAGATTTAGCGGGAGACACTAATACCCGCTACAAGCATTTTCCTGGACCCAGCCTGTAGAAAAATTTTTCTAGCGGGACCTGGTGGGATTCTTAGAAGGAGATACATAGCTCTTTAGAAAGAGGAGGAACTGGGCTACAAGCTAATGTGGGCTACGTTTTGGGACGCCTCTACCAAAAGGAGCTGCGACGAGTTGATTGGAGGTTCCATTTTTGGCAATTCTCGCTTGGAAAACTGCTGACATCTTACATTGTTCTGACGTCATTCTATTGTACTCTGTTTATAACTTTAATTCAGTAAAAGCTGCTGCTCGCTTTGCGTTATGAATGAGGACTATGTAGGATGTTCGCATATTTTTGATTATAAGTGTATTTATACGCAAAATTTTTTGCAGGGCCTTTGGTAGATTTTCGCAGAAAAATTTGTAGTTCTAGGTGCTTGTTGGACTTTGCTGAATAAAATGCATTAAAAATAATAAAATAAGCTAAAAGAGTGGTTGATAAAGTGCGAAGTTTTACAAATCAATACACTGCAAGTTGGTTTCTTGCATTCAGGCCCACTGGTCTACTCAATTTGGATGGCTGTAGCAAGACGGGAATCTAGTTCATTATCCTAGTTAAGACTAGACAATAGTAGAGGTGCTTTAACCACAATGGTATGTTAATGCAGCCATTCTCAATGAGGTAGACAGTCAGAATCAGTATTGTGGTAAACGAAAGCAAGAGCAAGTAGTGAGCCTGGCAGTCACTCTTCCATTTAATGATCAGCTTGTGCATTCTTGAACTTCAGTTACCAAGCACACATTGTGATCAGTTTGCTATTTACCTCACCTTGATGAATCTTTACAAGTGAATTTTGGAAAGTATAAAAATTCAGATGGTTGACTACCATGTATGGTAAAATACAAAATCATTAACAACGTATAGCTAGTAAGAATTTGATGAACAATCATAGTTGATCATTTAGTTAAAAACATTGAATTTAGTTTACTTTGTCAGTGTGAAAACTTTGCATTACTTCATTGCAGTCGTCTGAAAAATGCTAAATTTTTATCAAAATGCTTTCCATAATTGCAGCCAGTTATACAAGAACCTGTGAGAGAATCACCAAACCAAAATCTGATCATAGCCATTGTATTACTCTGCTTGGTATTGATCGTTGGACTCATTGCGTTCGTACTGGTCTGCTGTTATACGAAACGCACGGGAGTGAAAAAACTAGAAGAACCAAAAAGAATGCCTGGAGTTAGTGTAATTTCTTCAGGAGAAAAACCAACGGTAGACGTGAAACCAACTACAACGTGGGTTTATTTTCCACAAATTATATAGCAGGAAAAACTGTTTGATTTATATTTAGAATACATTTTCTATAAAACTGTTTTACCTGAGCAAAAATGAACAGATATAGAGATAATTTAAAAATTTTCAGTCATGATATTTTGACTCCCCTACAGGAGTCATTCTTAGATGTAGACATTTTTAAAAAACTGTAATGTATCATTTGGAATATAAAACTTGATTATGACATACAACAGTAAATGATAAATGTTATGTGTCATAATCAGCTTTTATATTCTACATTATACATCAGGGTTTTTAAAAAGGTCTTTACATTTGATGAAGACACCTGCAAGGGAAGTTGTTATATTATGATTAAAATTTTTATATCATCTCTACTGCTGAGTGAGTTTTTGTTCCAGAGAATGCATTCTTTTTCTTCTTGTGCCTGAAATCTTTGTTGTTTTGTTTTTAATGCTGGCAGTGAATGTTTTTTGTCATTAGAGGTGTCTGGGATGAGATCTTGAACTAAACAATTTCAAGATATGTCCTGTTGCTCTTTTCAGTGACAATCCACTGTGGGAAGAGAAGAAACTTCGCATGTACGAGGAACAGGAATTATCCATGCAAGTTTTTCCAGAACCGGAAAATCAATTCCGTGCACATGAGTCACGTGATCCAAATACCACCGTGAGTAACCAGTCATTGTCACGCTCACTGGATCCGAATGATCATACGTATGCCACTGTTGATAAGAGCCACTTGTATAGTGGTAGTACGACATCTTGTCCACGTGCCTTCCCTTTTGGACACAATTCTCTATCACCTAGGTGATCTTAATAACTTATTGTTGTATTAAGTTAGATGTCATTTATAAACTAGATGTCAAACAGACATAATAATCTACTGCCGATTGTGTATGGGTCATAATAAGGCTGAATGAACTCAGATCCAATTCTGTGAGCGTTCCGCTTGTTAATTAATTCATTATGCCTGGTCGAGTGCAGTTTACTCATGTCAGAAACTGTAGATTGTTAGACTTATCTGTGACTGATCTATGTGCATGGTGCTCATGACTAATTATCACTTGATTATGTGTGGCCCAGTGCAATTTACTTATGTGTCACTGAGCAGTTTTCCCTATCTTCTATCTTGTGCCATTAAGCAATCCTATCCTTGTCTTGTGGCCATTACAGATGGGTAGATGTGCCCTGTGAGCTCATGCTAAGGACATGTGCATGACACTTGAAAATATTCGATTGTTCGACACATGAATTTTATGCTAAAATGGCGTCACATTTGCCTTATTTTACTGTAGCATTATCAACTGATCTTTGTTATTTTGCTCTACTAATTTTTACATTTCATTTTATATTTTTATAATGTTTGATGAGGTTTTTATATTTATGTTGTATCGTAATTACCAGTATTTTTCATTTTCGGGTGCAGTTCTTAACTCTAAGGTGTTTATATTGTTTCACACACTGTTTATCTTGTTTGAGAAAGTAACCTCTTTTATTTATTAATGACAGTGAAACATTAATTTGTGAGGTTTTCAAATGTTGCTGCCACGTCTTCCGATTCTGTCGGGAAATCTTTTGCTATGATCTTTTATTTATGAAAATATTATAGTTACAATTTCTCTCAAGACATGACATTGAATCAGTATAAAGAATGGTGTTACTGAACTTGTAATTATTACAATATGTTTTTTCATTACATTTTTAATGCAACAATTAGCGTGTTATACAAGGTATGTTTATAAAATTTGTTTTACAAAAATATATAAATACTTCTTCAACTTGCTGTTTCTTGTTCTGTATTCAGTCGGCCTTTAATTCAGTCTTTATGACTTAATTCTCTATTCATCGACTGTCAGGTAAGAGGCATAGTTAAAAATTAATGAAATACATAAAAGGAACTTAAAAGCACAAAGTGTATAATAATTTTTAATTGATTGTAGTGCATCAAACGTTTGTAGAATAACTAGGCTATAGAAGGTAGTCTGGTATGGTGTAATTAAACAATAGAAAGTCTCGTTCAAATAACCTATATAAATCTTGTATCACGCCTTTATCAAGTGGGCCGAAATATTTCCTCATCATATCGGAAGTTCTGCTTCCGGGTTTGCTGGAACCACCTTCCTTTTCTGGAAAGACAATTTTCTCCAGAAGATTCACTGTGCTTAGAAAGTATTTTGTATCTTTCATCATGTCTTCATATTTTCCGATGAAGTCGTAGTTCACAAAACACGGATTGCATAGATCTGTTATTCTTGCAAAGTGTTCATTATAAGTTTGTGGGTCTGCTATAAGCAAAAATTGCACAAATTCTTGAAACGTTATTTCTGGATCATTTACATTTTCTTTTTCTAACTTCAGTGCCTCCATTATCAAGCGTTTTGTGCTACTCCATACTCGTTGGCGCTCGATTTTGTCCCTGTAGGCAGATAAGATGCGCTCGAATGGATGGCGTGCGAAGAGAAATTTGGTGTAGCTTTTTAGAATATACTCTCTCATGCCCTTCGAATAGCTGATGATCTGCCGTAGCATGTCGCCTTTGTTGACACGATTATGAGGCACAGTTCCATTAAGATCAGAAAGCAAAATGGTTGCATTGATAGGTGCATGATTATTATGAGCACTTTCAATCTCAGCTTCCATGAGAGCAAACAATGTCCGCTTCCAGTTGGAACAAGCAACTTTTGGTGTGGAACAATATGCTATATGGTGCATGTCATCCACTAGCATTTGAGTTCGCCAGCTCCACCTTTTTCCACGTCCTCCAAAATTCACTTTCCCATCAGGGTAAACATTATCACATGTTTCTTTGATTAGTTTTAATCGCTCAGCGTACAGTGAGTCCATTTTGTCTTTGCTCAAATGTGGATGCCAGTAGAAGAAACTTGATCTTACTGTCTCTTTTTCTACAGTCTTGTCAATTCCTACTTTATCTGAAAAATCAGATAGAGTTCAATGCACATACCTATATTAGATTATGGTAAACAAAATTCATTAATCACAGTTTTTACTAGTATATAGTACACTTTATGACAATAAATCACATTCATAATGAAAGACCAAATTTATGTAATAAGCTGCTTTTACAATTTGTCTGTAAAATGATTCGTAAGATTAAACTGCCTTAGAACCATTACATCATTTAATTTGACTGGAAACCCTCCTTTGTATTTCACATGCTGCAGGTGTTGTGCTGCCATGACAACATACTGTCTGTGGTTTAAACAGGCAACATACTTAAGTGGTTGTTGTGTTTGGAATGAATGAGTGATAAAGAGATATATTTCAAACAAATTGTCAGTATTTAGAAAGCAATGAAGAAAAATTCTGATTTCTGAGAGCATTTTTCACAAAATTAACATTGAATGCCACTAATAACCAATTAAATGACTTAACAAAGAAGCTCACCACAGAAGAGCTCAAGTTAGTTCAAGATATTTTTTTCATATTTCATTTACGTTATATTTATATACTGGGAAAATACTATCATGACTCCTCATCGCCATGTACTAACATCATTCATATTTTCATATATTCTTCATTGCCATGCTAAATTCTTACTCATTTCTCTCTAATGTCCCATCTGAAAGTGAGAGAGAGCAAAATGAGAGAGACAGAAACACAAGAATGAGAGAGAGAGAGAGAGAGAGAGAGAGAGAGAGAGAGAGAGAGAGAAACAGACAGAAAGTGAGACAGAGATTTTATGCACTTTTCGTTTTTTAATTTGTCATCAATTTAGACAGAACCAATAAAAGATTTTCTTCTTGGTGTTGTCCTGATGCATACCAGTAGTTTTAATGCGTAAATGCCTTTGGTGCATAAATTAGTTGATTGTGAACTCTTTAATGTGTTATCACACTCTTGTAAGTTGTTTGCTCATGGTAAATTCAAATTCAATTCAAGATATCGAGACTTGTGAGATTCCTATGGACTTGTGAGAGGGATCAAAATACCAATGGGAGCGCCAACAAATTTGAAAGAACTGCCTGCTGACTGTTGAGTAGATAATGGTGAGTAGAAAAAATGAACTACTTGTTTCACTTTTTTGTACTTATATATTTTGTCTCAACTGTTTGGAGAAAGACGAGAACAGCGTGTTGCTGTCCGCATTCTATTCAAGTTATTTATATAATTTCCTACGCAAGATGGCAGCACCACTCAATGAGCCAAACTGGACATTTTAACGGGTCGCTGAAGATTTATTTGCAAAATCAAAATCACACAACAAATAATCGAAAGTGCTCAGAAAAAAATCAAAAGCGTTCAGCAAAAGTGTACAGCAAAAAATAAAAAATAAAAATGAAAATGCATAACAAAAAATAATAGTGCACAGCAAGAAATCAAACGTGAAAATAAAAAAATGAATAAAAAATAAAGGTTGACTAAGCTGCCGACTGAGAAAACAGGTTTGACAGAGTCTAGAAATGTAGGCTTACTAATGAATTCAAGCGAGAGAGTTGAATTGGTCACGAGAGTGCTTAGCGACCAAAGTTAAACAAAGCTAGACAAAGTTAGTGAAATGATGGGTGACCACTATGAAAATTACTTCCAGTTTTATGTGATAATACTGCCTCCTGCTCTCATTTAGGGGGAGAATACTTACATAATGCCACACGTCTATGACACATTGCCATAGAGGATTTTTCTAAAAGTAGATTCGGTTCTGGTCCCGCCACAAGGACTCAACATTACCTCGTGCCACATTGAGTGCCAAAGTTTCGCGTTTACTTTTGTACAACTATAAAAATATGCACTCTAGCATTTGATTTTACATACTTTAGAAACGTGTTATGCTTATCTTCAATGAATTCAGTTCAATTCAAGACTTTTTATTTAGCTGTTTTGTACCACGAAACCTGAACTGTTTCAGTATCCCTCAGCAAAAGGTTATGTACCACTTTGTAAAGTAAACCATGTTTGGTGTTCTTTCTGTCTCACTGATATAAATTAAGAGTTTTCGCACACATTTTGGCTGATAATTGGTTTATAATAACGAAGAAATAAACTTACGTAATTCCTCAAACAGTATTTAGTTCTTACAATAGTATTTAGAGCGCTATAGTAATGATAACATAAGTTACGCTGATACAGTGTATTGGTCCCATGGGAGAAAATATTATTGTAGGTGCATAATTAAGTTTAAAATTTTAGTGAGCTGTTTGTAGATAGTTGAGCTTTAGAAATACATTATGTGGTCGAACTTAGATGAAAAAATATGGAAGTACGCCCAACGTGGGGCTCGAACCCACGACCCTGAGATTAAGAGTCTCATGCTCTACCGACTGAGCTAGCCGGGCCTTACTCATTTTATAAACGTCAACAAAACATAGTTGAGTCCGAGTTTTGACAAAATTTACATAAAGTTTTGAAATATTTAAATACAACAAACTACAAGTCTACTGTTATACATAACCATTACTCACGTAATACAGACAGAACATTCAAATTTAAAAAGGAAAGTTAGCAAAACGACTTATCAAAGAGCTACATCCGCCGCTTTAATCAATAGGCGCTACTGTACTGAGCATCCGTTCAGCTGCTTGATGCTACGATGCTGAACGCCGAACACCTCCCAACACACCCAGTTGAACTTGCTGGCTAGTTGCCAACGGAGAGCTATTTAGCATTTAATTATTTGGTTGAATAGTTGCGTATTAGGGAACATGTAATATGCTTGCGATAGCGTTAGTAAAAATAAAAAAACTTTTTGTTGTTGTAATGCATAGGAAATTATATAATAATAAAAATTATTATGCATCATGTACCTCTGATAAAACTTCTTTGCATAACGAGCAACAAAGTGGTGTAAAGAACAAGACCAACAATCGTCTTCAGTTGAGTTCTAACGACCGTCATGTCACCTCTTCTTCATCTCATCAAGGCGCATCGCTGAAATTAAAGTATAATTAAATTTATGTATGAGCAATAATTTGCTAACATGGTTAAGAAAGACAAGTCGAAAATCAACGGAAAACGTCATCAGGACATCAGACATCAGGAGTTTTGTAATTTAGTAGGCCTAATTGTACAATTCTTGCAAGGAATACAACTGAAGCCTACTTATTGCTTATGACTTTGGAATTAAGCGTATAAAACTTCAAATTGATCAAAAGCATTGTAGAAGCACAAAACAAGTTTCACGTCTACTTTATAATACAAAGGAAATTGGGGTATTATCCCAAAATAGTTGCTTCGAAACAAAAAGTGTGTCGATATTCATTCAATTTGTGTGTTATTTTTCGTCAATGCTGCATCTATTGAGATCATTTAAAATTATAAATTTATAATTAGCAATGGATCAGCATGTGTTATCAGTAATAGAACTGTTGTTTGGAAATCTTAATCACGAAATAAACAACAACAATAAGCCTATCAACGAGGCGACGTAAAACTTCATCGACTAATTTTATCCATTTCTGATAATTTCAAAAGGATGCATGAGCACGTGGGAGCATAAATTCGAACAAGGAGAAAACACATGTAGAAATGTTTCTAACATCAGAGCTCAGCAAAGGTATATCACTGCATTGCAGATATACGCCACTGGTTACTGCACAATTATTTGAAGCTTTATGATGACAAAACCGGTTTCATCATTATTTGGAAGTAAAAATCAATTATCAAAAGTTAAACAGTCATTTGTCCTTGTGGGCACTGATCTAATTGCGGTGTCCAATATAGTGAATAACTTTGGAGACATTCTAGATCATCACATGTCTAGACATGTCTACCCATATTAATAACGTGTGCAAACTTCGTATTTCTATTTAAGGAACGTTTCTAAAATTAGACCTTGTTGATCAAACCAGCCAGTGAAACTCTTATTTACTGGTTTGTCAGTTCTCGATTAGACTATTGCGATAGCACACTTTTTGGTATTCCTCAGTATCAGATTGATAAATTGCAACATGTGCACAACACAGAGGCCCGAATTATTACAGGCACTCGTAAATAACTCCTGTTCTCATGCAATGGCACTGGTTGTTCGTTTCTTTCAGAATAAAATATAAAATTCTCTTATTAACATTCAAAGCTCTGAATAATTTAGCGCCCTCCTATATATCTGATTTTTTGAAGCCATATGTGCCCAAACGTGACCTTAGATCAATTAACTCATCGACACTTGTTGTACCGCGTTATAATCTAGTCACATATAGTTCTCATAGTTTTTGCGTAGCGGCATCAAAACTATGGAATGATTTATCAATTCGTGCACGTAAAATCAATAATGTTCGAAAGTTCAAATCATTTCTTAAAACTTATTTTTATAAAAAAGCCGTTTTAATTAATTAAAAATTTAATATGGACTTATGGATTTAATTATGGCTGATTTTTATATACATGTTTTATGATTTTAGTTTTATTTATAACAGCCTATTGTGTGTATACCGTTTATGCGTTAATATTTTATGTATGTAAAATGCATTTGTCCATTTTTAATGTTAATGCATTTTAAATTTCAATAAATTAAATAAATTAAATTCTTATTTCTGCGAAATATTTTCATTTAAATTACAATGTTGTGTATGTATTTTTCCAGATAAATGTTATGCAATTAGTTATAAAATCTTATGTTAAACTGCCAAATTTACTTCCTATATTGTGTGCTGCTTGGATCGATTAACCAAATTACAAGAAAGTTAATTAGAATTATTACTCATTCATATTACACAGCTCACACGTATTAATGTTTTACTTAAGCAACATAAATTTTTTTGTAACTTAATGATATCGTATGTATAAAATTAACCACCAGAAAGTTGCCTGTTTTATTCACAAACATTTTAATGATGTGCATCCTAATTCATTTACAAGAAAGAATACACTTTATATGTACAGTACTAGGCAGCACAATGATTACCATATTGCGAAAATAAGAACTGACCTAGTGAAACATTTCGTTGTTTATCAGGGTCCTGATTTATGGAATAACTTGCCATATAACGTCAAAAAAAACTAAATCACTTTCAAGTTTTAAAAAAGAACATGAGCATTACAGTATAATATTTTACAAAGCTTAATAACATTTATTGCATAAAATTTTTTATCTTGATTATAGGAACATTTTATTATTTTAGTACATTTGTCCTTAGTGACTTGATCAGTCTTGACTAAGTCAGTAAGCATTTTACTTGAATGATCGGAAGCATATTTTCTGTGTCAAATTTCTATTATTTAACAACACTTTTATTTTTATTTTTATTTGTCAATGTAGCCTGCAGTAGTCTATGTATGGATGTTTTTCTTGGCAATAAACTTAAACTTAATACAGTTGAATCCATTGAACAGAAAACTAAAAAGAAACTTGTGAGCATTCTAGTCCGTAGTCCCTCGTCGTCGTTATTACGGAGCAGGTTCTGAGATGGACTAATCTCTAACCAGCATATCTACTGAATCGACAAGATAATTCCACAAAGTCTACTTATAACTGCTACGTAACTGCTTCGCACGTATCATCACAATGTAGAGGTAGTCAAAAATAAATGACATTTCACCACAGCAACAATATTCATGAACATCATCAACTGACGTGAAAAATGTAAACTAACATTGTGTAATTTTTTTATCAGCTTTTTAATGTTAATTGCCGAACCTTATAAATTCGTTTCCAGATTAACAGAAAAGTCATTATTTGTTGACGAGTTATTCCAAGGGCTTAATTCAGTATCTAGTCTTGACAAATGTAATTCTGTGTGATTGTTTAAACAGTTGACTGTAAATAAACAAAATTAACCTAAATTAAAAAAAGCTGCTTATTTTCATGATGATTTATGTATGTGTGTAGGCGTTGGGATTAACTTTAAATCATATGAATTTCATCATGAGAATAATATGAGCGTGAATACATATATTAACACCGACATAAACATGTTTGATAAAGTATATTTTACTGCAACTACTACAAATCAAGCTAAACCAGACATTCAAATACAGTTTAGTACTAGCTATATGTCACAGCCTGTTAGTAAAATACAGTACTGATACTGATACTGATATTGACAATAACGATGATGATGACGACGACGATGATGATGATTGATGATGACGATGACGACGACGACGATGATGGTGATGATGATGATGATGATGATGACGATGATGTTTATGATAGTGACGACGACGAGGACGATGATGACGGCGATAGTAAATTTAGGGATGATGTACAGACATAATGTGGCATTTAGTGAAACTTACAATTTCTCTACTGTCCCATGCAGGCAGTCGAACTATAGGCGCCAATCACGTTAATTAAAATAATCAATTGTAATTGTTTTGCGCGTGATTTATTCAATTAACCGCACTAACAAAAATAGTAGTAATCACTAATAGTAAAAAAGCATAAGAGATTAAGTAAATGCTGCTAAATTTGATCATCAAAACTACGAAAAAGAGACAATTTTAGTACGCATATTAAAGAATGCAGGTTAACATTACTATAACACGTATAAGTACTGTATGGTTGGGATACAGAAAAACCGAGAATGACATACATGCAGCAACCATATTAGGGAGTTTGGTTCATTGACCGCTCTCAGGGAAGAGTCTACTCACGGGTAAACTTTCTGCATGGGTGCGTTACTTGTGAGTTGTGAAACTTAAGTGTAGTACTGTATTCTCTTCGCACCTGTACAATGCAGGATACATGTGACTGATGAGGTTTTTAAATAGGGCAATACATATGCACCAACAAATTTCACTAACATTTAGGTGTATCGTCTAATGATCTAAGACTAAAAGACCAATTCGTATGATATCACATTTTGTAAAGGAATAACAAAATATACACTCAGTGATACAGAGTTAATAGTTATTGCCATGTGCCTACACACACGGACGCACGCACGCACACATACACACATAGTAGCTTGCGCAGACTAAAGTTGTAAATTTGTATATTGTGTGTTTCTGCTTCTCTTAACTAGATTTTCATTTAGCCTTTTCATCAGAAATTAGCCTTTCATCTTTTTCACGTATACAGCTATTTCACTAGCTTCATCATCAAATTCACAGTCATATTCTGATCTGATTGTGAATACTTCGTTAGCGAATCTCTTTGCTGTTCAATGTCGCCACACCCTAGCTTTTTTAATTGTCGTTCCTGTATTCAGCTTCTGAAGACTTCGATTCTTATAAGTTTATCTGCCGCAATTAGGTTAATGCTATTAGAAGAAACTTTTTTTTTATTTTGGGATGTTCATTACTATAAGTACTTAAGTTACATAGCTCTGTTGCTCTATGCGTACAATATAAAAATCGGGTAAAAGCGCGTCAGTACCGTTTATGTGAAATGACGCAATTTTAGGAAACCAGAGAAAGCTAAAATAAAAAGTGTTTTGTTGCGTGAAGAGACTTGTTAGTATTGATGAGTCATAATATTTGACAGTAAGTGATAACGTTTTGTTTAATTAAAGTGTTGTGCACTTAAGCAGTGTTATACATACCACATGTTACGTTAAATTAACTTATGCTAAACTTGAAAATTAAAGACTTACTTCTAGAATTTGCCTCCTCCCCCTAAAATTTGCAGCGCTAGATAATTGCCTAGTTTGTCTAGCAGTAGAGCCGGTTCTGATGTTAACTCTATATTAGTTAAAAAAGCTATTTATCGATATCGAAGTTTTGTCCAGTTGTTTTTGAACGTTTTATAATTTCCTGTTTCTAATTTTCATATTTCATTTTGCTGTATTCCATTTGCAGAGTTGTAGAGTTCAATAATTACTTTATTATAACTTTTGTGTTAGCACACAAATATGTACAGTACAGGTGCTGCCCTCTATTTATAGTTAAAAATACTTAGCGGCTACTACACTCTAAAGGACGGTTAGTGTTGTACATGATTAAATTAAATTTACAGTGCCAAATATGTGATATACATAGCGCTTTACAGTTTCTATAAGTAAACAAAATTGGCCTATTTTTATCTGAAATTGTGTCTGCAGACTTCAAGTGAATATTTAAGCAGCAGCTGTGAAAGAGTCGCAATTTAGTCTTAACCTTATAGGGACTGGTGATTCTTTTTTGTGGTTGTAGTAGGACCAGAGCCATGTGCCAATTTTCAAAGATAGGCTTGCAAGAGCTTTTGAATCCGCATAAGTGAGAACACGCTTTAAAACATAAAAAAACAATGTTTATTTGCTGTTGATAAATTAACAGGCATCAATAATATAGCATGCATGAGTATCTTACAGTTCAGATGTAACACTTTGAGCAAATAGTATAAATATTGTAATGAAGTTTTAAAAGCCTGTTATATAACATTGTACTATACTAGCGAGAGACCAAAAACCACAAAAGTGCTTCGCGCATAATCGGTAATGCACGAATATTCTACAGAGCTTTCGATTAATGGCCGAAATCGATGATTTCGATTATTAACAGCACGTTGACAATTAACAGCTTCAAAAATTGATGAGTCGCTATACGCATGGATATTAAAAATAAGGAGGTAGTCAATCAGAACAAGACTTATTAGTATTGACGACATTTTGGGAAACCACTGCCCCTTCATTAGGTTAGGTAAAATTAATCACATCGAATTCCAGAATGTCTATTAAACAAATTACAATACACAAGAACATGGAATGACAGAATGGTTGCTATGAATGATAAAATTTTCAAGTACATTTTATATTTTACATTATCTTGCTTTGGAATCTTATGAACCGTTCCCGATTGATCATTAATATGGAGATGATATAGCTAGATTAATGTATCAAATTTTCAAACTGACACAGTAAAAAGGGATTCTCCAAAAAAACATAAAAAAGAAATCTTCAAGTAACCTTTCAAAAATAGAAGAATATAGTATTGCAAGCATCGTATTCAATCACAAAACCGTGTAAATATATGGGTATTCTTCTAAACACCGAAGATGATATTAAAAATAGAAAACAGCAAGCAATGCATGATTTGTTTTCAATGCGAGAATGTATTAACTAGCAAGAAATAAAGTCATAACAGAAGACTTCGATTATTTAATGCATATGTTACCGGCAACAGCGAAACAATATTTATGTACCGCAAAACTTTATCGAGTCCTCACAGACAGAAGTTTGTTAATTGCAAACTAGTTAGAAAATGATAAAAACGAGTTTCTTTATAAAAAGAAAAACAAATTTGGGCTAGCATGAAACAAATCCAATACTAAAGCATAATTTTTGCAATTTTCCCACGTGTCTTTTATGTGTTATCATAGCAAATATTTTACTGGTTGCATTAAATGCACTTTCATATTGCGGTAGCAGGATGGCAGATCAAACTGGGAATAATTTGCTGTGATTAACTATTTTTTAGCAATTAGAAGATGTCAGCAGCAACGTGGGACTGTGGAAATGAAAAATGGGAACTTGTCTATAGCTTGTCAATATAGACAGTCTGTTATTTTGCTGCTTACAGCTAAGAGACAATGTAAAAAGTTGTTCCCTTATAATTAACGAGGAATTAAGTTAAGAAGGTATTCAGCTATTGACAATCATTAAACTTTTTCATATTTTCTTTTATGCCCGTATGAGAGCCTTCATAAACTTATTAAATTGAGGCAAAATAAAAGTAGCTGGACCGTGTTTATGACGAAGTCATAAACTTAAGATTCTGCATTATGACCAAAACTGCAAGTGCTGACTGTTAAAAATCTTTGCTGACTTGATCTTTGACTCAAGATCATAATTTTGTTATTGCTGAATTCTCCATGCTTATCTAGGAAATTTATTTTATTGCTGTTGTGGAGATTTGGAATATTCTATAGTATAGTAGAACAATCTTCTTACCTTGTAGAAGATTCGAGAACTTTCTATACGCGATGTGCATAGTAGTTTATAGATTGTTCTCTTGCACTGATATATAAGGCGGAGCTGGCCGCTTGAGTTTATTCTCGTATTTTCATATTCTCAGATATGCACACTCTCGTTTACATGTTTCCAGATTGTCATATTGACCGTACACATTGACGTTCCTTCGTACTTTTGTGTTGTAAAATTCTCGCATAATAAACTAGTTTAATTTGACGACGTGTTTTCTGTTTTTTTTCTACGAGCCGTCCGAGAGAAACAAAACATAACAATTGCAACCTCATTTTAACACTTTCGCCTATGTCATGTGATCTCCACGCCCATTTTTCGAAAAATTCTTAGTACGCATCTACGCTCGACCGAAAACCCATACGTGCAATAACATAGGCTTCTAGTCCAATACTGTAACTGGTGTTGAGCGATTAAGTCTTTCACCCCAATTTGAACATTTTGGGTCCTGCTGATGTGACCTTTGACTCAGAATTTTATCATTCTCATATCGTTTTGTGGCTACCCATATTAGCTGCTTACCTTGCAAGTTTCGTGATTTTAACTCTTATAGTTAGAGCGTCACGTGACCTGGCCTCGCCCACTTTCCGAAATGTACTTATTGTGCATCTACACCCGTCCGGCTACCTACACATGTATTCTCTCTTAGTCCAATACTGTAAGAGGAGTTCTGTGACGAAACTGCTTGCATTACTTTTCACATTTTGACTCCTAACTCGGAACTTTCTTAGACGTCAATTTCCGAAAAATACTTAATATAGATATACCCCGTAGGACCTAAATACCAGGGAAAAAATTTGAATTTAACTCAGAGCCCTAGGAGGGGTTAAGTAATAATTGAAAAACTGACCGATGTCCTGTGTCCTTGACCCTTTGACCCGAGGTCGCCAGTCACCATATCGCTGCTTGTCCCCCACCGTCAAGTCTTTACCCAACAAGTTTGGTGACTATAGGTACCATCGTTTTGGAGTTATTTGATATATTTGATGTGTTTATTGCGTAAATATTAGCGCAAGTTGTTGCGTCATTTACATAACACACATGCTCACAAAAATACGATTATAGCATTTATAAAAAACAAAAAAAATTTACACATTTACAAACATAAGAGGACATCACATATTGATGTATAAAACCCATATAACATAAAAATAATACAAACACAGAATTTACATTCTTGGTGCAGCATCCCTTTAGATATTAACAATTAAATTCATAACCTTCGTAAAGCAATATTTTACATAGTTACACTCTGTATTTAAACTATCCACATCATTGGTCCCAGTTAGAAAAATCAGTTTGTTTATCTACTATTGTCTTCAGGGTCAAAATATGGTCGCTGGTACTATGTCCCCTACAGAAGCCGATTTGCGAGTTGTGAATAGTCTCATGTTTCTCTAAATAATCTTGTAATCTGTTGTTCAAGATCTTTGCAAACAGCTTACTTATGCAACTTGAAATTGCTATCCCACTATACTTATTGGGACCATTTTTATTCCCAGATTTGAATATCTGCACAATTAAACTTTCCGACGTTTCCGGGTCGTTACCATTTGGCAAAATCAAGTTAAAGATCTTGGTAATGCATGGAGCAAAAATGGGATAACTTGTTTTACTAACTAGTTGGTTATGATGTCATACATTCCTGACTTATTGTTTTTGAGACAATTGGCTGCCTTTATCACTTCACGGAGTTTCACAGTATAGTCAACTTGAATTCTGGAAACCGATTTGTGTGTTGTTCATTGCATTCATCGTCGCAGCCTGAAAGTAAATTCTTAAAGTGATCATACATAGTTTTAGGGCTAATATTTTCGTTATTTGACTGGTTGTCAGTGTTCTGGGTCACACTTTTATTTCTTCCCAAAATAAGTTTGATTTTCATGTTTCAGGAGATTTGTGACTAGGGAATTTTTGAATGCTCTATATTTTTGTTGTATCAGAGCTTCAAAATGCTTTTCCGCTTCGATATGATTTTTCATATACTAACCCATTTTCAAATCCGACAAAGAGCATACATTTTGACACAACTGATACTGCAAAAGCGTTTCTGATAATTAAATTATAGATTAAAAACTTAATTAACGGCAGGCCGGCCCAACCATTGATGACACCACTGTAACGTTCATATCAGCTTCCTACATAAATAGACTCGTGTAGTAGCTTACGTCATGTGAGTGTCGTAATTGTTCAGTTAGTCTGTCAGTTGGTTGGTCAACCCAGTTGCAGATTTTGGGAAAAATGCAAACTCCGATCATTTTTGGCCCTTTTATGCTGTGCGTATCTCAATATGTATTTTATCTTTTGTTCAAATGTGGAAGTAAAAAAATTAATATTAGTATCAAAAAGGTCTTTCCTATAGCCTGTAAGCGACAATGACCATTAGCCAAGGTTAGTAATTACTGGGAAAAGAGCAGTTTAATCGCTTGAAATGATAGCTGTAGGAAGCCCGCGTATACCTATGAGTACAACTACTACCGCATGTATCGAAAAGAGTTCAGCCAGTTTATTCCACGTATGGCATGTAGTTTGGTGTGACGTGCAAGTAACATTGTCCAAGTAGTCAGTTATAACATATGGTGGCTTTCTCCATGAGATCTGAAATGATTGGACAACTTGAGTGGGTGGATTTTTTTGGTGGTAGATATTTCCACGAAGTTTGGTGACAAGTAAGACGTTGTCTCATTGCTGTAGTCGCATCGTTGAGAAGTGTTATGGGCAAACTGTCAAATCGCTGGGAGGCGGATCCACGTTTGAGGTGACGAGACAGCGCAGTACGGTTCAACTACCTAGAGACTGTAAGTTGCACGATTTAGTATTACCTTATCTGATGCTAGCAGTTGCGTGGAAGCTAGACTTAACATCTTTGCTGTTCAAGAAATTCGGTGGTGACGTTACTCTAAACAAATTAAACTACACATCCGACATCCGAACCACTCTGTTCAATAGAAAGGCCCCGGTAGATTGCCTATAAGTTTTACACTGTCTGGAGCTGACAGGTAGATGATTCCCCCCTTTTCTTTAGCTCGCTCAGGCCAGTCAAATTGTTATCCAGCGACTACCTTCAACGAAACAACGTGCCCCCAATCATCAGATTGCAATCGCAAACTAACATAATTTTCAACAGCAGAAATATTCCACGAGCGTGTTGCACGCATTTGCGAAAGCGAAAATTGAAGTACAGTGCTACTGTAAGATATTCAGTGTGTTGTACTAGGCTTTAAGATAAGTTTTAAGATAAAAATTCAAAGTTCGTCACAAACTAACACATCTGAACTGAGAGGTACAGCACTTGTTTTTGTGCAATGCGTTTCCGAAATGCAGGTACTTGTGTCCGCCTAACTAGCGAATGGGGAAATGCATGTAACAGCGATGAACTAGTGGCGCGAACGCGAAACTAATAATTCTTTCACGTAAGTCATTTTTGAAATAATAGCACGTTTCCTTTCACTATTTTAAGGAGTAGGTTGTTTTGACTTACAGTTTAAGATTGGCTGCGGTTTTGCTTTAATAAGAGAACTTGAGCACAGTAGCATCACCACATGTAAAAAGCCATGTTAATGGTTATAAGTTGGCAAAGCGATAACCGAATTTGTTAGGTATTCAATTACAGTTCTCTACCAAAATGACACCTGGATGTAGTTTTTTATTATTTTGATAAAGGCAAAGGTTCCATATTTAACTATTACACTAATCCAACTAGAAAGAAACTTTTAACAACTTTTGATATTACAAATTCTAGCTATAGTTCAGTGTAGTGCAAGAAAATTTCAGGATTTAACCGCAGGCAGAAGGTAGAAAGTTGTAAAAGTAGAAGTGACTAGAATCATGACACCATTTCCATTGAGAAACCAACATGGATCATATACCTATCTATTTATGACCCTCAGCACTAGACACGGAAATAAATGTTCTTTGTTCTTTTTTCAGCATAATGAGGTCTCTTACATCTAAACTGGCGAGGTTTTTTTTAAAATAATTACGTTATCGTCTTCATCGTGTCCTTGATCGTCATCGTCGTCATCGTCACCGTCATCATTCGTCTCCCTTGTTGTTCTACCTTGTCATCATCATCGTGTCCCTGATCACCTTCTTTGTCACCATTGGTGGCATCGTCACTATCTTCATTATTAATCATTATCATCATCGCTTGCTTTACCACTTAACAGAAAAGGCCGAATAAACGAAAACATGGATTAATGTTACAAATCAATTGTTACTGTAATTTACTTTTGAAAGCAAAATGCCGAGAAAAAAATTCGTGTATCGTTTTATGTAAACAAACAAACAAGCAACGTCGTACAAAAATACTATAAACCTTATTTGTGTGCATTACAGGAGCTGTCTAATCTAATAACAATAATAATCTAGATGTCAGTAGCTATTGAACTGATGCGTTCAATCAGTAATTAGCCAATATCTCTGCTTTCAACTTTGAATAAATAAATAAAAAAGCGTTCAAATATAATTATTTAACATCACTTTTTTACCGAACGACATCTATTTCTACGTTATAAGAATAAACTTTCTCTTTTCAGGCGCGTGCAATGTAATAGGCTCTTAAAGGAATACTGTAGTTCAGTGAATAAGATGTTCTAAATGCTCGTCGACCTAATTTCAAAATGGGTTTTAAAAATCTGTCGAAATTTTCTTTCAACACCCACTCTTAGATGTCGGACATACATGTCAAGAAATTTTACCTGAGCTTAGTCGAAGTTTCAAAGCGAATGATTGCATAATAAATTTTCTGTAATGTCAGTCATTAGTCGGCGTTTCTCACTCCCAACAATTAAAGCCTGTCGGTTGTATTATTTATAATGGCCGTCCAGTCATGTTTTCGCAAATAAAATTAGTTCAGCTTATGATCATGTTAACAATAAACTTGAAGCGTTTCTAATCTTGTGCATTTTGTTTGAGTCGCTCGGTAAGCCGGCAAACGATTTTTAATTACTTTATATTTAATTGCGAAAAATAAACAGTTATTCGTCTGTTGTGGAATTCACGAAATGGACTATGGCAACGCTAAATGGTGTTCGAAACGACATACCCAGATAATTGGGAAGGAAAAACTCAATAAGCGGGTAACACGACTCTTCGCATTCCGGACTAGTTTACTAAATTATGAGTATAAGTAAGTACTTGGTCTATTGAAAAGTCCAAATTGGTGAATGAAAAATCTCATTCATACATATAATGCCTCTAATATTTGTCACATATTTGTGTTTTGGAATACAAAAGGCTTCGTCAAAGTTGATATATAACTAGAATAACTACCTTTAATAACAACATCGTATTTCTTCATGTTATCACAATTTCGCAATGCTTAGCATATATATATATATATATATATATATAAATATCAACTTTGACGAAGCCTTTTGAAACAGATGCTGCACTCCAACTTACTAGCAATATATATATCATCTATTTACAGGTTTCCAAATTACCGTTTGAGCGAACAGCACAAGTATTGATCAGTCTTCGACATCAATTCAACCAGGCAACTAACCATACGTCACATTGGTCAAGATAATTATATTGGTTGAAATATTCTCTTCTTTGCTAGTCATCTAGCACAAATCCAGCATTCTATATTACTGATACGAAAATTATGCTATTTCATTAGTTTGATCGCGAGGCGTAAATTTGGCGTAACAAGTACCGTGATTGTGCATAGGAAAAGGCGTAGAAAAAGGGTGCTACTACTACTAACTGATTAAAAAAGGCGATAGAAACTAAAGTGTACGATGGAATAGATATCGAGTAGAAGTCCTAAACTTCTTTTGTATTTTACAGTATTTGCAAACTTAGCCTCCATTAGAAATGGTTTTTTTGCTTTTAATCCCCCTTATTGGTTTTCCACTCGTGTTCAGAGCAAAGTCGATTGTCAGTTTTTGGAGAGTTTGCCAACAAAAACACGTTTCCTCTCTTAGTAATTTCTACCCTCTTTCATGCAGTTTTAATCAAACATACCAGAGCATGGCTCGGAAATTTCAACCGTTTACAAATACGCGCATCGCGTCCTTCTCTGTAAATCTGATTCTATTTGGGGGCGAATAACTGGGGCAGAATAAGTGAAAGCGAGGTATAAAAGGGGAGATGAAAGCAAAGATTAGTCACTATTGCTTTTCACGTGTGGGAAACATACGCTTCCTGGGCAACACGAGCAAGGTAGTTTTACCAAAATTTATTATTATTTTTCTTATTTCTCTTAGACGCAACTTTTTCAAAATGTCAGCGCCTTTTGACTGTATGGAATAGTTTTATTTTGGTTTAAAAAAATTCTAGGAATTTTAACAATAATATGTACAAAAAGTCCATGCTGAACATGCAGAGTAACTACTGTTTTTTCCTTTTTTTGCCGCCTCTTTCTCCCTGCTTCTTGTTTTTTAATTTCTTTCTCCACCCTTAATTCTTCCGTCATTTTTCTTTCCGTAATATTTTTTAACCGTTTTTCCTCTTTTTCTTTTCTTTTTTCTTTATTTTTGTTTTTCTTGTTCGTTCTTTCTTTATTATTCCTTTCTTGTTTCCTTTGACACTTCCTTCTTTCTCGTCTTCCTTGATTCATTTTTTCGTCTTTACGGGCTTTCTTCAAAGCTACATGTAGTTTTTATTAAATATTGATACTTGTTTGTAATCGTGACGTGCGAAGTGAACTCTTGTACTATAGTTTCAGCACAACCTTCACAGTAACAGACCTGGGTCATAGTAGCAGGTGACAGGATAAATTTTAGGCTGTATTGTAGCAGACGTCATACCAGGCTATAAAGATCGGTTTACTGTGCTAGCTATTGTGCTTTTGTGTGACGGAAAATAGGGGTAAAGAATGTATTCATTGGAATGATCGGTCGTGAAAATAATTACTATTGCTGCAATGACTATAATAAGTGCGAATCATAGTTTATTATTTTGATTCTAGGATGCAGTGTTTTTCCGTAGCCGTTCTGTTAGCATGCATTGCTCATGTCATCAGCGATGCTAATGGTCCTGAAGGTATAGCTGGTGTGCAGGGAGGAGGATATGGTCAACGCCGTAGTGGCGGTTCCACGCGGTTTGACCTAGGACAATCTGGCTTTGACTTGATGAATGTTCGTGGACGTAGTACAGGCCAGACACACGTACAACAGCCTACCCAGTTCAGTGGTTCATCACTTCAGACTCTTGGAGGAGGCAGTCGTCAAACATCTTTCCAAAGTAGAGGTTCAGGATCATTTGGTGCATCATCGTTTGGTGGGTCATCAGGTGGCAGCTTTAGTGGTTCTTCTGGAGGGTCCTTCGGTGGTTCCTCTGGTGGTTCATTTGGGGGTTCTTCAGCTTCCTCTCAATTTTCTTCTGCTGGTTTACAGGGCTTCGGCGGTGGAAACATTGATCCCAATAACTTTGGTAATATCGACGCTGAAGCATTTGGCTTTGAAAACTTTGGCAACAACTACATCAACGTTGAGGACTTTGACTTCAATCAATGGAGAAACGATGCGGCTAACCTAGCCCCAAGAGAAGCCGTTAACGCTGCCCAATCGGAGCAGGTGGTCATTGGAACAAGGTTCCGTTCAGGGTTTGCTCGTCAGAACGAGAAGAGTGAACAGGTCAGAGAAGGGTCTGGAAGTGGAGAAGCTGGTATTGAACTCAGTGCCTCACGGGAAGCTAGCCAGGATGCTACCCAACAATACACACAGTCCGCTTCAGGAGAAGGTAAGACAGAACAGGGTGCAGCATACGGATACCAGAGAACGCCTAACTTGCAGTTCCAAGCTGTTCAACTTGAATCTCTTCCAGTTCACTCAGGACCCGCTAACACCCTGCCATCAAGTGCAAGAACAAGATCTTCATCTAGAACTATTGGGGGTGGAAATCAGCAGAGAGGATACGGCAATTAGTTACCCTTGCGTCATTCTCAGTATTAATGGCGGCTCGTTTCTGGTGTTTTTGGAAAATCTAACAAGGACAAAATGTCTTTATGTTCATGATAACTTCCCTCTTTTTTGAGCTTTGGGAATCACATCGCAGACTGGGACATCAAAACTTCAGTAGCTTGTTCAGCTCATGTTTGAAGATAGCTTTAGATCTGTTAATAGATAAAACGACTTAAATCAAAGAAGTTGATTTCATACGTGTATTTATATAAAGCGAAGTCAAGTGACAAATGTTGATATCATTGAGTGTATCCTTCACGTGTAAAGCAATTGTGACAAACAAGGCCATACTATGTACATATAATTATTAAAATAAATAGAAACTAATTTGCAGGAAAAATATTTTTGAGTATGATTACGTAAGTATTGTGAAATGTTATTAGAATTTTTGCGATTTCTTCAGCAAAAGTTTCATTTGCCAAAAGGCCAAAGTTTGTTTCAGCTTTGCTGCGAAGAGACAAAAATCAGATCAATAAAATTAACCGGTAGCAGCAACATCGACGACGAAGAAGACGACAACAACAGTAAGGACAAAGACAATGACAAGAGAAAAGCAAAAACATCAATAACTACAACATCTGTAACAGCAACAACTTCAAAAGCTGCAACAACAAGTACCATAAAAATCACAACAGCAGTAGCAGCAGAAGTACCAACAAACTGAAATGACAAAATATTATAAAACTTAATTTCTAGTAGTAATATCAATACAGCATCTTTATCACAAACACGCATTAAAAGGAAAACAGTAGGAGTGAAAAAAAGGGAAAACTGAATTATCCATATTATATATGGGCAAATAGATGCAACTACATCAAAACTGAATTTATTGCCGACCGGTTGCTACTAACATGTTTGTTTGTTTGTGGAGTGTAGCATAGTTTCATAGAAATCAAAATACGTAATCTGCAAGGTAAAATGCTGAATTATCTATATAATGTTATTTCATATATCTTTTGGCTATCTAACTACTGAATTTCGACGTTGTTTCTCAATTCTGGTAAATTTCTTTCTTTTAGATGCCTTGACAATGAACAGTTTGTTCGAAACCGGATGGCAATAAATTCAATTTTGATGTAAAAAGGAAAACGTCAACTTTATTTTTTTTACACAGTTCGGAATTTACAAACTGGAAATCAGCATTCAACAGCGTGTTCTACTTAAATTACGTGATCGTGGGGAGACCGGAACCTAACTGATTGTTAAGGCTATGCTCTAAGATAAGCCACTGAATCGGCAGAACTATCTGAACCACGGAAAGGAGTAGTGTCTACAATCCTCCCTCTGCTAATTTCTTTTTCTTTTAAAATCGACGTTTATTGACACCTGTACCTAGCTTTTTACATTATCAGTTGATCTGATTTGCAGAAAGTTAATTTGTTCACTAGTAAGAAACTTAATAGCTTTTTGAATTTATAGCAACGTTGAAAGCATTTTTAGCGTTATGCTCAAATCATAGCTATGTCCTTACCTATTTCAATGTCTATACATTTTGTAGGCGAAAAAATATTAGTAAAGAGGTAAAGCGTGCAGAAGCTTTGGCAGTTACGTCACTGATATCATTCTCTATGCTGCAAGCCATTTTATTGCAGCGTGGTTAAATTTTCCATTTTCTAATCATTACTGTTTTAAAACGGCTCACTGCCGCTAAAATCATGCTTCGAACAAAGAATGATCATAATTACGTCCAAAAGATAAATTGTAACAACAAGGTGGATTCTTGAATGTGATCGACGAGAAAAGAACTGGATCACGATGCAGCATGACAGGTAGAGTTTGTTCGCTGCATTTAACCGAGACGGTTTTGAGCCTGAGCAGACCGGGTTTTTCTCATTGTCTCTAATGTGAGAGTCGAAGTTAAAGAAACTAAAACTTTAATTTTTTTTCATGTACTCGTATTTGTAGTCACGTGTTCGTGTGCGCGTTTTTAACTAATGTTTGTGATTTGTTAACTGCACTGGAATGTTTGTGAAATAAAACGTTTCTTTCCTATCTGAACTGAATTGGTGATACTGTAGCATTCTATTCGCTAGAGAAACCAGTGACGCCAGAGTTTATTTTGACCCTACACATCTTTTCGTCAGCTTTTAAATATGATTTGATTAACAGCAATGTCTAAACTACATTTTGACACCAAATCATGTTTGCCTCCAGTATTGTTTTAAGTCAGGATAACATTTTGGCATACGACGATTTTTTTATTGGACATTTGTCGTGTTTTTAAAATAGAAGAAATGTAAGGAAACAACACAGCACAGCTTCAAAGTGCATAATTTATTAAGCATAATATATAAACATCAACAAATAAATAACAACAACAATGGCCCTAAAATTGACACAGTTGCTTAAAACGTGAGAGTCTCGGATCAAAGTAGCTGTTTTTGTTGGCACATCGGTGGAGCAAACCGGCGATTTGTCAGTCAAAATTTTGGAAATTATAACACAATCATGATGATAACAGAAACATGTTCGTATCATGAACAGCAAGTGTTTTCTGCTGCAGAAAACAGAGGGCAGCAGTTTCCATGAATGTCACTTCAAAATTTAGTGACCATATCCTCCTCCGTAACCACCGCCTCCATGCCCATAACCTCCACCACCTCTACCTCCATAGCCTCCGCCGCCATGGCGACCTCCACCATAGCCACCTCCGTGTCCGTACCCCTTGTTGACTGGCTTCCCATATTTGACTTTTGGTTCCTTGACAGGGACTGGTTGATATCCTATTTGTGGGTATCTCTTGAATTGATAACCAGCTCCTGATCTAGTGTCACCGTGTGTCTTGGCTCCCTGGCTGTACTGTTGATTGGCATATTGTTTAGCCCATCTGGAACCTCCGACTTGTACTCCGCCAGATCCGGATCCTTTTCCGGATCGATCCCCTGCAGATCCAGTAAACTGCCCAGCATTCCCGGATTTGTACTGACGCCCAATAACTCCAATTCTTGTTTTGGGTTTAGAGTCAGCTGGAGCATCTCGAGCTGCATCATTGCGGCCCGCTCGGAAATCGTATGCTTCTAGATCCACGTACTCTGCTCCATAGCCTCCACCGCCAAATCCACCTAGAGTCAATTTGCTGAAAGCATTGAGATATTCATCAGTGGGAGCGTCATCTCCAAATGGAGCAAATCCACCCTTTCCACCATAGCCTCCATAGTAACCACCTCCACCACCGCAAAGAACGCCAGCAATACAGCCCAGCAATATAGACGAGACTAGGACCTTATTCATCTTTAATGTGCCTGCAACAGCAAGAAAAAAAATCAATATAATAAAACAGCAAGACGCCTTTATGCTTAATTAAGCAAAGTGTTGTTCTCTCTTTCAACTTTAGTCGGCTGTAGTTTGGATATTTTATACTTATTCGGGTTGCATACTTTAGTTGTATCTCCGATAGTGCCCATACTATTACTGTTTTATATGAGTTGACAGTATGTGGATTGGTGGTAAACCGCATGGTACATGCACCTATTAAAATCTAATACAGTGATAAAGAGAAGCATCAAAACGCTTGTTGCAAATAATAAAACTCACTGGCCCTTTTATTACTGTTGTGTTTTGCTACTGATCATGTATTACGATATTTTTTCTGCTTTATCTTTTTGTAATTTACCTAATAACATTTTTTAAATGAAATACTTTTGCATATACCCAAATTATTCTCACAATAAAATGATGTTACTAAATTCAATTTTAGCTAATCATTTTTCAATATGAGATTATGATCAGATCTGCGCTTAATAGAATATATGTCATTAGAAAGAGAGAGTTAATCAAAATTGTATTAAACATCATAATAATTATGATATTATTATATTATTAAACTTACATGTGACATTATATTAAACTTTTTCGATTTTTCATTAGACGCATTTAGTCAATTAATACATTTCATACTAGCAGTTTGAAACTATTACTGTAACTATAACTTTTATATGTACTAGTTGTAAACGCTTTTCATTATATAATAATTATTACAAAGGCAAGGTATAAATAAATTCTTTAAAGACAGTAACATAATAAAGTAAAGTTAAATTGTGTAGTTAAAACTTACCGGTTAGCAGTGCCAAGTCTAACCGTTGAATTGTACGACTCACACGAGTTAAGCAAAAGGTGTCTCTTACCTGCGATGGCAGACATTTTATACCCGCAACCATGCACTCTGTTCCGCATCTGATAATCAAACTGTACTAATTATAAGGTCAAACCAATCACACTGATCAGTCGTATATAGGCCTGCATAACTAAGTTTAAACGTAACGCTTGGTTAGTACACAAATGAACGAACTGTGTGTGTGAACTGTGCAGGTCATTCCAGTATTTACAATGGAGATTAAACAATGTGAATTGAAATGGAGACTGAGACATAATCATGGCTGACCCAAACAGAAATACTATTATTCTTTTACGATTGTTTGTTTATCAACTTTGTGTTGAAAACACTGTCACGCTTTGCTACCTTTCCATATATCACACGTAAACATTGAAAATCAATCAAACAGCAGGTTATTGTTGCAAGTTTCTAATGTGTATAGTTAATAACCACTGATTTAAGAGGAGATAAAGTTGTAAAATCCCACCTCAAAGTGCTTTTTATAAGAACTAACCCTTTACTATTTAAATTCGATAAATATTGAACGTATCTTATTTAGGACCTGTTATATATAAAGTTGTGCTCTATAGACCCACTTCTGTCAGTTTAATTATATAATCTGAATAAAAACATTGCATATACGTAGCAATGCTTTATGATGAATGCTGAAACATACGTAATGTATGTAGTATAAGTGAACGTTTGTAACACTGTATACACCAAACTATGGCGCCGTAATTAGAAAAGCAACATCTATGTTGATTATTAGATTAAATATTCTCTCTAGCCAGTACTGTAACAGCTGAACTTTAATCTGGAGGAAGGGCTTAAAATCTGTAATAGTAGAATGTCATAACTGTACTTTACAATATCATCCACGATTATGTGCTTTCATCCACTAGACTCATAGTGCATTATAACTAGTGCATTATTTTATATCTCTTATTATTTTTAGTTTTTAAAATTAGTTTTTTAATAACTGTTGGGTTTAATTTTTGGATTCATACGGTTTGTCATACAGTAATCTTTTCATTATTTGGTTTTCTTAATTAATTTTGCTGTATTTTAACTTTAAATTGTAATTTTAACTTTAAGATGGCCTTGTATTTGTTATGTACTTCATAAGTACAAAATAAACGGATTGGTTGGTTGATTAAATGAATGATTGATAGATTGACTGGTTGGTTGGTTGTTTGATTGATTAATTGATTGGTTGATTGACTGATTGATTAACTGATTGATTAACTGACTGACTAACAGATTGCTGGTGTCTCAGTTGTCTTAAACAAGACGTATTGGTCAGGCGGTCAAAACAAAAATTAATTGAGAGCATCAAATTTGTTGTAAAATCAATTTGTGGCTGTTTTAAATATTCAATTTTAAGCTTTCGTTTAATGTTTATGTTCTATTGGATACTAACTAAGTTTGCATTTCAAACACGTATCTTTTTTCTTGTGTTATGATACTTATGATATCATTATTGACGTTTTAGCAGATAGGGTAAAATGGGCTAATGTCGGACAATGAGCTTTACTTTTTGCTTAAACCCATTAAATTACTTGCACGTTATTTTTTCTTGTCATTGTTAATACTCACACAACATCTTTAGACTGACATATTCGCCATTGTCTAGTAGTTTCTTCTAGCAGCCATATGGCCGTGAACATAAAGCTCGCTCAGTGAGTACGGTTATCCTTAACTGTATTAACTTTTTTTTTTACTTTCTGCTTTCATGCCACACTTTGTAGTTTTAAAGCATCATATTTGTTTCTTTATTGTACAGCTCACTCAAACAGTGTCCGACTTTACCCAAAAGCCTAAGTTAATGTCGGAGAATTGAATTTTTGTGTCCGACTTTGTGTAAGTAAATAACATAGATTTTTGGCCATGTGAGTCTAAATGTAAAAGTAACATTTTCTTAATTGTTTTAGAAACGTCATCGAAACGCCTAGAAAGAAAAACTGCTCAAATATAAAAAACTTAAAGAATAAGAGAGGAAAAAGGGGAAAACTTCAGCAGTGCAGCTCTGATCAAATGCAATCTGCCGTCAAATCTAATGCAGTCTACACACGCACACACACACACACACACACACACACACACACACACACACACACACACACACACACACACACACACACACACACACACACACACACACACACACACACACACCACCACGCACGCCCATATTGCACAAGCATTTTGTCGTTACTTGAGTATTATGAAAATCGATAATTTTTTATCTAAATTTTACATTAGTTAGTAATATTATTTGTCACTTTTAAAGGCAAAATTTTGTCATGTATATCTGCTACGACTGTTGTCATGGCAGAGGTTCAGCAGATTTATATCGTGGCAGTGCGTAGGGGTGTGCGTGCGCGCGCGCGCGTGCGTGCGTGCGTGCGTGCGCACGCACGCACGCACGCCCATACGCACTGCCACGTATGCATAAATCTGCTGAACCTCTGCCATACGACAACAGTCGTAGCAGAGTTTTATACATGACAAATTATGCAAGTTTTTGCCTTTTAAAAAAGTGACAAATGAAAATATTACTAACTTAATGTAAAATTTAGATAAAAAATTATCGATTTTAAAAAACATAATAAACTCAAAGTCTATAACACAAGACAAAATGCTTGTGCAATATAATTAAAGCATACAGCGTTGGCGTATAAAACCTGGCCTTGCGTATAAAATGTACGTGTTAATTTGGTTTTCAATAAATAGTAAAATAGTGCTAGTTGTTAAGTTCACTTCAAGCTGTGCAAATGTCGTTAAAATATATCACGAGTAAGAAATATTAAACACGTCTGAGCCCTCCATAATTTCATTAGCTTAGGGTCCCCAAAGGTCATAATCCGGCCCATATGATGTTTAATTTGCGCATTACGGTTTATTGTTTTTGTTGATAGAATGTCTCTGAAAGACACGTAACTGGTGAGAATATTAGGGCAATTGTTCATTTCATCATTCTTACGATAATAAAAAATATTAACAGTGGGTAGTGCAACTGTGATACAGTTCTGTTGTTATCTCGTGAACACTAGAGAGATTCTTAGATAAATCATCTATTTTTGTTTGGAAGTTTGTTGGTTGATTTTATTCAAAATACATATAACAAAGTGCATGTTACTAACCCTTTTATATAACTGTATGTACATAAAAATGACTCTTCTAGTTGTTATATAATATGATTTTACATTACATATCACGTGTTTTATGGTTTTTTTTGCTGTGTTATCACATTTCCGTTAATCTAACTGTGTATTTAAAGAGTGCGGTCAATTGTAGACAGTAACAACTCACTAAATCACTGTAGTTCATAACAAGAAAAATTGAGTTTATCATTTTAAGAAGTTTCTTCGGGTAACATGTTGTCCCTGAAAATTTCTAAAAGCAAGACTTAGCAGTGTTGAGTTACAAATTTAGCCATTCTGTTATTTTTACCTACTGCACACTCGGGCTTTGGAAATTCATTTACAGTCTATTTTTACTTGCAGGTAATGCTTAGAATGGATTTTGTTTACCACTACGTCGTGCCTTAGTAACTGTTGACCAAACTTGATAAGGAAGTGGGTGATTTTTATTGAATGTTTTTAAGCAAACAAAAAACAAAAAGAAAACAAGTAACAAACAAACAAGCAAGCAAGTAAACAAACAAACAAGGAAACAAACAACAAATAATTTGACAAGTCAAGAACACAAAAATTTCCTTGTAAACAACACACTTACATGATTTTAACATACATTTTCAATGTAAAATTTAATAATTGTGCATCATCATTAAATTTTGCTTAAGATATCACGTTATAGGCTACATGTAATATCCGACATGTATTGAGAGAAAACGATGGCTTAACAGTATGTATTATTTATTATTTTGTTTGATCAGTTTGAAAAGGTAGAGCCGTAGAGTTGAATAGAATAACTATGTGATTAGACTGCAAGCCACACGGAGTAAAAACAGAATTGTTGTCCTTATGCAGTGAGTACAAATAGGATTCTAAATAGGATAGGCCTGAACATGGCAGACTTTTGGCGCCATCTGTGGTAAACAATGTTAAATGTGAGTTAATGAATAATATTGTCGCGAAAATAAAATATAAACGGTTAAGTGGTGAAGTTGTAATACAAATTTAAACGTATTCATTTCATTTCGTAAAAAATCTCAATCACTGTTATCGCAACTATATTCTTTCGTTGTAGTAATACTTCTATGTATACATTTGTTTTAATTAGACATTTCATTTTATTTAATTTGTGTATTACGTGTACTGTGCTACATTGAGCTAAATATATTGTTCGAAATAAATGGTATAAGTAAATATTTCAAGACCACCTATTGTTGCTCGTTCTTTGTTCGATCAAAAATACGGAGAATCGCAGCCGAAAACAGTGAAAAATGATAAGTTTGAAGAAGACCCAAAAATATAAATCAGCTTTCGAAAAAGTTAGAGAGTTGCGGTCCTGCGCCATCTGTTGCGTAGTGTGAAAACGTCATTAATTCCGTAAATATGGTAAAGAAACACTAGGACAATAATTGCTTCTTGTTTCCTAGGACACACATTAATCAATATTTAGTTATTTTAAAGACCATGAAAATCCACTCAATATTTAGTCATTTTAAAGACTATGAAAATCCACTGTACAAATATGTTTTTGTCTTTGAACCCTTTCCATGTCTTCCCAGTAACCAAATATTATCCCAGGCTTAAAAATTTATGCGAAGTTGTTCGCTTATTGAATACAAAAACGTATTAAATACGTATTACAAAAACGCAGTCATGCAAGTACGAGGGAGGTGAGATTAGTGTGAAGAAGCAACAATTAATGCGCATTTGAAACAACCAAAAGAATTTGCATGAATGCACTCAGGCCACAGCACAAAATCCTAAGCAAACTGGAACGACGAACAATTAGAGAGGGAACCGTCAATAAAAAAATCACTAGTGGGTCAGAGAGATGTATATTATCAACACGCTCGCGTTTTAACTTGCGCATTTTCCAGGATATTTTTCCTAAAAGCCAGGCAACCAAGACAGGATAAAAGACAGGAAGAATTATTGTAAATGACAACATGCGTTAATGAAACCGAAATGCTGACAAACGACATTTTCTACATACCAGCAATAAAGACATTATTAATTAGTTTGATTACCCATAATTTCATATCACTTTTCCATGACAATGACAACGGGAAAGATGTAAAATTATTCTGTGATTAATCTTAATGGCTAAAACTCTTTGTTGTGTGAGACCGCTGTTTGCATAAATGGCAAGAATTTTAAGAATGTGACCTTATCATTTTGTCAAAACTATAAATACACTCGCTCTCAGTGGTTCCCACATTCCATTCTGGGACGACAGGTTATATAGTAGCAGTGTTTTCAACCAGTTTAGCTCAGCAAATTTTTGTGTGTCAAAATAGTCCGAGCCTAAACACGGAAAGCATGTTTAGGATGTAATTGTTTATTTAGCGTGGGTGGACAAAGTGGCGGTTCTAGTGATGAAGAGTTTTTGTAAATGGTGGCACCTTGTACACTTCTATCACGTCTAAAATTTACTTCTTATGTTACAGGATAACATAATGTAGATTGTTTTACAAATAAATTATGTAAGCTTATAACTGTGAATTTGTGAGTTACTTGCGGGGTTTCACTACCCATGTTTTGTTTACATGTAGAATACGATGTGGAGAACCTAATCTCCCAGTAAGAAAAACGTCGGCAAGGAAACTAAATACTGCCATGATTCATTGACAAAGCACGAAGCACGAGTTTGTGGGCTTCCCTCGCGTAAAAACCACGGAGTTGAGCGTTATAAACTGATTAGTGATTACTGCCATTGAGCATACACGTGCAATGCAATGTAGGGTATTAAAATTTTCTCCAACTTGCAAATATCCAAGAGTATAATTGATTAGTGGTAGTTTACTAAGTAGTACCTGGGTAAGTTTTTCGAGATATCCTTATATTTGATGCTGCGCGAATTTGACCCAATGTTTAACTAACGGCAATAAAGTATGTTCACAAATCTTTGTAACGCCCTACAATCGTTCTTTTCAGTCGACGTCTTGTAACGTCCTTTATACTTATAAAATTTAGAAACTATTTTCACCAAAGTTGAGAAAAAACCTGAAGCAAAATGGCTGCTTCCATGAGCTACAATCGGAGTTAGAAAATACAAGTTCTTGTTACAACTGCGGTACTAGTTTCTAGACGGAAAAATGGGCAAGGCGTTATAAAATTAGATTTTCAGTATTTTTAGACATTTTCCTGATAATTTGATGCTAGAATATAAAATTCCAATATATTTAGTATTTGTTTTCATGAAAAATAGAAAATCGACATATGACCAAATTTTTGGTGCTTTCTACTTTAAAGCATCATAATGTAGTTTTAACTACGCCGACTTATGGATGGTTTCGATCTTCGTCAGGAAGAGTCATCTACTGGATTTAAATGCAACTTCAATTTGCTCTTGTAACGTCCATAGTAACCACACTTTCGTGCGGTTGCTAAGTGCTTTGTAGAGACGCGACAAAAAACAATATATCGTGGAAAAATAATTTAGCTCTAGGTAAATTGTAGTCACGTAGAATCAGAAAAAGAAGAAGAAAAGGAGACAACATTTCTTTCCTTATAAAGTATTTAGTGAGACTGCCAGAAACAATACCAGTAAGATTAGCATTAAACCTTCTAAACGACGTTCTAGGCAAAATAAAAAACAACGTAGACATCAAGCATTAATAAAGATTTACAGCAGCTGAGACCAAACTTAACAATATTAACACAGGGTGAAAACAATGAAATGATCTAATCTGGGACGAAAGCTCAATGTCTGCAATAGGTGCTTAGAGCAGAAGAAGAACAAGGAGAAGAAAAAAAGAACAGTGAGTATAGAAACATATAGACCATAATTTCTATGTTTAATACTATATTTTACGTATATTCAGGGTTTGTAGATGTCGTGTAGAGGTTTCATCAATAATTTCTGCAGAAATTTCAATGAGTCGTGCACTTAATAATTAAAAACTAGTGACATGTCAAGGCTTATTATAGCTGGTGCCGCTTGACGATGAGTTAATTTCTGAAATATCATCAGACTATAAATAGATAATGATATCAGTGTTTCATAAAAGAGTCGGTATTGTTTGTAGATACGGCTAACCTCAGCATAGGATACTAGAATGTTTTTTTTAATTAGAATAACCGACTTTAGTAATAGTTATGCCTGACTCCGTATAAATTTTACACTTTCTATAATTTAATTTTGACGTTTTGTTTTTCACTTAGCCTGCTTTATGGCTGTAGTAATGGACCACAATCAATACAGTCTCGTAATGCTAGATTAATTGGATTACTGCATAGAAAGTTGATTTTGATGCTCCATTGTCTCATTAGGCACTTGCATAATTAATTATCTCCGGGTTATTATCTTTTGCCAGTACTGTAGAATTAATCTTATATTCGCTTTAGCGAGTTGTTGACTGTTCTGTTGTTGGTTGCCATACATTTTCATTTTAATTACCAGTTTTTGCCGAGTTTGTAATTTGCCCTTGAAAAGGACTGTTGCTTTGAGTTTGTCCACCTACGTGTACATGGTGGATCAATTAACTTAGACTGTTGTAAGTTTATTTACTTGATCTGAAGTGTTTAAATGTAGAGCTGACAAATTGTAAAATTATGACTGAGTACTTTTCTTGGAAACTTGGTGTGTTAGGCCCACATCATAAACAACCACGACACCATGCCACGCGTGGGCGCTGCAAATGGTTTTTTTATCTAAGGGGTGGGGGCACGCCGCTGCTATAATGTTAAGCCTGTAAAACCTATCGATTGAAGTTGACGGCAACTTACCAATGTTAATCCATGTTCAATCTAGACCTAGTTGCTAGTAAATTTAGCACTGGCCACTTTACTTAAACGCCTATTAGCACATTGTACAGCAAAAATACCACGTGTCAGTATGTTTGAGGCCTTGGCAGAACAAGATCGGAAACATTTTGCAGATGATATTCATTACTTGTTAGCAGGTACGAATACCAGTTAACAGTTAAATTCTCGTGCACTTCACATACACTAATTCGCCAATTTTGGATCAGGGCTGGGAACTCTAGCTCTAGCACGTGATTGCGTGAGTCAAGGAAAACCGCGGAGGGTCGAGGTGATTCATGGAAAGTGAACACGTGGCTACGTTCCTCCAGCGATCTGATCACACAGCTGAAATATAGTGAAAGATAAAACTGTGACTCAACTTCACCCAAGATGCATTGATATCAAATGACATTGCAAATTAATATTACGTTCACACATTTTATTTCATTTGAACATTTACGTATTTAAACACTAAGCTCTTGTGCACTATACCAAACAAGTTCTTGTAAGTGAATCGTTGGATACAATCATCGAGTTCAAACCCACTCTGGGCGCTTTTGGCTGTCCTGGCTGTTTACCTCCTTGAGGAAGAATATATTCACACCTGAATATGGATAATGTGCTCTGTTGGTTCAGTGACTCATCTTACTTTGAGACAGGTTGAGTGAGGTTGTGGTCTTGCCACGAATATCAGTATTGAGTAGAACTTCTGGTAGAATGCTACATTCCAGCTGACAGAGTGCAAAATTGTATGAAAAACTAATTAGCCTGTAATAAAGATGTGTTTAAGATGTGGTGGCATCAAAACACTGATTCAGTTACCTATCGAGATGATGGACAGGGTGACCAAGAAAGTTAAACTTCTTAGTCTGATGCTTTTGATTCAGTTTGGTTTAAATGATTATAATTAACAGAGCAAAAAAACCAAGATTGTGAATACTTCAAGCGTTTTGAAAGGTATAGTAGTCTTGACATGATGAGTCTATCAAGAGCTAAACCATGACCTATATGATCAGAATGGCTTTCTCCTTCTGAGAACATGAAAAATTAGATTTAAATGTGACTCTTCATTATGTAATCTCTACTAAAATCATGTGACGTTTATTCATTGATAGAAACAATGTGATATATGAGGAAAAAGCAAAGTATTGAATGGTATTGAAATTTTTATATTAATTATTCATAATATAATTTAAAGTATGCTTTAATACTAAGCTATTACACAACAATATTGCAAATCATGACAGCATTAAGACTAATGCATGAATCGAATACTTGAAATGGCTAAGTTAATTCTGTCAGTATTTTAAACAATTTTGTGTACTAGAATACATTAGGCAGTCTTAACTGTAGCATATACTCTGGTAAACATATTTAAAGGAAACAGGCAAACTAAATGTTCTATTTTCAAACAATCAACTACTTACATTCATATCATAAACAATTCATAATGTTATTATAAATGTATTTCTTAAGTTTGCATTGATGGTGCATCAACATTAATTAATTAAAGAACAGTTCAATTTAAGACAAAAGCAATTATGACATACATAAATATTTGTGCTGCCTGCAGCTGGCAATTGTTATTATTGGTCAGCATTGTCAGAGACTAAGCTAGCAACTTTGAAAAATGCTACATTCAATATGGCCGCCAAACACTTTTTGTCACAGGTTCAACAGCCTTTCCAACATCAGTGAATTTATCCATTTCTTTTTTCTTCTCATGTTTTTCAGTGGAGTGCAGCCGGTAAACAGCACCGAAGCCACTAATACTTCGGCGGTACTCATCTTCCGTCATTGAGTAAACATGAGGGTAGAGGAGGGGCACCGGAGTTTGAAAGCGGGAGGGTGTATATAAAGGAAAGGGTGGCAGAAATGAACTTGGGATTCCAGGCTGAGTAAAGAATGGTAATGATGTAGTCAGTGTGCAGGTGCATGTTAGTGGACACAGATTTCTTGGATCAGGCATTCCAGTGTTGACATTCGAAAGAAACATAGAGTATCTCGATTCTCTTAATAAATCTTCACGTTCAATTCGTCTTCTTAGATTATCATCAACTAACTGGTTTTGGCTATCTTCCATATCATCCAGGGTAAGATCTCCGGCATAATCTCTAGATTCTCTTTCAGTATGTTGGTCTCTGTGAGTCTTAGACACTTGCAGCTCATTTCTGATATCAGCAACACCACATCTGTGATTATCTTCAATGAGTTCACGACGTGACGTTTCTTCTATATAAGTGGAATTGCAAGCCTCTTCTGTTGAAACACTTGAATTGTATCTTCTGTATTTTGGAATGTAAGAATTATGGAGGTTGTCTTGGCTATATGGAGATACTGGAGTTGGAGTACGTGGACTGTATCTTTTTGCATCTTTAGATTCCCTGGCTGTGATGACATCTTGCATTGCTGGGTGTGTATCACGTAATGGCACACCATCCCAGGTTTTATTTTTCATTGACTTTGGGAACGTTGAGATTAGTTTTGGTTTCTCTGAAAATATCATCCAAAGTTTGCAAAAATATACAGTAAAGTCGAAAATTTAGTCTATGTTAATTACAGTTGGTATCATTGTTTTAATTAAGAAGTTGATTTTAGTTGAACTAAAACTACTTACCCCTAAAATTACTTGAACCCGATTTTTCTGATGGAAATGTCAGTCGGTTAGACTCACTCAATGGCATCAGTTGGTATCCAGTTGAAGTTCCAGTAGCCAAAGCAGATGCTAAGTATGAAGAAGGTGGTTGTATGTCAACCCATGGGGGGCTTGGTAATGGAGGAGCACTACCACTGTCTAAAGAACAAAAATGACCTATAATGTATGCTGCAATGATTCCGTGGAAAAAGTTGCCAGCAGTACTGAGACCACTTTCCAAATTCAAAAGGAATTTGCTATATTTGTACATTCCTCTTTTCATTATGTCAATTTGTTCAAAAATCAATATCAGCAGATTATGATACCTCGTTTTCTTTTCTTTAGTCTATTCGTTTCCCAGATCCCTTCTTGCACATATCTATCTTTCTTTTATCTTCACTTGTTTCTCACCTCCTTCTTCCTAGTTTCTTGCCTTTCTCCCGTGCACTCCTCCCTTTAATTTTCTGTTCTTTTTGCTTGAATTTCTTAAGATATTAGAGTAAAACGTGGTTCAATATCACATTATATCAAAGCACAACCAACCTATAGTGTGGTGTGGGGCACCAAGTACATCCTCTGCTGAAATCCGTCTGCCATTTCGCCCAGAACGAGTTTCCACTGGCCGTCCTTCTGAATATGATGCCCTTCTCGGCCTCTCTGCTTTCTGGTGTATATTGGCTCTCAAGTGTGGTGCTCCTGGAACAAAAGAAATGACATGAACTGATGATTTGGATATGCTTGCTCATCCCCTCCAGGCCTTCAGTGCCATTTTTGTCGACTCCAGTTGGACTTGAAATACAACAAGTACGCGTTTATAAATAATTCATTCTATTTTAACACTTACTCTCCGAGGTGTAATAAGAGTTTTGGATATCTAGTAACTTGAGTAAATTAATTTATGGCAAACCAGAAAGGCTGGAATTTAAACTTTCTTGATATATTCGTCGGCACTCTTGATCTGTTTAAGCTTATGACCCTGAGTCTGCTCTGCTATACATTTCAGCGCATCCAGCCATGAAACACTGTGACACAGTTTTACCGCTAGTGTGAAATGCAGTTAGGATAAAATGTAATAATCATACGATATATAAGCTATTGTTTCAAACTTCGACAAACAATTATACATAATACCATCGAGTGTTATCTTTAGGTCTCTTTTCACGATTCTCGATTTAAAAAGATCGATGTTTCATACGTCGGATATGGTTAGACATAAATCAATCTGCTGAAACACTAACTGAACGGATAAACGAAACTGCCGTACAGTCAATTCCAACCAAAGTTATACACGTGCGACGAAATGACGTCCCTTGGTCAAACTCGCGTTAGAAAATGCATACGTAAACGTAGAAAAGCTCACGCCAAAGTCGAAGCCGAAGCCACTAATTTTCCCCAAGACTGGGCTCGGTTTCGTGATCAACGCAATAAAGCGTAGAAGCAAACAGAATTACCCGTAAAGAATATTTGAACAGAACTGCAGATACCATTCAAAATACTCTGTCATCCGAGAAACCTTGGTGGCATCTCAGCAAGCAACTCACAAAAATTCGTAGCAACTTTTCAACGTAATATCCTCCTATTCAACAACCAAGCTGCATTTTCCACAACTGACAAAGGAACATTATCCAATGATTACTTCGCATCCTTAATGTCGGTCGATGATGCAAATGCAGTCTTACCTGATCTTGACGAGCCACCCACGAATCTCCTTGACAATAGAATAATTGATGCCCAAATGATCTTGAATATACTAAGTTCATTAAAAAGAAGCAAAGCTAGTGGCCCTGACATGTTAAATCCTAACTTTCTCATCAATGCAGCTGAAGTCCCGTGTACCCCTCTTTCTGACTTATTTAATCGTTCTCTTACGTTTGGGCATTTTCCAAAATCTTGGAAAAAGGCACAGTTGTGCCGGTCAACAAAAAAGAAGGCAAGTCCTGCGTAACTAATTATCACCCAATATCTCTGCTCCCAATTCTCTCCAACGTTTTTGAATGGTGTGTATTTATTAATTTTTATAACTTCTTACAATAATCTACTCACGCCATTCCAGTCCGGCTTTATCCCGGGAGATTCTACAGTAAATCAACTGTTATATTTCTACAACTGCACAGTTGAATCTTTTGGCAATTGTAAGGATGTACGTGTAGTCTTCTGTAACAACTCAAGGGCTCTTGACCAAGTATGGCACAAAGCTCTTCTGCACAAATTTAGAACCATTGGAATTACTGAACAACTATACTGC